>CM056996.1:204533109-205133109 GCA_029891345.1 Dryococelus australis | reverse complement strand
ATCACTATGGGACTCTGGAGTCTGTTGAAAGGCAAGGAGTCACCAAGATGTCAAAGCTTAGAGATGCTTGCTGCAAAAACACTCACGTTATGGATAGTTAGCAAATAGACTCGTGTAGCAAGAACTAGCTGTATCTGCCTACACTTAAGGGTTGAATTCATGATTTAGCAGAAAAAAACTACAATGAATCACCAAGGACTTTATGAAAGGGAAGCAACTGCAAATCACGCAGGTTTGCAGTTCTGTATAATTTAAGATGGCCATCAGCAGGACTGCATCTTGATAAACTAACACCACAACAAAACTCGCCTCACTCTTAGATTGTGGTAGTGGAGTGAAGATTAGCTGCATCGTCCGGCACAATTCCCACATGCGAAAGTCCGGGAGCAACTCAACCAGGAATTGAACCCGGTTTGCCTGGGAGGGGAGTAGTCTAACCACTATACTACTGTGGCCTCTCTTACATTACAGTTAAGAGCACATGACACACACTGTCGCCAGCTGGTTATCAATAGTCGATAGTCAACAGTCAAGAAGCTACAATGTGCTGAAGTACACAAATATAAAAATATGTGACACAAAGTGTTACATTGTATAGTAGTAGTGCATAAATATAAAATTGTTTGATTAGCTGCCCACTGCAATCTAAGAGTGTTACACTGTAGTATTATTGCTGCTCGATTATTAACATGTGGGAAGCATTAACAGTATGCATAATCAATACCGGATCCACTGGACTTGTGGTATTTACAAACCATTTTGAATAATACTGGATAGCAAAACTGGCCTGGTACGATTACAACTCAGAACTGCCCGGCTGTTTCATGTCTCCATATACCAGGGGTTGAAACATTACCCAGTCAGATTTACAGCTCAGCACTAGCTACTGTATCAGATTCTTTCATTTCCTACTGATTTGTGTTTGTGAAGCAAAAAAGAATGCTACCACAGAAGTTTGGCTATTTGTCTTACTATGCACTACAGATCTGAAATTCTAACTGCAAAGAAAAATTATGCCAGAAATAGCATAATATAATCTTTACAATATCAATACATTCCTGCCTTTTTACAGCTACCAAAAACCACATTGTAAAAATAAGTACAGAAAATATTAAACAAGTTGTAAAATGTAAATTTCCTATTGTCATAAGTGGGCAGTCCATGGTGGTGTAGCAGCTACAGCACTCACTTCCCACCACGGCAAACTCAGTTCAATTCCTGACAGAGTCCTCCCGGATTTTGGCACATAGGAAATGTGTAGATAATGCCGCTAACTGGCTGGTTTTCTCTGGGATATCCCATTCCCCTGCCCTTCCATTTCAGTGCTACTTCATACTCACCTCGCTTCACCCTCACCAGTTCTCAAGACCTTGATGTTAAGAGCCACCCAAAACTCTCCACTCTGCGGTAAGAGGAGTGTTTCTTTGCAATTGTTTCCATTTGAAGTGTTATAATATAATTATTGTGCGCAATGTGTTGCTTATTTGGCACTCGTTAATTTGTTAAATATATTTTGTCATCTGTATTCCCTTTCTGGGAATATCTTTTTAAATGGCAAAACCCTTTGTGTTATGTTCCAGCATTAAAATTTTTTTTTCCACTTCACGTAAAGCGAGATTAAATATTTTTGGGTCACTGTTAAAATTTTGGTCACTGTTAGTGTAATTATATTATTTATGTTCATATATAATTTAGTATATTTTGTAATTTTGCAACCTTTTTCCTTTTTAATTATGTCTAGCTGGTTTAAAATACTACGTAAATTAAACAAAAAAAATTGTTTGTAAGTTTTTCTACCAGTTGACATGCCAAGCACCCAAGTAAATGTAAAATGTTAACCACCAAAACCAGTAAGTTTTCGGAGTGCACCCGCTTCACCTAGCATCCATGTCATGTCATCAACCAAAAATTTACGGCTTCACCTTTTCTCCAATTATCGAAAGATAACTTCTTTTTTGCTACATCTGATGAGTTGTTTACCTTGTACTTGTTTGCCGCACCTTATGTATTTTTTGTGGCCGCATTTGTTTATTTTGTTGTGTTAATGTGTGCAATAGTGGTCGGCGTTTCTCCGCATTAAGATATGTGCCTGACATGCTTTGTGCGGCCTTGCAGCCGAGGAATGATACTTTCCTTCTGGATGCCGCATCAATTTTTCATCATGGCTTAGTTGCTGTCGCAGTTGCCAAGTGGAATATCACAAGATGGGTAACATCCAGCTTCATGCAACACCAGACCATAAAATTTTCTTTTATTAACATGTGCATGCGATATCGCTAATTCAGCATAGCACAATTTTTCAAACATTTTTTAAAATTATGTTTAAATTAAAAGTTCCCTTTTGAATCGTTCAGTTTCAAAAAGTTAAAAATATTTGAGAAAGTCACTAATTCCTACAAAAAAAAAACTGTAACTAATTTTTTAAAATATTTTCTAATTTTGAAGGACACAAGGTGACATAATAGTGTAATGCAATGATACATAATTATTTTATCTCAGTCATAATTTCATGGTAAAAACTACCTTGTAATATGTAACTTTTTCAAATTTCTGAAAAGAGTGACTGCTTAAGAACCAAAAGGAAAAATAGCTGACACGAGCTCCTAAAGTGTTGAACAGCGGCTTGTTGCTAGTGTCTGGGCACATGAACGACCACATACTGGGAAGCGCAAGGAGACTTCACGAGACGATTCCACAAAGCGGCACCTGCAAAAAGGACAATACTGAGGTGGGAACACAAGCTGTTTCTGACAGGATCAATCAATGACAAACAGAGGACAGGATGACCAACCACATGAAAGGACACATATGCGGCAGTGGATGCATCTGTGCTCCGATCACCCTAGAAGTCACTGCAAAAACGTGCATCCGAACTTGCAACACCTCAAACCACAATGTTAAGACACATGAAAAAGGATCTTGGATTGAAAGTCTTTAGGCCAAAAGCTGTCAATGAGCTCAGTGATACCGACATGAACAAGCAGCAGTCAGCAAGCGCAAGATTGCTCGAGGTGTTTCCAACACTCCCGCAGTGTGATAAACTGTTTTTCTCAGATGAATGCGCAGTTTACCGGAGTGTACGGGGGAGGAATGTTTGTGTGTGGAGCAAGGAAAATCCCCATTATTATGAGGAGCTCGAACATAACCCCCCCCCCCCCCACGTTATGATCGGGGCCGCTATGTCCGCTAAGCACTTGATAGGTCCCTATTTCTTTGATGGGCCTGTCAATCAACACTCTGGTATTCCAGAGCTGCATAGATTGGATGTGCTACCAGATTGCTGGTTTCAACAGGATGGAGCTCCACCCCACTATGCCATCAGTGTCCAGAAATTTCTCAATGACGTCTTTCGTGACAGGTAGGTAGGACGTGGATCAGCACATCTGCCAGCGCCTCTGGATTGGCCTCCCAGGAGCCCCGATCTCTCGTCATATGACAATGCTCTGTGTGGGGTATTAGTAAGGCGCATGTATCCCAGCAACGATATGAAATAACTGAACAACTGAAGGAAGCTATTACCATTGCCTTTAAGACAATCGGCAGAGCTATGCTTTGTCGAATATTCCACAGGTCATGGCGCTGCATTATTCTGTGCCACGACAACAATGGTTCTCATAAGTACCTTCTGGAAGCATAAAGATCCATCCTTGTGACAGAGCATCCATCACATCTGTCTGATTATTCACATTCCTTATGATGTATTGCATTTTCATAGGGTGTCAAGACACGTGGACCGACCTTCACCATGACACAGGGGGTGACAAGACTTTTGGAACAACCTATATATAATAAAAAAAAAATGTATAGTTAGTAAAAGACTTGATGTCACTAAAAATTTAATCTTTAATTCATTTATATAAATTAATGAATACCATGACCTTGTTTTTCCATTATAACCTACAATTATGATTTGGTATACCTACTACAGTGATTTGTGATGCATGTGTGTAATGGTTGCTGGGAGGTGGACTGTGGTTCGGCCTCGATGCTTACATTAACCTTTTGAGGTGCACACTCTGAACAACCAGATCCTCGGGGCTTTCTGTCTGTGGTAGTGTTGGGGGCTATGTCCACTGCAGCTTTCCTAGCTTTTGAGTGGGTTTAGTTCCAGTACCGCTACAGTAAATACAAGTGTTTGTAAAGTTTAGACAAACTGAATAGAAGTTAACTTGTCCTACACAAGAGTTATCAGCAATACAGTGGGAATTGAAGGGCTTACGTACTGCTGCCACCTAATCAAATCAAATGCAGAAGACCTAACCAAATTAAACCTAACTTCACGATAGATGAACCACAGGGGGTGGATGAACCAACACGAGCTTCCGTTTTATACTTTTTCTCACACACTATTGTGTGTTGGCACACTCTCACCCTGTAATAAACTATTGTGAAGTTAGGTGCTTAAAGGAATCCAAATTACATGTAATTTACTTAAATGGTATGTGTTTTACCCAGAAATTTTCCCAATCTTCATAGTTTTAACCACTATCACATTTAGTAGTATGTACTATGAATATTGTTATGCTTTTAGTAAATTTAGGTTTCAATGTGAATAGTAATGTTGATCTATGACATTTTCCAAGATTTTTATTTATTTTTTCTTATTTTTTGTAAAAGCAGTGATTCTTAATAATTACTGAAGTGACAAAATTTCTGTGTATGGTGAGGAGCTGCCAATAACAGGTCCCATATATCTGCTGAGCAAAGATATGGCTCTTGTAGAAGAAAGGTAATGACGGCTGTGAACCTCTCCTACACTGCTGGAGTACCACCCCACAGCAAAGCCTCAAGCTGTCATGGCCAGGGGGCAGTCAGGATAGACTGAGCTAAGTATGGCTGCTTGAAAAAGCCTTTTTGCTGTGGAGTGTCCATGCCAATGGTGCATTGCCCTTAAGGAGTTCATGCTGGAGACCTGCGACACAGGAGCTTTCAAGATGTGATGCAGCGTATCTTCATGCGATCTTGCAGTGAGTGTGCAAGGGATGGCTTGAAGGGGCAGTTGTATGAGACCAACTTCTCTCCTCTCTGTACACGTGGCATGTGTTTCAAATCAGGATGTACAATATCCCTCTTTCGGTGCCTAGTGAAACTTGACATGGCTTGCTCTTGTCCGACAGCAAAGGACAATAGCATTGCAGATAACATGTTGTCCTAGACATAAAGCTTTCTGGGGCAACCTGGGCTACCATGGGGGAGACCTACAACAATGCTCTTCCAGCAGCTCTGAATGCTTTTCAATACCTCGGAACTAAACACTTACAATTCACGGACTATCAAGTACCACAAGAGTCCTGGCTGCAACCTTCGGTCAATGAGCTCCATAACTGCTTTGTTTCTCACACATGTGAAACACCAAGTCTTCCGATTAGTTTTGATTTCTAGGTTTTTTAATTCGTCCTATGCCAGAAGAAAAGCCAGAATACTGTGAACTTCAAAAGCATGTTTACAATCTAAGTTCCTACCATGTAATCAAACAGAGTTTTGTCGTAAAATATCTTGGCAAGGGTAAGCTAGTTTTCCACATGCATAAACTACATTTCCAGATGCACAGCAGAGAATGGTGGAATCCGAACAGCAACGTGACCAATGTGAGGCCATAACCATTGGAGTGGAGAAAAGAGATTTGGGTGGCTCTTAACATAGAGGGCTTGAGAGCTGATGATGGTGAAGCCAGGTGAGTATGGAGCAGCACCGATATAAAAGGACGGTTGACATGAGAGATCCCAGAGAATACCCGCCTACCAGCGGCACTGTCCTGCACGATTGCCACGCGTGAAAATCCAGAGTGGCCTTGCCAGTAATCTAACCCCGTATGCCTAAGATGACCATTGGACTGTTCCAAAGCACGCAGAGTCATGCTAGCACCAAGAAAGGTATAATGATTAGCAGAAGTCGAATGCAGATGAACAGGAGGCTGCAGAACAGCTGTAGCTTCCCTTACCAGCGAGGACAATGATCCACGGTAGCCCCGTGCATTGCAGATAACTCAGATGTTGCAGAACACTTATACCTAGTTCCCACAACCCACCTGCATGTAAAGTAGCATAGACAACCAGAGAGTTGCAAAATACTTGTGGCTCCCACTACATATGTGATCCCATATAAAGAGGTCATTTTAGGAAGGACATATGTCTGTGGACCAGTGCCTTTTAAACACCATACTGACAGCCAGGGGTGCATAAAATGTTCAGGGACCAATATTTCCCCAGAACACAATGTTTTGGCTCAAAATTTCCCCCAAAACAATAGCAAATTTTCATACATGTTAAGCAACAATTAGAGCATGGTGAAAATTAAGAACCTTAAATTAAACCTTATAAACATATTTATTTTAAAACATACCTGAATATTTATAATAATAATAATAATAATAATAATAAAAATTACGTGCACGTGTAGTTATCAGTGTATATAATAAAACACAAAATAACACTTTTATATGCCACAAAATTTAATAAAGTAATAGGTACACAACAGAGGCCTATATTATGAATAGGGTCACGGCACACTATATATAATAAACAGCGTACAAGCACAATATCACCAATCATTAACATTTGCTTTACTTGCTTGCAATTGCTTCCAAAAAAATAGGAAGAAACATACGCATCAGATGACAATGTCTATTGTCTATTTTTCGAGAAATCAATTGATAGTTTTTGCGGAAATAATTTTCGACCTTGAGGAAGAGTATAGAATCAAAATACCTCACTCGCCGCATCGAAAATGGCTGTGTATTTACATTTTGCGATATGCTGCCAGGGAAAGGGGAGCCAAGCATTTGACAGCCGAGCACACCCGAAGGAGTAGAAAAATACCATGGAAAGACTCCCCCTCTAGGCGGCGTGGGAGTAGAGGGCGCCTGCAGCCAAGCGACCTCCCGCTCCAAACAGTGCTGGCTCATACGTGAATGCAGCAGCCCTTTTGCGTGTAAATACTGCAATTTTTTTCCAACAAAAATTTCCCCTGAGCTACTTTAATTTCCCCTGAACATCGTTCGCGCAATCTGACATATTTTGCACCCCTGCTGACAGCTAGGTCTCTTTAAGGTTAACAATAGAGTTATAATGTCTGGTGGCTCGATTAGTGTCCTAGCTTTAGATATAACATATTATAAATAAAATAAATAATGTTCCACTGCAGTTGCCACCTGTGGCAGGGTCAACAGATGCAATGAAGGGGAGATGACGCTAAGCTGAACCGGCTGACCTACTGGAGGACTGACTGAACTGTCATTCCTGGGCAGCCTGGAGTACAAACGGGGTGAGATTAGGCAGGTGTGGAGCAACGAATGAATGTAAGGACGAAGGAAATGAGAGTACCGTGAGAAAATCCATTGGCCACCAGCAACATCTGCCATGGTTCCCCAATGCAAAAATCTGAAGAATCCTGCCGGGAATAGAAACCAGATCACTGTGTTGAGAGGTCGGCATGCTAAGTGCATAACCACAAGGCCTCTACAATATTATCTAAAGTTCAATAACACAGAAAAATCATAACTTTTCTGTTCATGGACTAAAGCTCTTTCTAAAATGACTTGATTCATATAAAGAATCAGTTTCTATAGAAATAAACAAAACTGAATTTAAAATACTAGTTTTACCAAACAGGTAAACCTATGCTACATATTTATCCAGTAGCGAAAAATATTTTTGTGGAGTACAATACAAGTTAATATCCTTAGAGGCCCTGTTGAATGGCTGTTTTCTTTTGCAGTGTCACACAACTCTAAACGGCAACATAAGTAAAAGTGCAATAGGATAACAGCTTTTCGTGCTCACCTTTCTCGTACCCTACCACTGCTCTTTTTCTTCCTACGTCTATCACTCCAGCGACTCGAGTCGGAATCACTTGAATACTTACTCATTTATTCTTGAACAGATCCTAAAATTGGAAGCAGGAAAAAAACAACAGAATGAAAAACCACATAGTTTAAATAAAATTTTCGAAATAGTAGAATGATGGTACCAGTTTACTAAAGCTTTTAAGTTTAGTGGTCATGACAGATAACAGAATTCTGTATGTGTAAAACCTTAGATTTTAATATCATGGCCATGATACGAAATACAGTACAAAACATATTCAATGTACATTACTAACTGCTAGCTAATAAAATAGGTCACATAAAATAAGCAACAGTAAAACAATCATTTTAAAAATGAAGTGTAGAGATTTGGGCAACCCTCAACATCAAGGTCTTCAGAGCCAATTAGCATGAGGTGAGGTGAGTTTGGAGATGTGCCGGAATGCAAGGGCAGGGGAAAAGAGAGATTCGAGAGAAAACCCTTTGAACTAAATAAAATGAAGATTGCTGACTCAAAATTTTATGTTTCTCTGTGTACTTCTCAATGCAAGCTTGTTACTAAGAGAACACTGTTTTAATGTAAACATATATAATATCGACTTGTTAGCTAGTCAAAATATCTGTGATCTTATAAACAATGAGGAGGGTTTGCTTTGTGAAAAAAGGAACTTTTCATTCAGACATGTTGAAAAGGAGTCTAACTTGATTCTGATGCTGGAAAAAATGAATCTTTTTATTAATGATGAACACCCAGCATAAGTCTAGGGCAATGTGTGGAGACTTAAATGTGTGGAGACAACTGATGGTGTCTTAGCACACAATTAATAAAATATTAACTTCATCAAGCATCTCAGAAGATGAGTTCCAGCAGAGGACATTTAAAGTCGCATGACATTTTAACTTCAAGTGAGCTTGTTTCAGTTTGGTAATGAGTCTTAAAATTGTCTCTCTTAGCCATGACCATCAACACCATTTTCTTGGCATGACTCATCATGGATAACTAAAATCTTTAAACAACATAACTTACAAAAAACACAATAATAAAACTATCAGTTTAGACTAGCAAACAACAACACTGCATTATTACCAAGGAGATCAGAGTTAACATAACAGATATGTAAACTTAGGATTATTGAATGTCATAACTTAGTTGTCACCCCGTTGCACAGACATTGCATGTCCGGACATTTATATTTATTTTATTTATTTACAGAAGCACCCAGTAGATTCAGATATTGAACATGTGTTCACTGAATATAGGGTTTGTCACCACAATTTACAATATCTGTGTTATAGAATTTCAGCACAGATCAACTTGAGACAAAAACCTTGTCTGCACAAACATTGTATGTCCGGACATACAATATCTGTGCTATTGAGATCGCCAAAGACTGATTTTAAGACTGGAGTATTGCCTCCGTTCCATAGAGGACATACAATGTTTGTGTCTAAAGGAAAATGCCCCAGTGTTTAAAATGTTGTTCAGAGTTGACATACAATATCTGTGCATAAAGATATTTACCTAAGGTAGATATATAATTTTTTTGAAAACCTTATTTTATTATTGTATTTATTATTTTGGACAATACAACATAGCTAACCACCTGCACCTTCACAATACAGTGAAACCTCCATTTCCCAAAAAAGTGGACATACAATATCTGTGCATTAAGCCATCATATTATGTAGTAAGTACATATATAGCTTTCGTTAACAACAAAGAATAGTTATTCTGCAAGCACAGGAAGCTTTACTCAGGCCAATAGCTATTGCTAAACTACTATAGCTTGTGAAGTTTCTACGGAAATAATACCTGCATAGGAAGTTAACTATTTTGTAATAGGAGTCATTTTAAATTAAGACTTTAGTGTTACTTTTTGATGTGCAACATTACGATAAAGTAAGCACTTTTTAAATCAATGTTAGAAAAATGTCAATGCCCCTGCCTGCATATATTTTAACAGGCACACTGAGTGACAAGCGACCGGTGAAGTTGGTAATGATGAATGGAAAGTAGTTCCTTATGTTAACATCAAATAAAAAGTGTTAGGTAACCATTTGTGACAACTAAAATTATTTCTTATGCTTTCTGTTATTTCTAAAGCCTCTGTGTGTAAAAATTAACAGATTGATAAATTGTTTACTTTTCTAATAATTTCACAGTTTCACTTGACATACTCATGAATAAAGTGATGAGGCCCATGGCAATGTTAATTTTACATAAGGTGGAAAAATACACAATTTGCATACAAGTAGATCTTAAGTAGGGCCTTCAGAAGTGCTCATTTTACCGTAAACGGCCTATATAATCTTCACACATTCAATTTTTTTTCTTTATTTTGGAAATTATGGCTGCGACCAGTAGCTAAAAAACATTAACAGCCCCTATTTTCAAAGAAATGTTAGGAGGCCCTAATGTTCCTGGTCGCCACTCAACAGACTGTAAACAGTGTAAATTGTCAAATTGTTTGTTTCTGCAAATGCCCAATAACTGTGAGTGAAATGCATTACAAGTGCAGCATCCATTATGTTCTCCTCTCCCTACATTCAGCTGTTGCTCTGGAAGCATGCATTCTCCCGCTCTAGGCTGGCATGTGTGAGACATAGCCTCCACGTAGGGTCCCATTTGCACCAGAATGCTGCGTGACTTCCCATCTAGAATGAAGCAAAATGACACTTTGGGGCAAGGCAAAAACAGAGGTAGTTCTTAGCTACCTTCATCTACAACTCATCGCGACACAAACGGCTTCAACTCATCCCTTCAACCAAATTTATCATGGAAAGGATCTGGCATAAGACGCAATCGTACATATTCTGGCACAGCTGCGAGTGCCTAAACACGGACTGCAACTTTTAATAAATATATATATATATATATATATATATATATATATATATATATATATATATATATATATATATATATATATATATATATATATATATATATATATATATATATTGCCAGTTGTCCAGCTTGGAGGACAACTCATGGAGTTGAAATGAGAGGATCTGGTCGGCGATTAACGAAGACTTGAGAACCGCGAGGTTAAGATAGAGCAGTGGAGGTATGCAAGGGTAGGAGAAATGTGAGTGTTCCAAGAAAACCAGTTGGCCAACTACAATGTCTGCCACTTTTCTACATGCAAAAAATTCCGGTAAACCCCAGTAGGCCTAAGCTCCTGCAGCCCCAACAGGTCACAGACTCGCTAAAATAGGAAAGCTTCCCAGAGCATACGAAGTAGTGAGCGAGTATGGATGGTGCACCGATTTCCTAGCACCATACATTCTTACCTGTTTCATACACTGCTAGCTGGTACAATCCTATGAATCAGGTAAACTGGTGCACTCTCGCTGGAGAAAGCTGAATGGCGCAAATTTTGTGGGAAATTATATTTCCGTGGTCATTTGTGAATTTTTGTGGCATTTTAAAATTCTTTAATGATTACCTTGTGTCGGTTTTTCCATGTTTTTTGTGTGTTTCACCCCATAATGTCCGTGATCTTTATAGCCCTCCTTTCTATCATGTATCATAGTATGAATAGTACTATCAATACAAACTCTTTTCTGGTATTGTTAACCTTTCCTTCAGATTGTCTGTTAGTTATAGTTTTGCCCATACCAATAAATAATGGTAGGTCGTAAATTAACAATATGATCAGAACGGGACCAAGGATTAGGTCTTAAGGTACAGCACTTTCAATGCTTCCAAGTTCAAATCCATACGTAATATTGCCATTGTTAGTCTGGCAATTTATACTGGTTATTTGAAAGCAATTTCTCATAGCAATTGTCACTCGACTTCGTTCCTCAGCCAGCGTGTCTGTCATGGGTCATGCATGCACGAGATGCAAGTTATGTTTGTGTGTGTCACGTGTGTTTGGTGCATCTGTACCTGGTGTAAAGTACAGAAGGGCTAGGCCCGACAGCCAATTACAACAGTAAAACGGGTTTTGTTACTTTTAAGTATCCTTTGTTTCTTTGTATGTCTTTTTTTGCCATATACTCCAGTGCACTCCCACGCAGCACACATTATAGTGATTTCTTGTGTTGGTATGGTTCATCATTTTCATCTATGCTCATGCTACATCTTTACTTAAGTGGTCCACGGGGCCACCACTTCCGGCAGCGCACACGTGCTCCGCTTCAGATGGCTAGGGATGTTGCATGTTGCAATACTACTGATACAATACTGGCATCAATATTTTCCTTTCGATATCAGGTATTATGGAATCTATCATTTTAATTCACTACTTTAACAGTATCACACCAGTAAAAGATTCAATACTGAAACTTTTTTTTTGGGGGGGGGGGGGGGGGAATTACTTATAGCTGTTAATTCTAAACCTTTTCAATCAAAGGGACTTTAAAATATAAATACACTTTTCCTCCATAAAATAATTATTTGAAAAGCAGCAGACATCAGTATTTTACTTGTTCTCTAATTAGAACAATACCCAAATATAACTAATACTAATAAGTGCTGTGCTCGGTATTTGTCCAAAGTAAACATTAGATAAGAAAAAAAAATTTACCAATTCTGTAGATACCTCGAAATAAGAGAACGACCTAGGTATTGGATTATCAAAAATATATATCAGTACGTATTATTTAAAAAATATATTTTATGAATAATAAAAGACTTAGCAAAATAAATAGAAAAAAATATTTTACTAGTACTGATCCATTGGGAAGTATCTTCTCTGAACTCGTGCTGCACGGATGTGTGCTGTGTGGCCTGAAGGGTTTCACAAATTTGCTTCTCTAACCAAAAACTCTTTAAAAAACAGCTGAAAGAATTTTTTTCTAAACTAACATTTTATAGTGTAGATGAATATCTAAACTACAAAAATTAAGAAATTATTGCATAACATATCTTTGTACGCATTTCTTGTTTCGGTTTTTCTCATTCATTTTTGTTCTGTTTCAGTGAAACGATGACGCCCCACAGCATGTTGGAGGAGAATTGGCCAAATAATGAGGAAAAAATGTGATGCTTGTGCGTGTGGTCTGAGATATATATATATATATATATATATATATATATATATATATATATATATATATATATATATATATATATATATATATATATATATATATATATATATATATATATATTATATATATATATATATATATATATATATATATATATATATATGTGTGTGTGTGTGTGTTTACTATGTCCGGTGTATAAACTTTGCATACTGTAATTTGACTTGTCCAATACCTTTGTACAGCTATGTATTGGAAAAAGATCTTACGGATGCAATAAAACCAAACAAAACAAAAATCTCTGCTTTCAATGAACATTGTAATCCTGGACGCTTAATTAATTTTAAACCTTTTCATTTCGCCCCCAGAGCCAGCTTCTGGCCCATCCACTTTTTCAGGGGCTTGTAACTTAATTATTTCTGCCGCGAGGCTTTTCAACTTGACGTGAATTTGTAATATGTACCTGGGCTGAAGCAGATGGGACTATCTTAATCTGAGTGTCACCACCAGGCTAATTCACAGTGTAACATATTTGTATGTATTTTCTGTGTAGCCTGGAGTGTTAATGTACAACTTTTTTGCCAATTACATGCCGGATGGTACATGATTATGAGCACGTGGTCGACTCCTCCTAGCAGTGTTACAGTGTAAGGCATGTTCTGCCACCAACAGCAGAACAGAAGCCACATGGTGACATCACGTCCTGTAGTCTCTCTGCCTACAGCGTGGCTGTGCACATATTAACGGCCTGATGCACCGGGTATTTCATTTTCAAACATTCTCACATTACCAGTTGATGCTGGTAACATAATGTACTGTAATAACCATCTTCAGTTGTCCTTAATTCATTTAGTATTAACTAAGTTTTCAGAAATAGTTTTGTGACAGTGCTCATTTTGTGTATTATAGCTAACAATACTTATGTTATTATACTGTTATTCACTACCCATACCTGACATGTCTAATATCGCTACAGATCTATTGAACCCAAACAAATATACAATAATTATATCTGAAATTTTATTTATTTATTATCAATATCCTAGAGAGCATAGCTCTATTAAGGGACTATACAGAACAATGCAGAGATTATATTTTCAATACAACATTTATGAAGTCCCCTACTCCGCATGACATGTTTCTGTAAAAGAAAATATGGATTGACACAATCAAAAATTTTTGTGCCGGATAAACGACCCCAAAAATACCACTTTTCTCTTTTTTTTCCCCCCCCAGTAAAGTAACTATACATGATTCTAGGTATACATAACCCAAAAATTCAACACACTAATTTAACAAAACCTACCACATGTGACTTCATGTACCTGTGACACAGTTGAACACCAAGAACGATGATTTCTCTTTCACACGGTACATATTTATGAAAACAAACACTTCAATTGCAACCATAGATAAAAATGAAGGGGTAGCACCATGGAGGTAGGAGAATACAGTAAAAGTCATGTTGTGGCGTAGTTGAAGCCAGTAGATATTAATGATAAATTGAATGATATTGCCGACATCTTGACTGTAAACAAAAATCATTTTTTTTGCGTTAGTATGACGTTTCGAGAAAGGTTACTTTCGTAGCATTTGGTGTTGAACCAAGAGGATGATAAATAAACATATATTACAATTCACGCATGAAGTTTCACTAGTTTATTACTGGCTTGTGTTATCAGGTGAACTACATGTCAACCCTTAGCCAATTAATTACGCTTTCTGGAAACACGTCAACTCACCACACCGCCACGAGAGTGCACTAGTGTACGGCTACCTTAGTGTGTGTTTTTTTTTTATATGTGTTATTAAGATATTAAGATACATAATTTGACTATTTCTCCTCTAACATGCTGTGGGGCATCATCGTTTTGCTGAAATAAAGGAAAAAAGAAAACGAGAAAAACTGGAATAAAAAATGCGCGAAAAGACATGTTACGCAATGATTTCTTAATTTTTGTAGTTTAGATATTCATCTATATTATAAAATGTTAGTTTAGGAAAAAAATTCTCGCAGCTGTTTTTTAAAGCGTTTTTGGTTAGAGAAGCCAATCTCTTGAAGGTGTTGTGGTAACTTATTGAAAAGTTGGCTACCAAGGTAGGATGGCCTTCTCTGGACAAGTTTTAAGTTAATTGAAGCCACGTGTAAGTTTTCTATTTATTTTAGTGTCATGCTTATGAATGAACTCATTTTTCTGAAATAAATGACTGTTTTTGGACATGAATATAAGTACTAAAAAAATGTACTCACATGCAAATGTTAAAATCTCTGAGCTCTTGAAAATAGTGATGGGTAGTTCACGAACTACCAGTTCATTTTTAACTGGCCTTGAAAAAGAGCTAGGTCCATAGTTCACCGCGACAAAAAATAACTATGTCTCTTGTGATATCGGTCAGTCATTCTCTCCATACTAGTAACTACGCCAGGTTCACCACTGTGCATGCTCAGATAATCCATAGTTCGTCGCTCCCTGCAGCTTTCCCCCTTCCGTCTATCAATCGCTCCGTGACAGGCCACATCACTAAATGCATACTTCTTATTTACCTGCCTCTGTCTATTCTATTGGTATCTTTGTTTTAGCTCGTTCAGCACTGCCTTGAACTGTAGGGATCGCAGACCTACCTAGTTCAATCGTGTCATATGAGTCGCAAATCGGTCGGGAACTGCAGGTCACACAGCGCGAGACAGTTGACAAACCTATGGTCATACAGCGATTTTCGAACTTTCGTACTTTCTCGTGCCGACCCCAATTGCGTAGTCGGTTGCACGCCGGTCTGCAGTGCGAGGGGTTCCGGGTTCGAAACCTTCTAAGGGTATGGATGTTTGTGTCGTCCATTCATCCTCATCGCCACTAAAGACCCTGCTGTTACGGTGCCGTACAACCCTCTCACTGACTCGCACTATAATTACGATGTTGCCAGACATACGGAAATTCCCATATCTGTAAGAAAATACATCTGATAGCCACACTAATTCGAGTATAGCTACAGCAGTAAAATATAGAAAACCGTTCATTAATGTAATGTCAAGTTTTACACACTCACTATAAAGAAGTGAAAAACTGCTTTTTTCTAGTATATTCACTCAAAACTTCGGATATGGCTTTTTGACATTATTTACATCATATCAGAATAAGTTATTTTTGTAATTAAATTTATGTTAAAATGTTTCTAATACTGGTACGAAAAAATCCAGTTTGTCGGAACCATTTTTGTTGAGTTTGTACATGCCTGGCTTAGAAAAACCTGGTTGTCTCTCGCAACACAGCCTATTATAATATTGTTGTCATTGCTATCAAGAGTCAAAAGTAATTTGGTGTTATATTACACAAAATAAGTGTGGATAAACACAGTATAAAGATATTTTCACTATTCATTTATCTTAATCTATATTTAAAAAAAAAAAGAAGTAATTTCGTCTATACACAATAATGCACTAATTCTTTAGCAATTAATTTACAAACATCACTTATGACAGCTACGAAGAAAGGTACAAAGACTATTTCTTAAGTAAAACACTATAAAATCGAGAGTAGTAGTGATTAACATCCGGAAAACAAGACTTTCGCAAACAAGAACATTACTTCATGTTGCTATGCAGAAACAAAAGTTCGGATATTTTTGAAGATGACAGGCGATTTCTTCTTTCTGTAACCGTTTGTCCAGCTTTGCAAAAAATGCTTCATATTTTCACTAGAATGTGCATGTACTATATCCTCAAAGCGAACTCCCTCTTCACACCCCTCCCACTTTTGCAAATAATTGCGATCAATATTTTCTCTTATTTTTTTGTCCTGTTCCTTTTAACACTAACCCTCCCCTCCTGGAATTCGACTAATGAAACGTGGTTGGCTCGGGTGACAAACAGCTGTGGTTAATACCTTTATTTGCTTCTCTTTCCGTTTCACACTTGCTTAAATTCTTTTGGGGAGGGGAAATGGGACAGTGAAAGAGGAAACAGAGAATGACGTTACACTTGCGCTCCGCAGTTCGCCAGCATGCGCGATCATTCGACCGTGACCTATATAGTTCAAAAGAATGGTTCCGAATGAACTGCTCTCACACGTAACTAGTTCCGAACGATCTAGTTCATTCTAGTGAACTACATTTCCCATCACTACTTGAAATGAAGTCAACATGAATCTGACTTTCTTTTGCCATTGATTATTCTTACAGCTCGCTTTTGCATGTGAAATTCTTATTTGCAGTCAGTGGAATTATCCCAAAAAGTTATACCACAACACATTATGGAATGAAAATATGCTAAATACGCCATTTTTGCTGTATTTTTGTTCAAGACCTCTGCAACACTCCACAGGGCGAAACATGATGAACTTAATTTAGGTAAAATATATGCATTGTGAGATTCCCAGTTAATCACTGCAGTTTCATTAATTTGGTCTCTGTTACTGTTAACATATGAATTGATGTTTTTTCCGTTCTTTGTGAGGAAATTCATAAGATATGTTTTATCTAGGTTGAGATTTAATTTGTTTGCAGTAAACCATGCTGTGTCCATTTTTTGTGTAAGATTGTTTACTGAGTCTCCATAGACTAAGATGCTAGTAACATCTGCTAGTATCATCTGCAGGTAAAATTGCAGTAGTTTCTGAGGTTATGCAACATTTTTCTTGGTTCAGAGTAGAATGAAGTAGTTTTTCCATTGATCCTTACTTGTTGTTGTCTGTTTGAAAGGTATGAGCAGATTAGATTATTTGGTGTACCTGAGACTCCATAAAACTTTAATTTTTCTATAAGTATGTTGTGATTTACACATTCGAATGCTTTAGTGAGGTCACAAAATATTCCATTAGATGGCATCTTTTTATCAAGTGTATTAAGACTGCTATTTGTTAGTTTGAAAATTACATAATTTGTTTACGTGTTTCTCCTAAAGCCAAACTGGAAATTTGATAAGATTTTTTGATTCTCAAAATGTTGCAGCAACCTACTGTAAATTAGTTTTTAAATTACTTTTGAAAAGGATGTAAGAAGTGAGATGAGTCTATAATTGTTTACTTTGGTCTTGTCTCCTTTCTTGAACAATGGTGTTACCATAGTCCATTTAAGTCTGTCTGGAAACAATCATGTATTGAAAATATCATTAAAAATATGGCTTAATGGAACACTGAATTCAAAAGCGCATTGCTTTAATAAACTACAGCTAATGCCATCATAGCCGCTAGATAATTTTGGTTGCAAAGAATTGATTGTTTTCTCCACTTCTTTTGGAGTTGTGTTTGTATAAGTTATAGCAGGGTACACAATACCCTGTCGTGTAGGAATGTGGTTTATATCTCGTTTAATGTTTTTTTAAATCTTGTTTTCTACGACATTAAAGTAGTATGAATGAAATGTATCTGCGACTAATTTAGAGTCTGAGGATATGCAGTCATTTACTTTTAGGTCTACATCTGGGCATTGCTCTGTTCTTCCTGTTGTGTTTTTTACAATATTCCATGTAGCGTTTATTTTGTTTTGAGAATTCTTAATGAGGTTACAGAAAAAAAATCCTCTTTTGCAGATTTTATTACAATACTAAAAATTTTGCAGTATTTCCTGTTGTGATTCATTGTGCCAGGGTTGCTTCTGGTTCTGGCGGCCTTGTATAGTTTTCTTTTGTTTTCGCAGGAAATTTTTATTCTTTTGGTGATCCATACATTTTTCTTTGGATTTGTATTACTGTGGGTCAGTCGGGATGGGTAACATTTTTCAAAATAATGGATAACTTGGTTAAGAAAAGAATTAAATTTTTCATTTGCCACGGTACAAGTATAAAATGTTGAGCATTGCTCCCTGGTGAGCTAACTTTTGAATTGTAAGACCTTTTCCAGCGAAAAATTTCGTATTTTCTTTTAAGAAATGCTTTTGAAGGGCATTTTTATTGAAGGGATAACTAATATGTGTACATCATGATCTGATTAGCCATATATTATTGGGAGACAGTGGCACTCTGCAACTATGTTACTATCAATGGAAATGTTACCAATTGCTGTCTGACTGGTTCCTTATATTCTGGTAGCAAAGTTTACCATGGATTTAAAGTTGAAGGTACTGAGTAGACTACCGAAATCAGTTCTTTGGCTGCTTTCTTTTAAATATCAATGTTAAAGTCTCCAGAGAGAATAATTTCTATGTTAGCTCTGTAAATGGCTTTAAGATTTGCTTCAAGAAATTTTATGAAGTTACTAAAGTCGGCCTCTTTATATAGTTTGGACCCCCACTTTTTAAAAATTTGCCAGTTATTACTTCCACATAACTGCACTCAGACATTTGATCTTCGCATAATAAATGTGTGTCATTTTTACACATTAAATAATTTTTTATGAAAATACAGGTACCACCCTTAGTCATGTTATTTCTCCAATAAGTATAACAGAGGGAATAAACAGAAATTTTAATTTGCTTAGTAGAGGATTCAGTTAAATGTGTTTCTGTTAGACATAATATTTGTACATCCAAATAGCGCTCTGTGGATAATTTGTCCAAGCACACAGAAAGCTCATCAATTTTGCTTATTAACCCTATAATATTCTGATGCAATAAATACAAACTATTTTCATTCATTATCGTGTATTTTTTAATATTTGTACAATTATTGAAAGTTTCTGGTACTGAGTGTGAAAGTAAAATAGCTTTGTTACATTAATTAGGCCTTGTGTTCTTGGGTTTCTTTAGCCTAAAAAATTTCCATTGTTTCCAACAATTACATGGATATTTGAATAGAACCATGGTCTGTAAGAATCCTACTAGCAATGAGGTCAGCATGTTTTCCCTTGCCAGCACGATTCAGATGCAGACCATGTCTCGTGTGCTCAGCCCTCGTTATTTCCTCTAGACCAATTACACCAACATAGCTCAGTCTGACAGACCTTACACAGCACTGCACGTCAGTGTTAGCTGTCTGCGCCTACCTTTGTAAGAAAGGCTTCTCATGCCATTGCAGTGCATCACAGTCCAACACATTGGTGTGACTGGTGGCCCTGGCAATGTTGTGGATGTATGTTCCAACTGAATAATCGTTGTCCCAATCAAGGCTGTTGCCTATTCCCCCAACAAAAACAACATGATCTGACTTGCAAAAGTCATTACATAAGCTACTTTTGTGTGTGCATTTTCGTGTGTGTGTGTGTGTGTGTGCATGCATATGTGCATGTTCCGGTGTTGAAAATAAGTGTTTGTTTTATATTTTTTTAAACAGCCTTTTTAAATATTAGGCACAGTGTCATATTATGTATTTTATTCAATTCAGTGCTTTGTTATTATTTTTATTTTTATTTTTATTTCTGAGTGTCATGTGCTACGAGAATGTTCCGTATAATGCACTGGTTGCACTAATGCAACAAGCTAATATTGACATAAATTGACCAAATGGTCTTTGTAGTGCTTATTTCTGTTGCTATTATT
This sequence comes from Dryococelus australis, assembly GCA_029891345.1. Taxonomy (NCBI): domain Eukaryota; kingdom Metazoa; phylum Arthropoda; class Insecta; order Phasmatodea; family Phasmatidae; genus Dryococelus; species Dryococelus australis. The sequence goes on along the minus strand of CM056996.1, from coordinate 205,112,900 downwards.
CTGATGGTTTATATGGCCCTCATATACATACTATGTTGCCAATCGTATTCGTTTCTAGGCCACCATGCTGTGGCACCAGATGTCTGAAGGTTATGCCAGGCAAGGAGGTGTGAAGTAACAGCTAGGTCAAAGTAAATACACTATTGACCAAAAAGTAATTGGGCACCTGTACACAATGTTTGCTCGGCGGTTGTCAACAGTAGTCGGCCATCACGACCCGAGAGGAGGAGTCTCTAGCCAGTATAACTTCGTGCTTGCACTGCGGGCTGGTGCCCTTAATCCTGGCAAGTAGTATTTACTATCCACCATACCTCATTCTCCCCATGGTCCAGCTCGCGCACATCAATTTATTTAAGAGTATTCAATGTATTTAATGAAGGGTCTTGTATGTATTATTAACGCCGAATGTACAAATTTGTTCAACTGGCCTGATGTATTTTGCTGCACTGTATTGATTTATTTGTATTCCCATCGCCTGAAACACGCGTTCTTCTTGAAGTCAGCGCTCACAATTGACTTGTTGTTGCAAGGAGGAGATGAATGTAAACATAAGTGAGAACGTAAGAACCAGCATGTGATGGATTGGGTTACAACGATGCTATGAAGGGAAGTTGTTATGATACACTCGTTAATTCGTTTGAACATTGATATGCTTGAAAGACCTAGTCACTGAAATCGCCCATTGAATGGGAAAGTACATCTTAAGCAAAACATGCACACTCCTGCCGTTTAGGTGTACATTTCACTGTACTCACCATTTGTTGATATAATACCAACAGCATACTGGAATGAAGGGGTCATTTTTATTTCTTCATTGGGACAATGATGAAACTATGTTTCCGCAGGGTAGTTTCTCCAAGATTTTCCGAAGCTATACGCAACACGCTTCTGAAGTCTAAATAAACTAATTGTATTTTGTTACAGTGTTATATTGTTAGTGTTTAGTCGTTAATTCAATTTGTTTGTGCATTGTTCTACTTCGTTTCTTATTTTAGTTATTTAGTTGTCTTCTAAGAGTTTTAAAGTTAGTACTACATGAAGAATGCATTGTTAACTAAATGCATTGCCAGGATTTTCCTTAGAGGTGTGTAGGGCTTTAGGAACATAATTTCCTATCTCACACCCCAATCCCATAGCTTGTATTAGCATCTTATTGTTTTTGGTATGTTAGAGGTAATGCTAGGTCCTGCAATGTACCCAAACATATTTTACTCTGCTCCTAACTACTCTCACAGCATCACATTAAATGTTGATAAATATAATGATAAAATGCTAGTATAAGCAAGCACTTCATATTTACTGAACTTTGATGAAGCTGAACATTTTGCACTAAAGGAAGTGATTGAAAGTGATGCATGTGTTATATATGTCTAAGTCTGAACTTTGATATGAAAAAACTGTGGTATGCAAAACAGTCATTAAACCAACAAACGCTATACTACACTCGCAGCCTAACGCAAAGTTTGCTGAACTTTCTGTATTGTTATAAAGAGACATACCAATGTGTTTCATATATAATTGTACACTGGAATTAAGCCTACATAAAAGACAAAGAAGTAACACGCCACGGAATTGGGTCGACGGAGAAATCTTGGCTGCTTCTTCACACCGACCTGCAACAAGAATATGAGCATGCTGCAGCAATTATTTCAACTGTCTGCATGGCATCCCTCTGTGGCACAGTTGCTGCTGGAGTATTGAGGAGGTTCTCCACCACCAACTTAATATTGTAGCATCATTGACATTTCCCTACCAGGAAATAAATTAAAAAAAAAAAGGAACTAGTTGATTGTTATTGATGTAACATACTGTTGTGTTTGTTTTCTTTTTTTCAGGAGATACTAATTTTAACGGAATTGAATGATTGTGTTCATGAAATGTATTGTTAATGTGTGTGTGTGTGTGTGTGTGTGTATAGTGTTGCATGTAAAGTGTTATATAATAATTTGATTTTAAAGGATCTAACTGTAACTGGTTCATTGTTGATGTGTTGGATGTACTGTGTATTAAAAAAATTGTACCGCTTGTTTTTATAATACCTTAACTTGATAATTTTTCGAACCAAAGCAAACTTGTAAATTTCCACTCGTCCAGATTCAATGAGAAATTTTCAATAACATTGTAGAATTTATCACAGAATGAGCGGGCGAAAACTGTAAGTTCCTAACATTACCAATTTATTTCCAAGTTTGTTTGTAAATAATATAATGTTCATATTTTTTCTCTCTTTACATCACAAATATGTTTCAGTTGTTGACAGCATTATTTCCTTCTGAATAATATTTATTTTAATTTTTGCTGTCATGGAAAAAAGTAAACAGAAACTGTCTCAGTATTTTATATGATTTCATGAATAATTATAGATAAATTTCTATGCACTGAAGTAAATTGAGGAATTTCGAGGTAGCTCGGACGTTCTGATTATACAATATTCTGTAATGCAATGTGGTATTGCAGGGTTGTATAGGCAGAGCTCTATAAGGTTAAGTCCTTGCGTCACAGCTATAAATTTGGCGACCCAACATGAGGGCACAGTAAATTTTAATAAACCCAATTGTGAATCCCTGTATTAATAATGAAAAAATGTTGCTTACTCCATGGTAGAAAAAATTGTGGTGCTGTTGACATGATCCAACAGCTCAGAAAGGTGTAGGATATGATTTCGGGGGCAGTGAAGATGAGGTCTAAGATGTGGTTTACTCAGATAGGCACTAGACACCATCGAGGTGACATCAAGATGATGATTGACTCTGCTGATCTCGGGATTGCGGGCCGTCCACCGGACTAAATCTCCTCGCCGATGATGTATGATATGGTGTGAGTGGCTATTATTAGGGTCTGTCCCCTGACACGCATATAGTAATCATAATTAAATGCATACCATTGAGTTCACAGTCGTATTTATTCGATAAAATTAAATCTTCCCCTAGGAGAACACTCACAAAATTAAGGTGGCAAATCAGGCCAGCCACTGTGGTTACACTGTTACAAAGTCTTACAACATTATTAAACTTCCGGGCGATGATATTCCCATAGGAAGGGAGGGTGGTTTACTGGTGGCTACATGTGAAGAGGTTCCGGAATGAATTAAAGTCTATTGCAATGAAATGTCCATACCAAAATGTTGAATTCCGCCTGGCTCGCACGGTAAAAGCCGGTGCTCACGACACAAATACCACCCTCATCTGATGCTACTCACTGACTAGCATTCCAGCCTGATGAGCGGGCGGGCCTCGGCTGACCCATGAGCCAGAGCTACAACCTGCAATATTCTGCCTTGCATCAAGCTATCAAATAAAACTCGTATTAAAAAAATATATAATTAACCCTGCAACATAAACATTGGTGAATGAAACAGACATAACACTGGATGCGTGATGAGACAAATGATAATATGTTAACAATCCACAAAAGAAACTGAGAAACACAAGAAAAATTAAAACCTTTAATAAAGCATTACAAAGTCTCTCGCATAGATCATGGGCTCACAAGTCCAATTATTGCCAGGTCAATTTCCATATTCTTCCGCCTCACGGAGTCTCTAATGTTACCATGACAACCACCGGCTGCTCTGCACTGGCATGCCCTTGCACTGCTCTGCACTGTGCCAATCCTAATCGCTCACCAGCAACCTGGCGCATGCTCTGCCCATCGGTAGAGCGAACAGCTTTGCTGTGGTGGCATTGCATGTTTCGGCCCAACAAATGGTCTTAGGGGCGAGGGCACGTGGCACACGTCAAATCCCCCCTTTTTATTCTAGACTATTTGTAGACCGAATAATATTACTTGCAGCAGCTGTAGGTGGTGGTCGGCATGCGTGACCGCAGGTGGTACCGCCGCTTCTGTGGGCCTACCGCACGATGTGTTGCCGGTGATTGCCCCTTCCTGGTAGGCAACTCTGGCTGCTTTGCATTGGTGGAATCCCTTGACGGGTGTGCATGCCGGTGTGAATGCCGAAGGCAAAGAGAGCTGCCCGACTCGCTGCCCTCGCTGTCTCCTTCCTCGCTCCTGCTGTCTTCATGCTGATTGCGCCGCTCCCAGATGTGACCTGGCTGAACAGCCCCTGCAAACATATCTCCAACTGCATTATTGACATGCACTTGCATTTTTCCCTACTCCTGATTATTGTGTTCGTGATCTTGCTCCACCTGCCCTTGCTCTTGCTCCTCAGTGAGCGCACCAACTATGCTGTGTGCCTCACCCCGTATGCTCTCTGTTCGAGGTGCTACAAGCTCCTCTGTGGAAAATAATGATGATGGGTAACTCCTATGCACTCTCCTCCTCCTCTACTGCTCCGGCTAGAAGTGCGGATGGACTCTCCTGCTCGCTCCTCTCCTCCTGGAGTGTGTCGATGGTGTTTCTGTTCTGCACCACCTCTGGTGGTATCCCGGCATTGGCGCACACGGGTGAGTCCTCTGCTGGTTCTCACCCCTGAAGTGCCGTTATACCTCTAATTCTCTCCTGCTCTTGCATTGGCTTGTCGCAGTCTTCGCCGTCGTGGGGTCAGGACACACCGGGACCGACTTCGTCGTCGATAGCATCTGCCGGATGTCGTCACGATGTACCCGTACCTTCCTCCTCCCCATGCGAATGGTGTAAGATGGTGAGTCTATGCGTTTGTAGCTCGCGATGCAGCCCACTGCAACATGCCGTGGACTGGGGATGCGTCCGTACATATACTTCCTGCCTCTCATGCAGTTTAGGCAGCGGTCTGTTAGTGACCAATAGCCATCTTGCCACATAGCGATCGTGCTGTTCTCCGATGTCGTGTATGCATTCCTGATGCTGCCATCTCTGCGTATCCATGCTCGGAAGTTTGCTGATGTTTTCTCGCTGTGGACATTTTACTTCCCCTGGTAGGCGCAGGTTTGGTTTATGGCTTAGTAACACCTCTGCAGGTGATCTCTCCATCACTGCATTTACTCTCCTCCAAAGCTTGTACAAAATTGCGGTAATGTGATCGGCTCAAGTGGAGTGTTGTTTGCCCACGTAAAGCCGTAATTTTGCTTTGATCTCTTGGTTTCTGTGTTCTGTGGGATTCGTCCTCGGGATACACAGCCGTTGTGATATGGTTGACTCCCCACTTCGTGCAAAATTGCCTCCACTTCCGACTGGTAAATTATGTGCTGTTGTCCGTAAGTAGATTCCGCGGGAATCCCCAATGCGGGAAAAACTACTCCTTTAATACTTTCACTACGTTTCCGACCCTGGATCAACTGGTAGGATACGCCTCTGTCCAGCATGAAAAGTTGTCAGTTACTATGACAATAAATCACTTTCCTCCTCTTGTCCTTGTATACAGACATTAAATCTATGCATACCATCTCGAACGGCTTCCTTGGCATGCACTGCCATTGTTGCTGCCTTCCATCTGAGTGATATGCCTTGTATATGTTGCACTTCTGGAATTGCTGTACACATCGTCTTGCATCTCGACTAAGGCCTGGCCAGAAAAAATATTTGCGCACATTTTGAACTGTCTGCTCTACGCCTGAGTGACCAGCCACGCTCCCATAGTGTGAATAGGCGAAAACTTGATCTCTCGAACACGTTGGGACATACACCCATGCACCCTCCATTTCCTAGGCTGTTGGGTAGAACAGTTCTCCAGCCTGACATCCACGACTCGCCATCCCTCTACTTCCTGCTGGGCTCATTGCCTAACCTTTTCACATGTGAACATGCTACTCCTTTGCTCTTGCATGACCTCCTGGTGCAAATCCCTAACTAGGCCCTCATTGTTGGATATACACCTCCGATACTGGGTCCTGTGAACTTGGTGATTAAATGTCCTCTCATTCTGCTTCATCCTGGACGATGTGCTCTTGTAGCCCGAAAGACTTCCGCAGTTGCTTGCATGTCCTAGGTTGCAGATGGTTGTCAATAAGCTTTATCTGTTCCGTATTCGGCCTGTTTCCCACCTGGTCGATCACGTGGCCTAGGAAGTCTGTGCTGGTTTTTCCCACCTGGCATTTTTCGACTGAACACATGAGGCTGTTAATCGCTAGCCTCTCCAGGACTACTGCTAAATGATGTGGGTGTTCCTCTCAACTGCTTGACCAAATAATGACGTCATCGAGATACACCAGCATATACTCTCCAAAAATGCCATCCAGTACATATACCATCATTTCGTGGAACGTCACGGGTGCACATTTCAGTCCGAATGGCATCGCACAGAACTGAAATCGTCGACCGTCTGGGGCCGTGAACGAGGTCTTCAGCCTATTCTCAAGCTTCACTGGTACTTGCCAGTAGCCAGTATTAAGGTCCAGGGATGTCCAACATTCAGCCTGTCCTAATGGACTTAACAAGTCATTTACGCTCATGTACAGTGGGAGCGTGCTGCATGTTACCTGGTCCAATGGCCAGAAATCGATACAGAATCACCAAGTTCCGTCTTTCTTGGGTGCCAAGGTAATGGCAGAATTAAACTGGCTGTCTGTGGGCTCTATCACCCTGTCATCAAGCATCTCCTGAATTTGTGTTTTTATTATCCGTGCCAGGTATGGTAAATACTCTCGTGGGCTAGTGTGTAGTGGCTTGTCATATATGAGCTCTGCGACTGTAGTTCTTTCTAAGGCATAATTTTTGCCAAATACGTCATGGCGTTTATCAAGGATGCCCTGGAATGCAGCCTGGTGTTCTAGTGGGACCTAGTTGTCAAACTCCCCATGCTTCACTCTTTGGGTAGGCCACCCGCTGGACAGCGGTCCAGGTTATACACCATGCATCTCTCTCTCACACCAAAATGAATTCAACTTGCAGCAGACTCTATGATCGTGTTTTGTTCTGTCAGCCATGGCATCCCCAAAATAGCTTCCTCGTGGATGTCTGGTGTAACAATGACTGTGGTACTAGTTTCTATGTCACGGACTTGAATTGTCCCACGACGGTACTACAATGCTCGTTCATTGCCAATCGAATTGTGTGGTCTGCAGGCATAACACATGGCTTGTGTACAAAGTGAGGTCATACTAAGTTATGTGAGGCTGTAGTATCAATGAAGGCGTGGCACTGACCATCAATGGAAACTAAGATGCGGGTAAATGGTGGGTGACTGCTGCTAATTTGTTGTATCAAATTTTGTCGTGGGGTTAATTTTGAGTCTGGTGTCCGAATTATAGCAGGTGGGGTGCCGGAAGTATCCGGCCCTTCACCCCAACAACCCGTTTCCCTGCTGTTTATGTTCTGCTGCCTTTTTAATCTGGTCCATATGTGGATTATTAGGACACTTGTTGTGCTAGTGGTATTTTTGTTCGGGCAATACCTGCACGGATATCGTGGTGGGTAATCCGGATTCCATCCCTGCTGCATGTTGTTGGTATTACCTGCTGAGCTCATGTATGGTGGTCTTTGATCACTTGACTCCATGGCTCCGCTCCACTTCTGGTCCTGCTTATACAATTTTTCATGTGACTGCCCACTATACACTTTCTCTTGCGATGGCCTACTATATGTTTTCTCATGCGACTGTCCACCATAACTATGTGATTGTTCTGAAAAATTTTGTGAGATGGTGGGGTAATGAAGTTTGTTTATGTTCTCTTCCTCCAGCTTGTGCTGCCATTTTACTACATTTGCATCATGCCATGGTTGTTCATGCATTCGTTCCAAAATGATTGTGGCATGCATTAAGTCTTCTAGCATACCATTAAGCAGAGGCACTAGAGCTGCTCTAAATTCAGGTATGGCTGTTTCTGCAATTACTTCGAGCACTTCGTGCTCTGGTAAATGCGAATGGAAGTGCTTAATGAGGTGATTTTTATGTGTGATAAAGGCTGTAAGTGACTCACCTAATTGTTGACCTTCCAGATTCAGCCTGCTCTGGGCCTGTAAAGAGGTAAAGACCCCTCTAAGCCTGCACTGGAACGAGCAACGAAACTCCTTCCACTGAAGTCCGTAGTGGTTGAGAGATGTCCACCAAGAGTGTGCTTCTTCTTGGAGTTGCATTCCAACACAGCTGGCCAATTCATCTCAGCTTACTCCATACCTGGTGAGGCGGGATACGCAATCTTCCAAGAATTCTGCCGGATCCTCCATCAGCGTCCCAGCGAATGTGGGCAAAGTTTGAAACTTTGATTGTGTTTTGGCAGTGATTGGACCTGGTGGATGATGAATTGGGCTGGACTCTGTGATTCCGCTTCGTGTCGATTTTTCTGTCCTTGCTGTTTGCAGTGCTATTGTTCCCATGTAGTGTGTCATGAATGGTTTAACGGGCAGGGAATTCAGAAAATTCTTTGGCAATGTTGGTAATACTGATGGTTAAACAGGTGTGGAGAACATGTGTTGTAGTGGCGGGAAAAATGGCGTGAGTGGTTGGAATGGGTATGGTACCTGTGTTGAGGTAGGTTCGGGTGGTGGGGTTTTGTTGGCATTAGCCACATGTGTGGTGGGAGCGCATGGTGTCTCCACTTCGCACTGCATCCCTCTTCTACTCTGCTGCCACTGCCATCCTTTGCCTTGCGTTTCTCCATGTGTCTCATTGTTACTGTCAGTGCCATTATCACTTGTGAAAGATTGCTATTAACGTTTACTGCCACATCATTAGCCCATCCTCATAAGTCCAAAACCCGATCACGTGTGGTGTATGCGGATATGAATTGCGTTTGGTTTACGCCCTGCATGAATTGTGTTGATGTAGTATGACATGATAAACAAATGAATGTAAGTCCCACAGCTGATTTATATTCTGTGTCAAAGATATTCCTGATGATATTTAGTGTTACATTGCACACGCTTGAGTACAATTACTTCCCCGGGCCATTACACAACAAGTTGTCACAATACCTAGGAAATGTGTAATTTGGATACACTTCGGCCTCAATTTTGACTTGTGTTGGGGAATACTGATTGTTCTGTGTTATTTCACTACTACTGTCTTTCACTGCTATGTGGATGTCACCAACATGGTCGTTCACAAGGCTGGTTGTGTGGCGGAATCGGCAAAACTCACTTTTCTCATTTACTGATTGGTCATTGCCTACCATATGGCGCAAACAGTCTGGACACCACAGTGCTGGCGTGCTGTCAATCATCCTGCCAGCCATGCTTTGTTTGTAAACAAAGCCTCATGCACAGTAGATGTGGGTGTACCGATGCAGATGAATGGGGTTGTGGAAATTGCGATCGCCCTCCCCTCTCGCTGCTTCCCTTTGCTCTTTCTCCCAAGCGGCATGGCGTGGCTTGAGACATGGCGTCCTTTTCCAATTGTTGACACATGTCCTAGCATCTGAACTGCACCCCACAAGCATCCCGATGCTGCTACTATCCTTGCTGATGCCTTCCTGTCGTCCTCTCCCCGTTATGGGCAGGAAAAGGGTGGAAAATTCAATGACCAGGAAAAACTTGCAGAAAATTTTGGCGGGAAACATTTTCAATGGGGGCGCCATTTTGACATGGTCCAATTGGCTTGGAAAGGTGTAGGATATGATTGTAAGGGCAGTGAAGGTGTTGTCTAGGATGAGGTTTACCTGGATAGGCACCAGATGCCGTCGAGGCGACATCAAGATGATTGTTGACTCTGCTGATCTTGGGGTTGCGGGCCATCCACCCATGCTAAATCTTCTCGCCGATGATGCTAATGACCTCTGCCCAATTGATTGTTACTCCAGAACGGATGACTTTGTAGCTGTTTGCTAAATGGTAGCCGGTGGGTCGACTACGTACCATAATGCTTCTTTTGGTGGGAAAACTGACTAGCCATTAACATTTGCGAATGTGGATTGCCAGGGCCAACCACATGCCCATAAGACACAGAACAATGCTTAAAATTTACACTTGCAAAAACAAAAATCAATTATGTAAGACATGGTGTGAGCGGATATTGTTAGGGTTAGTCCCCTGACACACATATAGCAATATAAATAGACTAAATACCTTTCAGTTCACAGTCGTATTTATTAGATTAAATAAAATCTCCCCTTAGGAGAACACTTACACAATTAAGGTGGCAAATCAAGCCAGCCATGCAGTTACACTGTTACAAAGTCTTACGACACAAATAAATTATGGCAGAATTAAACTTTCCCGGGTGAAGTTATCCCTTAGCGTAGGGGGGGGGGGGGGGTGTACTGGGTGGCTACATGCGAAAACGGTTCCGGAATGAATTAAAATCTATTGCAATGAAGGTCCACACCAAAATGTTGAATGCCGCCCGGCACGCATGGGAAATGCCGGAGCTTACGACACACACACCACTCTCGTCCGATACTACTCGCTGACTAGCGTTCCAGCCTGATGCGCGGGCGGCCCTCGGCTGACCCATACGTCAGAGCGGCACTACTTCCTGCTACAAAATGCAATATTCTGCCTTGCATCATGCTATCAAATAAAACTCGTATTAAATAAATATATAATTAACCTTGCAGCATAAACACTGGTGAAAGAAATAGACATAACACTGTATCTGTGATGAGACAAATGATAATACGTTAACAATGCACAAAAGGAACTGAGAAACACAACAAACAATAAAACGTTTTATAAAAACATAGCAAAGTCTCTGGCGTAGATCCTGGGCTCACAAGTCCAATCATTGCCAGGTCAATTTCCGTATTCTTCCGCCTCGTGGAGTCATTAATGTTACCATGGCAACTACCGGCTGCTCTGCACTGGCGTACCCATGTACTGCTCTGCACTGCGCCGATCCTGATCACTTACCGGCGAATTAGCGTATGCTCTGCCCGTCGTTAGAGCGCACAGCCCTGTTGCGGTGGCGATGCAGGTCTCGGCTGGACAAACGGTTTTAGGGGTGAGGGCATGTGGCACACGTCACTACCAACATAGTGGTTTGAGAAGTTTACAGGGCATGGAATAAGTGTATGAAACCTAGTGTAAGGAGAAATATATGAGCCGAATAAGTCGAACACAGTATAATCTAAGGAATACACCAGAAATAAATTATCATAAACTTGAATACAAAACATTACTTATAATGGAGGAACACAATGAGATAGTAAAGGATACTGCCAGCGAGGAAGGAGGTAACATTCGTGGCATGAATACAGTTGTAATGGCAGTGCATTCGACTGCACAGAATAATATCTTTGGTGTACGAATTACTGACAAGGAGAATGTGTCATTGTTTCAAATCGCTACAATGTTTGAGCAACTCATACGTGGACAGGGGGGTTGACATAAGGTTTGAGCAACTCGCGCATGGATAGAAGCAAATGGACATAAGATTTGAGCAAAATGCGTGGATGGAAGAAAATGGATATAAGGTTTCAGCAGCAACAAAATTTAATGCAAAAGCAACTCGCTTGTGGACAGGAGCAAATGGACATAAGGTTTTGGCAGCACGTTCGCGAGCAGCGCGAGCAACAAAATACATTCCAGGAATATTTCAGTTTGCAGTGTATTACTTTAAATCCAAATGTACCTGATCACCTAAAACAAATTCATAAACAGGCCGAGAGCGTAAACCAAAAGTTAGAAAACACAGGATCAGGGTTGAAGGAGCAGATTGAATCTAATCGAAACGAGTTAGAAACGATAAAATCGCAATGTACTGCACAGAATAACATTTATGAGAGTCGGATAACAGCTTTGGAAAAATGCGCAACTGACGATTTTTGTCATGACCAATTTAGCAACCAAGTAATAGCTCATTTAGACAATTCCAATCGGCATATAGAGCAAAGGTTTACACGAGTTGAGGAAGCAGTTCAGATGGAAATAGATAAGACACACGTGAACCAAATTACCGAACTGGTAAAATTGATTGAAGATATAATTAATGATGTAGTATGTTCTTTGGGAAAAGTAAGGTTAGTCAATAATGTTAGAGGCGAAGGAAAAAACACGAAAGTTGCTAGTTCACAGTTGCTAGATACGCCACGAGAGCTGGAACCCTTATAATTCATCCAATAGCAGTACAATTACCACTCCCTTGATGAACACTTTCCTTTACCATCGCAGCAAACTTTAGGCAGAGCAATTGCCAGTGTTCGAAGAGGAAAATGGAGAAAATCCCATTAATTTCTTGATGAAATTAAACGAATATTCTAGTTTGTTCTGTTTGCCTGAGCAGGACAAACTACGCTGCTTGAACTTGTGTTTAAATATCATGGCCTACTGCTGGTGGGAGATAAATCGTCCGAACATACATACATATGAAGAATTCAACATTTATTTTTTAGGAAACTTTAGGAACAAAAAAATTCAAAGGAATGTCAGAGCCCAACTACATGCCGAACAATTTATACCAAAAAGAGAAAAACCACTGGATACCAATATTTCTGATCTTTATGAAAAGTCATAATAAAACCCCTCTCTTTCGGACATAGAATTAACGCGATGATTGTCTGGCAGTTGCCATTCAGATACCAGTCGCATTGGTCAGGATGGCATGATACAAACTTGTTTTCATTTAGGGAAGATTTATTGGCTTCTAAGACCATTGGCAGCTTACAGAGAAAACAAGGTAACACCAGTAGCGACCAACCTTTTACTCAAGGACTTTTTCTTCCCAAGGTCGTAGTGGGGATACTTGATAATACCGAGGTCCCGCTTACTATTATAGGATCCTTAGAGTGCATACATACCGAACAGGGCCTTATTATTTTGATGGATTTTCACAGTGGGTAGGTTTTGAACATCCTTATAGAAATGGCAGGTTTTTCGCCAGTGTATCACAACGAAACCTGGGTAAATTCCGAGGTCAATGTAAGACGCGACAGCAAGATAAGGAAGACCAAAATGCGAGGAGTCGTGATGAAGTATCGTCCCTGAGCACATTCCCGTATGACCCAGGAGGGCAACATTTATTTAAAAGGACAGCTAATCAACTGAGCCGTTGAAATAACTATTCCAACCCCGGAAGCATTGTGTCCAGAATTGATTTTGAATGTTTGCAAAATTGGTGTACTGGTTCTGCCCGATAGTGGTGCTGGAAAATTCTCACGAACAAGAATGAAGTCACTGATTCATCTAGGAAGGAATCAGCATCTTTATTCTGCCTGGTCCTAATGAGAAGTTTGCAGAAAGTGAATTGAATTGCATGAAGAAATATCTGGATTCCAGTGGAAGTATGCTTGTTATGCTAGGTGAAGGCGAAGAGAAGAATTTCCAAACAAATGTGAACTTTTTGCTAGAGGTTATGATCCAACATTTCTGATCCGAGTAAATTACCTCCCCCTAGCCCAAATGAGACCAGGTAACCAGCAATGGATGGAAGAAGGAGTTGGAAAATTTTTCCAGGAATAAATTAATATTAGCCACCGAACATCGTCGCAAGTATGCGAAAAGGCCCAAGACTAATAGCTCAGATATTGGCGCATTGGTTCTTGTGAGAGTGCATTCCATTAGAAGGTCTTGGGATTTCTTACCAGAAAACTCATCCCATTATATGTAGGACTGTATCGAATCGTATAGGAGAAGAACACTAATTTTTATGAACTAGTTTTGTTAGACACAGGGGAAATGTTAGGAAAATACAATATAAGCATGTACTGTGTGATTAATAAGTTACTTTTTTATGCTTGAAGAGCAAATAAGATATGTTTACGTCACTATTATTGCTGTGGTTAATGCAATTAGAATAGGGTGAAGCATCTTTGTTTTATTTTTCGTCGAAATATGCAATGGGCGTAGCTAAAAGCTGCCTTGTTATAATAATGGATGATTCTACGTACTATTTTATTAGTCTGTTTTACCCTATCATAAGAGTAACCGAAATTTCTTATTAAACTTTTCAAGTTTACTTTAAGGGAAAATGCAAAAAATAAATAAATCCCACATTTTTGGATATGGCGTGAGTATGGAGTCCATTACATTATCACCGTAAAGAAAATGAGATGTAAAAATTTAATAGCAGCGCAAATTTCAATTCCTACTGAAATGTCTAATGAAACACGAAAAGGATATAACTATTGATTATATAGTAAACGACATATTTACCTCGCCTACTATCAATTGAAGAAGAAAAATTTACAAGAATCAAAAAGGAAAACCATTATTATTAACTTTAAATGGCATGCCAATAGTGGTGCATATTGATATCCAATTGGCTAGGGTCTTCTGGAAATATTTTGGTTAACAATCGTCAAATCGTTTTTTTTTATCATGTTGATTTTATTTCAAACAAGTATATGTCTATTGATCTTCTACACATGCTATGGAGATGTTTTGATATTTGTTATCTACTATAATACCATATCTGATATTTCTTTCTATAGGCTGTTCACGGTAAAGTGAGCACTTTTTAAGGCCCTCTAAATTTTTCCTTTCATACAATTTCCATCTGCCTGCTCCTTTTTAATGTAAACATTGCAATGTGACCAATAAACACAGTGTATACATCTCACCACCATCAAAATGTAATGTCTTAGACTGCAATATGATATATTTATTAGCGGTTAATGCCTGTTGCAAGGGCCTTAAAAAGTGCTCACTTTATTGTGAACAGCCTATAGTAGTTTGTTTTTCCTACAAATATAAAAGTTCTCCAGTCTTAAGTAGAACTACCAACAAAAGAACGACACTAGTAAGTATTAAGGTTATGAGACAATTAAATGTACTAAAGGTGTAATTGATCATAGAATGGTGTTAAATGAAGAGTGAAGAAAAAGACTTCCATAAATGAGACGCAAGAGCGAACGTTATTTTTGTTAATTGTACCACTGACATTTCATATTTCACCATGGAACACATGCTTAACTGTGAAACAGGTGAACCGAAGTTATAATTCAACGTTTTGTCACAGAAACGAGAATATAAACCAGGGAGATCTCTTGTGATGGGAAGACGCAGCAGCCATCCTGAGGAAGACAGCTGTCCAGGGAACAAACAACCAAGCTGGCCAATTCGGCTGCCACCCAGGGTGTGCAGGAGTAGAGTGCAGGAGTAAGAAGTACTGGAGTCTCAAGATGAGAATTCAATAATGGACGGTTGAGTTTTTTTAATCTCATATCAGTTCAGTAATCATAATTAGAGTTAGAGTTAATTAAACAACCGCAATTTATTTTAATCCTAGATGTACATAACTAGATGTTGACACAATGGGATATACTTTTTTTTATCATGATAAATTTCATAGTTAATTTAGAGGTACCATCAATGTCTTTCTTGGTGTACTATAAAAGTTCTCATAGTTAGATTAAGTTACATTAATAGTTTTCAAGGCCAGTGTTACAGTGGCGTTGGTCAGATTTGACGACCGCCTTACGTATTAAAAGTAGATGTAAAAGGCCGATTCTTGTGCACACCACATTTTCATTAAATAATCGAGCAATTTGAGGCCAAAATCAATGTTTTTTCCCTTCAAATTCACGGTTTGAAATTAATGAAATTATGTATTCTAAAAAACAAGCTAATTTACCCAGAAATTAAAGCAAATTTATCACTTTTTTCAATAATAGCGCAGGCTACCTTAAAAACATTAAATGTTAAGCTAAAATCAAGAAAATTTCTCGCTTTTCAAGCAAACTTTTCAAGTATTCTAGTAATAGCAATTTTGCAAGCGAACAAGCAAATTTAAGATAAAATAAAGCAAAATCAAGTGAAAAATCAAAAGAAAATATTAAAAGTGAGAAAAGTTTAATTAGAAAAATGAATATTTTATTTGGTCAAAAATTCGTAAAAATTATTAATGCAAACACATCAACTATGAGTTTAGAAAATTGTATTAAAATATCGAAACTATTTCTCGTTTGTGTAAAATCGTTTACATTATCCATTTAATAAAATTGGAAATTTATATATCTTCAGTGATATTTTCTTTTAAATAATCATAAGTTATATTTCGTTGGCTAATTAAAACAACATTACAAATTGTACCAGTCTCAACAGCGTTTTTATAATCTACACTAATTTTTATATTTGTTTTATCTATAACTACTGTTGGTTTTCTATATAGACAGACAATAACATATAAAAGTCTTCGTCCCCAAAATGAATAATAATTGATATCGCCAAGATAATTTGTAATTGGCTTATAATAAAGTTCATTATTTCTATATATAGTATCTAATTTTGTTATTAAATTTCTAAATTCATTAAAAGCCAGAAACATTTTAAGACAAAGATCATTTTCAATATCTAGATTCCAATTTTCTTTTGGAAAAAAATTTCTACAATTTTGACAAAAATATTTCTCACATTACATCAAACATTGAAGCATGCACAGATTGCTCGGCCCGATTTTTTCTATTAGTTTGGAAACCCACAATTACTAAATCGGGCATGTCAAATTGTAAATTATTAAACTGATATTTTATATCAAAGTTAAAAACAGTTGACCCAGCAGGAACTTCTTTTTCTAAAAATTGCCAATAATTAAAACCAATATGAATTTTAGGATTTTTATATATTTTTTATTTAATTGCAATTGATGTGTTAGCTTCATATTCAACAATAGGCCACATCATTTCTAATATTTCAATAGCAATTTTACCTGGATCTGTATAGATTTTCTGAACCGCACCAGCTGCACCTTTTGTTTCATAAAAAAATTAACAATTCTTATCAGAAGAATTTAAGAAAAAAGCGATTTTATAACCACCTTTCCAGTGAACTTCATTATTATCGCGAATAAAGACAAACAAATATTTTAATGGATAGATTATTTCATTAATTTTATCATTATGAACAGATTTTACTCAAAATTTGTTATCAACACCAGTAGACTCTAAATAATTTTGTTCACCTGATGATCTTAGCAAAATATTCATCATAGTTGAAGTTATTCCTGGATTATCAACAGCCTTAATAATATGTCAATGTTTTGACATTTATACTCTAGAAAACTGAAATGAAAAAAAAAAAAATTAGAACACACATCAATATTATCTAATTTTTCGTATTTTGCTTCGTATCCAACTTTATCCCTCTTTAGTAGGCGATATTATTCCAAGATATAAACATCGTTTGGAAAAGAAAAGCCATCTCCTATTGGAATATCAAATTCTATTATATTATTGTAAATATTTAAATTCCCCCTCGTTTGATCGGGGGGAGGGGGGGGGGCTGTCTCTCAAAACTCTCAATGCTATTATTACTCATTTATAAGTAAAAAATATTCATATAAATGAACGATTCAGAGGGTGCTTCTCGAGTGAAATTGCTCATCGAGAAGTATATAAATTACAGAAAGAACCATGAGGCAGAATATGAAAAAAAAAAAAAAAAAAAAAAACAAGAGAAAAATCTGCCATTAATTCGTGAATTACAAAATATTGGCAAAAATTGAACAAGTAAGCGAGGAAAATAAAAATTTAATAGCAGCACTAGTACCTGTTGCTGCAAAAAATTTTGATTATCAACCAACCCAAGAAGAAACATCTTTTGAAAGAGGATTATTCCCAATATCACCATTGGGTGATACATTAAAAAAGTTACCACACATAGCAGATATTTCTACTATAAAATGACGAAAATATATTTCTGAAAATATTAATGATGTTTTTGATAAATTTGGTTTGTGAGGAGTTTGCCTAGGTTTGAAATTGGAGATACAAAAGTAATATATATGGTAATTTTTTATATGCCAAAGATAAAAAATATAAATTTAAAAGAGGGTCTCACTAATTTGTTAACAAAAAGTAAAACATTTTATCTTATAGATGAAAACACGAGAAAAATTAAATTACTAATGAGGACTATAAAAACTATGCAGAAATTTTTAAATCAACAAATGCAGTATATAAAGAATATAATCTTAAAATGAAGGTTGTTTCGAGTAAGACGTGGAATTACACAGATATAGTTAGACCAATTTATCAAAGATACACAAAAAGATAAGTTGAAAGCAAAATATAGACTGGAGGGTTTCAGTGACGATGATTTGAACATTGGAGATGGCATAAAAATTTTAATAGTTTGCCAAAAGAATATATTTGGATGGACAATGTTAGAAAATTAATAAATAGATTATTAGTTATTCATGGTGAAGAAACTGCTGGAAATAAAAATGTTTACAATGAAAAAGTAGACATTATGAATATGCTAAACAATAAATTATCTGATTTTGTTGTGAATACTACGAAAGGAATTCCATATCTAATACAATTTATATATGTTATTCCATACCCATTTTGAAATTCTGTACACCATGTCAAAGGCGTGATAAATTGGGCACTAAACAATTTAAATTTACCCGAAATGCATTTGCCAGGTTATAGTTATTGTGATCCACTTACAAAATTTAAAAAAAGATTGAACAGACGAGAAGCTGGAGTGAATAAACTAGATGAAGCTTGCAAATTTAACGATATTGCATATAGAAATCGTAAAGATTTAGAATCCAGGCATGACGCTGATACAATTTTACAAAAAGAAACAAAACAAATAATTTTAAAAAAGATACTCCAAATGGAGAAAAAATTGCTTCTGCAGCTGTTTCCCCAACTATGTTTACAAAAATAAAGTTAGGTTTTGGAATCAAACAGTTGTATTAAATTACATGTTTTTTTTACTTATAAATGAAGATAAAAAGTTTAATTTTTAATATACCCATTGATCAATTAAGATATCTGGGTACAAATTAATCTTAAAGAAAAGAACAACCCAAAAAAAAATTGAAAGAAAAAAAGTTTTAAATTAATTTTACCATTCCTAAAAAAAAAAAAAAATGGCCAATGAAAAAACAGTAAGTGGTTTACATCATGGAGGATATTTACCAATTTTATTTGCAGCTTTAGGAGCTCTTGGCCCAATAGCTGGAGGAGCTAGTGCCATTTATAATTCTGTTGAACAAACTAAAAATAAAAAAGGAATTAGAAGAACAACAAAGACACAATTTAGCAATGTAAAACAAGGCTGGTAGTGGCATAGTTGCAAAAAAAAAAAAAGAATGGCCAAAAAAATAGCTCCATTATCCAATATCAATATTGAAAAATATGTAAAAAATTCAATATTAAATATTTCAGAAATGTTTATATAATTGATGAACTACTAAGAAATGTGCTAAACATGGATATGCTGTGATTAATTTTGATATTTCAAAAAATCCTGGCACTCACTGTTTCCTTTTTTAAAGAAAAAAAATGTTTATTATTTTGACTTATTTGGAAGTAATGTTCCTAATAATTTAACTAATTATTTCAAAAACAATAATGTTTATTACAATTATGATTGAATTCAGAATTTTAATTCTTTTATCTGTGGACATTTATGTTTAATTGTTTTACACCTTTTTTCGAGAGAATTTAAGTTTAACGAAATAATTTCTATGTTATTAAATTACCTATATATTCGGGAAACCATTAATAGAATCCTTAAATAAAAACTTTGATAAAATTGCTGAAGATTTAAAAACATATGAAAATTCAAAATGCAATTCGGGTGTTTATTCTTTACAAAGCGAATTCTTTACAAATGAACGTGTTTGAATTTTACAAAATCGTATGTTTCTTTTCTGGGGCGAAGAATTGTTAACATAGGCGAACCTATAAACAAATTAAGCTGCGGTCAATAAAAGATTTTTTGGTATACATATAGCAGACTATGCATTAAAAAGGGTGTTGATTCAAAATATAAAATTATTGTTGCCGATTATGCTCTAAAAGAAGATATGAATTTACAATGCAATAACACTATTGCTTATTATATAAAACGAATAACTAATGCAAAACAAACATTAAAAAAAGAAGCAGATTCGAATATATAAAACTATTGTTTCTGACTACGCATTATAAAATGATGTTGAATCAAAATACATCACTAGTGTTTCGGTTTTAAAAACATAAGTAAATTCAAAATATAATTTAATTGTTTCTGCTTTACAAGCTCAAATAAGTAAAGTTTTTGCTCATGCAACAGACTATGTTTCTATTCAAAACCATAGAATTAATAATATGGCTGATCCTGAGGATGGCAAAGATGCTGTCAATAAAAGATATTTCGATAAATAATTGCAAAATTTAAATAAATCAGTTTTGAATTACTACAATACATTCGCTAACTTGAAAGTTGAAGAAAAATCTCACATATTTTATTTACCTGCAAAGTGGAATAAAAAACTGATTATTTTCATTTAAATAACCTGTTCTTCTTTTCTTTCTTATGGAGGATACTGTTTATAAAATAAATTCTGATAATTTACCTGATGATACTCTACCTGTGATTAAGAATTCGAAAAAAAATTGATTATAATAAACCATCTAATGCTAAAAGAGGTGATAAACTGGTTTTTGAAATAAAAAAAACTAAATGATCTGAATATTCTGATAGGTTTATGACTATAATAGGAATATTCGTGATATATAAAGATTAAATAATTTTTTTACTATTAAATGGGGAATGCTTGGTGTTTGAAGTGCAAGAAAGTCACTAAGAATAATAATATAAAAATGAAAATACAAAAAATGGGCGATTAGTCCAGAAAAGTATATGCTCGTTGTGCAATTCTAAAAAACCAACATTCCTAAACAAGAATTGCTCAATGTGAGAGAAGGAATAATCAATGAATTACATACACCTGCGCAAAAAAAAAATTCTAAGAAGAAAAGTTATTTCTTACGGGATTGATGATTTGTGGCAAATTGATCTAGTTGATGGGCACTGGAAGTTTAAAAGTTATATAACGTATAAATAATAATTACAAATATATTATGTCCATTGTAGATGTTTTAAAATTTTGCTCTTTCTTTTCCAATCAAATATAAAACAGCAAAAAAATGTAGTAAATGCTTTATAAATTATTTTTATGAAAAGAAAAGCAAATAATTTACCAAGAGATAATGACTCAGAATTTTATAATAAAATATTTAAAGAACTTATGGAAAAGCATAATATCAATTATTTTTCTTCATTTTCAGAATTAAAAGCTAAAATTGTTGAAAGATTTAATCTAACTTTAAAAAATATAACGTTGAAAAAATTTGCTTTGAATGGCAATTATAAATGGACAAATATATTCGATAATTTAGAGAAATACTACAACAAAACAAAAAACAGCACTAGTGGTATGAAACCAATTGAAGTTAATAAAAAACATTTAAAAAATATTGCAAACAAATTTTGTGTTTACTAAACCAAAATATAAATTTGGAGATGTTGTTCATGTGAGCAAAATGAATTTTTTTTTTTTTGAAAAAGGGTATACTGCTAATTGGATAACAGAATTATTTACTACTAGCGACCCACCCCGGCTTCGCACGGGTGCAATTAAGATAATAAAAACTGCTTAACCCGGCGTTAATTAGGTTGGGTAAACTCTCCTAAAGCATTAAAAAAAAGCACATTATAATTTAATAATTAATTCAATAATTTATAATTTAAAGTTTTTTGCTATTTTTATTTGATATTTTTTACTTTTTTATAATTTTTCATATTAATATACATTATATTACAATGCAATTTATCTGATATAGAAGTATTTAATATGTTATTGGCTAAGACATTCTCTGTAGACAATGTTTGACGTCCTGTTATTGTTTGGTAACAAAATGTACTGTTTCTCGGGACTTCCAACTCGTGATAAACCAACACATAGTTAGTTGGCCATGGGTTCGTAGGTCGATTCCAACCAAAGCGAAAGTTTGACCCTGGGACTTATTAATAGTAATAGCGAACGATGTTTTTACGGGAAATTGCAACCGTTTGAAAGATATTGGCAAATCCATGGGAATCATGGGAATCCTCGGGATGTTTGCCAGCTGGCCGGCTGCTGGACCAGTGAGGATGGTCGCAACAATCAAATTTTCTTTCAAGTCTTTAATGATCAATCTTGTGCCATTACACATGTTAGGAGGGCTTATATTCCTTAAAAGCATGATAGGCAAGCCAGCAGGATTAAGCGAATTTAGAAAATCTTGAGGAAAGTGGACGACATCGTCAACATTGGTGACTGTGTCAATCGACTTATAGGTTTTGACTTGGCCGGGAACTCTTTGTATAATGAGATTGTTGATTTCATTGACAGTGTCGTTCCTAGGCGATACTATTGCCCTGGAACACAACCAGTGAAAGTATCTTTCTAGTAAATTTTCGAGGCCCGGATATACTGCTTCTATAAGATGCTGCAGACTGTGGACTATCTGACCTAATGTCTCATTTAAAATTATTTCAGCAGAATTAGTGCCGAAATTTAGAGAAGGAAAAACTCCTTCTCCAAGTCTGAGCAATTGTTGTGGGAAATCTTTATGCGTGTCTCCACCAAGATAGGCTCTCATATTCGTTCGCAAATTTACGTGTTGAATAGAACTCCATAAGGGAGATGATTTAAGACATGCTTTGATGATATCTTCACGCGTCCCTTTTGTAACTACAGGGAGCGTCTGCCGAAAATCTCCAGCAAACACAAAAGTAACCCCCCACCCCCCCCCATAATGGCAGTAGAGCTTCTAAGGTTGGCGCCGTACGCAGCACACAGCACGTTTTATTTTCCGAATCTGTCCGTCCTGCAAAGCCGTAGTACATTATTTTGTTCTATCATCAATAGTTTTCGCAGCGCACGCAATGTAAGGAATTCTCTAGGTCATTTATTTATACTTTGGGTTACATTATTGGAGTTTTAGTAGGGATCCCTATTGATTTTTAAAATAAAATATATACCTATGACACTCAGTGATAACGTAGCATTCTACTGGTGAAAGAATTTTTAAAATAGGATGAGTAGTTTCGAAGATTACCTCCTACATCCAAACACACAAACACACAAAGTTACAAACACTACCTCTTTATATATTAGTACAGATTTGTAAAGTTTTAAATTTTGATGTGCCAACTTACAAATTAAATTATATTAATGTAGAAGAAACAATGGGTAGTTTTTATGAATACAAAATTATGTAAACTAAGTATCCTAGTAAATATTTGGTCGAAAAAATTTTAAAAACTCTAGGCGATTAAATATTTGTAAATTGGTTGAGTTTTGATAATTCACATAATTCATGGATTAATAAAACAGATGTAGTGTAAATTTAAATATTTTTGCTTAAATATTTTTAATCAGATGAACAGAAATACAATTAACCACTTCGGCTATATCACAATTAATTTCGTCAGGATTAAACCTTATAAATTAAAATTTAAATGTGTCTCTGTATTTCATAATTAATATTTATATCTCTGTGGTTAAATTCGTCACTTTCAATAGCTAATTTTTTATTTGGAAAATATAAATCAATTCTATAATTGTTTATTTTATATTGCTATTTATAATTGAAATTTCAAAAGTTGTAATAATGTGGGAAATATATTGTATTTATTTATTTTTCTTCAAAAACACCCATGTTTAAATTTAGTTGCTTAGAAATATGTTTTACCAATGATGTATTGGCTATATATAGTGTTACCAATATTGCAGACATATTTATTCGGTTTTATGTTTTTATAAGCATTTTTATGGTTTTTGCCAACATGCTCTATAATGACCTGTGTTGTGTTTCTATATTGTAACATTTCAGCAACATCTTTTCCTCTAAACCATGGTTCATTATCATTATCTAATAGAAGATTTATTTTTTTATTGTTGAAAATTTATTTATTTATTAATGTAGTATTTTCATTGTTATCTTCTATCTGTAGGTTCTCTAGTTGTTTTTCTAGTGATTCGGCCATTTTCTATGTGGGGAACAATGTCGTTTTTATATATATTCTTTTTTATAAATAAAATGAAAAATTGAAGAAAATAATTTTAGAAAATATAGCCCAATTCATTGATAAATATTATATGTTGTTTCATGTTTGAAATCGTCCTTTTTTTTTGGGGACAGTTCTGTGTTCAGTAAATTAATTTTAATTTTTTTCATATTTCTAGAACCTACGCTCACAGGCTCTGAAACACCATAATGAATATAAAGATATAAGTGTCCACGAATCATGGACACCAGATTCATTTATAAATTCTTACTCAATTCGACTAAGAATATTTATATCTTTTAACAATTTTTGTTGAGTATAATTATTTCTGACAATGTTAAAATAGTTATAGAAAAACTCAATGTTTTCATTCATTGTTTCCTTCATTCTTTGGTATAGATTTATAGAATTTGATATATATTCAAATCTCAATAATTCTTCACAATATGGATGCATATCTCCAATTCTAAGCAATTGTCTTTGAACATATTTTCTTTGAGTTCTAATAACATAATAACCAAATTCAAAATCATTATCAAATAATTTTAGAGGAATAAAAGTTGGATTTAAATTTTGGTTTTGTGTTTGAGATACAACATGAGTTGCCATTTCTCTAATTACCTCATTTCTGCTATTTATTCCATCTACGGCTCTATTAACTGTTTCTGTTAAATTCTTTATATTTTTATCTTGAATTTTTTTACATCTTTTAAATGATTAACTTCTTTTTCTATCATTTTTATCTGCTGGTCGGATACCCAGAAATACCATAATGAATAAAACACAAAACATAATTAGTGATCAAAATATATTTCTCTTCAAATAAAGGTTACCACATATCCTTAAACCGATTTCTTAAGCTAATATAATAATTATTATTCTTAGTAGATTCAAAAATACTTAAACATGAGTTAGTAGTTAATTATGTATTCTTTTCTAGTGGTTTTTCTAGTCATTCGGCTATTTTGCATGTGGGGAAATATGTAGTTTTTGTATAAATTATTTTTATGAAGAAAAAATTGTAAAATATAATTTTTATAAAACATAGATCAAATGCATTGATAAATGGTTGATTTTTCATTACCAACTAACCCACCTTTCAAAGACAGGTTCAGACTTTCTAATAGATAGTTCAGGGTCTAAATTTTTAGACCCTGTAACTGTAAAAAAAAATAGGAGACACTATGTTGATTTAAAATATTTTTCTTCCAGAAATAGACCGACGGTTCATCTTTAATAAATTTTGTCTTGTTCGATCTTCTTGATCAACATTATCTCTTTTTTTTGGGGGGGGGGGGGATTTTTATATTCGAATATTTTAGCAACATTATTGTCTTTAAACTAAGGATTATTTTCCTCATCAATAATCATAAAAACACTTCTACTATTGTAAATAAGTTTGTTGTTATTTGTATCCAGAATTGACTCCATTTTTATCTACGAAACTATGCACAAGTGAAATCGGTGAGTTGTAATAAGTGTTTTGATTAATATTCTTTTAATGAAGAAAACGAAAAATTTAAGAAAATAATTTAATAAAATATAGCCCAAATTCATTAATAAATATTATATGTGGTTGCATATTTGAAGGTGTGAACGATTCGTTCACCCCTATATTTTAATAACAATTTATATTTTTTTTTTATAATGATATATAGTTCTTAAGGAGTTAAATTTTATTTTGTCTGATTCTCTTTTTTGGACAGTGCAAAAATTATGTTATTAATAGCGAGAATAATTATATAAGTCTTTATTTATACACACAATTTTTTTATTTTTTTTTTACTAAAGCTCTCTTAATATTACCACAATTTGCAGGCGGGATACTCATCCCGCATCTGAAGAGCTCAAAAATTTAGTTCACACATTTCATTTAAATTTACACAGTTAACAATTAACCATTTTAGAAAATATTAACGACAAATATGAGCTTCGAGAAATGAGTGACTATCTAGAGGAAATAGAATAAGTGTTAAAAAAATTAGTAGAGCTTCGAGTAAAATATTTTTTGTTTGTGTCAATTTTATTTGTTATGTGAACTCCACGTACAAGGTGGGGTTAGTTGGAAACAAATAATCTTCCATATTTGTTAATTAATATGGTTTATATGAAATTTTTTTTTTTTTTATTTTTTTTTTATAAATTTTGTTTCTTTATAAATAGAAATGGAGAATAGTAGTATAAGTAAGCAAAGTAAAAAATGTGGTGAAGTTATAAACACTGAATGTTTTCCACAACATAAATATACAAAGAAAAGCACATTAATACCTGTAAAAATTGTTACAATGAATATTCTAGAAGTAGCTATGAGTTTTTTAAAAAAAAGAGGTAGTACTTTGCGATTGTGGAAAGCCTGTTTGTAAGGTAAATTTCGAAATGTACAAAAATACTAAACTGCTCAATACATGAAATTTTACAATGTGATTCTTCAAGCAAGACCTGCATAGTATGCAGAGAGAATGAAAATATCAACGACTTCGCATCTCATAAAAACACAATAGATAAGCATTTTAACATTTGCAAAAAATGTTATACCGAATATGCTAAACGACATTATGAGTCAAAAAAAGAGAAAGTACAATGCGAATGCGGAACAATTTGAATATAACCTTTCTCTAAAAAAAAAAAAAAAAGCATAAAAATGGTACACACACATCGCAATAATAGATATTCTAAGTGAATTCGAGCATTCGCCGACTTCATAAATTCCTATTATAATAAAATTAAATATATATAAATATGGAGACGAGCAACCTAGTGGCTGAGTTGAGTCAAATGAGAGTGTTGGGGTTAAGAAGTATAGCTAGAGAATATGAAATAAAATATATAAACAGCCTAAGGAAAATTATTTTAGTAAGAAAACTGTTGCTCCATATTATTGAAGAGCAAAGAAAAATCAACTTTGCAAATTTACCATTTCCAAAAGGTGGACCAATATATAGAAAAGCCAAAGAGGTTTTAAAAGAAATTTTCCCCTTTTCCAGCAGTGTATATGTGAATAAAAAAAAAACAGAAAAACTAATAACACATACGAAGTTGAAAGAGCTTTAAAATGCAGGTTATCAACATATAACATTGAAAACAACTTTAATATAGCGTTGCCCAGAAATTTTCTAGTTTCTTTAAAGCACAAAGTGTTAAGAATTTTACATGATCAACTTATAAAATTTAGAGCTGTTAAGTCCAACATTAAATTTGCTGCTCATTTTCGAATCCGAAAAACTGGCGAGATTCGAATATTTGACGACATTCACAAACACACATTTACAATATTGAATGAAGGCGACATTAAAAAACTTACAAATGAACAACAAATGGAATAGTTGCACGATTAGAAAACATTGAAAGAAGCACCTCAGATTGACTTTTACATATCATAATTGGGTTAGAACTAGCAATAAACTAGTATAATCCATTAAATGGTTCATCCTATATAGAATTACCAGAAGTGATTAAGAAGAAACAAGCATGCATTAATGTGAAGAATGATGATCAAAAATGTTTTCTTTGGGCAATAAATCTGTACTGTTTCCTGCAGAAAAAGACCAACAAAGAGTATATAAATATAAAAATGTGGGTCTTAATATCGAGAAAACATTAGATAAATTTGAATATCCTATGAAAATTGATGATATTGCAAAAATAGAAAACCAAATTGATGTTTCTATAAATGTTTACTATATTGATGATAAATGCAATGTTTATCCACTAAAGCTTACAAAAAATAAAAAGGACCAATGCATAAATTTACTTTATTTCAAAAAAGTAAAATCTCACATTATTGTTGGATGAAAGATTCATCGAAGCTGCTTTCAGCACAAAAAATGAACACAAAAGTAAAATTTATGTTTGCGATATGTCTTCGATTTTTTTATTCTCAAAAGAAATTAAATATCACACAGAAGACTGCTCAAAAAAATGAACCTGTGAAGATAATCATGCCTTCAAAAGGCGAACAAATCAAATTTTAAAATATAAAAACACACCACGAAAGTCCCATTCACAATATATGCAGATCTTGAATCAATTCTAAAGAAAATTTCAACCACCAAACCAAATACAAGAGAAATAAAAAAATATACATTAATTCAAAAGTATCCAATTTTAACAGAGGATTATATTGATAATGGTCTTTACAAATAAATACTAAAAGAAAAATATATATTTACAAATGCACAAATATATAACATTGATTTAAAGTTGAATGATGCAGCATACACAATGAAATATCAGCTACACGAAGCTTCTGGTTTTTGCTATTATATTGTATCTGCTTATGGTGAGTATAAGCCATCAGTTGTATTCGAGGCCCAGATGGGCATGAAATTTTTATAGAGTCAATACAAAGTGAAGTAGAAGAAATTGGTGAAATATATTCGCAAATTGAGCCAATGCACTCAATAACAAAAGAAGAAAAATATCATATATTAATTTAAAAAAAAATTACTCTATGCGATTGTGAATATTCTAAGTACAATAAAAAAATGCGCCACCATGATCATATAAGTGGAAAATTTATCAAGGGAACATGCAACAATTGTAATTTACAATTAGAATTACAAAATTTTGTACAAATTTTTTTCATAACTTAGCTGGTTATTATAATCACTTATTTATTAAAGAGTTAGGCTGTGATGAAAAAAAAAAGATAGCTTTACTTGCGAATAATGAAGAAAAGTTCATAATTTATGGGGGGGGGGGGGGGGGGGGAGCAGAAAATTTGAAGATGAGGTTTATAGACACATTCAAATTTATGGCTAGTAGTTTAGATAAATTATCTTCTAATTTAACTAAAGAACAAATGAAACACACGCGAAAACATTTTACAGAAGATAAAATAGATTTGGTTATTAAAAAAGGTGTTTACCCTAACGATTATATGATTAATTTTAGAAAATTTAACGAAACTCAACTTCCCCCTAAGAGTGAATTTTATAATAAATTAAATGAAAATAGTATATCTGATGATGAATATGAACATGCAAAAAATATATGGAACCAATTGAATATAAAAAATCTTGGTGAGTATCATGATTTATATTTAAAGACACATGAATAAACTCTTATGGTCTAGACCATGCATGGTATTTTACAGCACCAGGTTTATCATGGGAAGTAATGTTTAAAATGACTAAACAATCATTAGAATTATTACATGATTATGATATGATTTTAATGATTGAAAAAGGAATTCGAGGCGGTATTTCACAATGTTGTAAGTGATATGTCAAAGCAAATAACAAAGATTTTAACTCAAATCAAGAATCAAATTATTTAGCTTATCTCTATGCGAATAATTTCTATGTTTGGGCAATTTCTCAGCATTTACCATATGGAGGTTTCGAGTGGGTGTGCTATGCATTAAATGATTTAGATTATTGGAGTGAAAAAATATTAAATTTAAAAAAACTATTCTAAGTTTGGATATATATTTGAAGTTGATTTAGAATATCCACAAGAACTGCATAATTTACACAAAGATCTTCCATTTAGTCAAGAAAATAAGTTAGTTCCAGGTGCCAATGAATCTAAACTATTAACAACTTTACATAAAAGAGAAAAATATATACCACATTATCTTAACTTGAAACAGTACCTAAATAATGAACTGAAGCTTACAAAAATACATAGAATATTGACATTTAATAAATCTGATTGGTTAAAGAAGTACATGGATTGTAATACATTGTTGTTAATGCAAAATATGATTTTGAAAAGGACTTTTATAAACTGATGAATAATTCTGTGTTTTTGGTAAAACAATGGAAAATATAAAAAACAGTATTGATATTAAACTAGTTTCAAGTGGAAAACTTTGCGAAAAATTAGTGGCCGATCCAAATTTTAAGAAAAGTTCTATATTTAATGAGAATCTTGAAGCTATTCACATTAATAAAACTAATGTAAAATTTAATAAGCCAATATATGTGGCATGGCCATTTACGATATTTCGAAAGGATTAATGTATGATTTCCACTATAAAATTAAGATGCCAAAATATGGCAATATAATTGTACTATGTTTCCAGAATAGATTCTTATTTTTATAACATTAAAACAGAATATTTCTACGAAGACATGAAGTCGATGTTAGATAAATTTGATACAAGTGATTATCGAAAAGACAATATCTATAATATTCCACAAATTAATAAAAAAGTTCTAGGCAAAATGAAAGAATAGTGTAATGGCAATGTAATTAAAGAATTTGTTGGTTTACGAGCAAAGATGTATGCTTACAGAGTTGAGAATAAACAAAACAAAAGAGCAAAAGGTGTGAAAAAATGTGTAGTCAACAATAGAATTAATTTTGAGGATTATAAGTAATGTGTGTTTGATGAGAAAATTCAATATAGGACAATGAATTTGACAAGAAGTGAGAAACACAAAATACAGTGGAAGCCCGGAATACCGTGGCCCGTTATACCACGGGGCAATTTAAGTTTCCCGACCTCAATAAATAAATAAGTGGAAAGCGTGCGGTCAGCTAGGCTTGTGGTCTGTCGGCGGATTGTCGTGAGTCGGAGACGTTGATGTATGTATGAGGCGCAGGGAGCGGGCGCGCGTTCTCTGATTCATTACGGACAATATTGTATGGTTTTCCGTATTCAGTTTCGTTGGCGTGGTGGGAAGCTTTTACGTAAGACTTTCTAGTCGTCCTTTTTTATGTGACCCTATTATACCTGTTCTGCCTTTTGGTTGTAAACAGACAAAAAAAATACTGTGGCCACCTTTCCGTCTTATCTGGGTGTTTGGTCAATATAGGAGGATGGCACGGCCATATTCCAAACGGTATATTGTGCTCGCAAGTGTCCTGTTGTCACGCATTTACTGGCACTTAACATGAAATGTGCATGTGTTGTATAGCGTAATATGTAATCATTATAATAATGCTGTAGATATTTCAACTATATTGTGTGTATAGCAGCTCAGAATTCGTGCTTCTAAGTCATTTACAGGCTATAATTAATATCGTACGGGGTATAGCTCTACATTATAATTATGATGTAGACACTTTGGTTGTAATGTGTATATAGCGGCTGTTCGGTATGTCTGCCTATTTTCGAAAAAAATAATTCCGAAATTTTAGACGCGCCTCAAAATTCGTGCTCCTAAGTCATTTACAGGCCTATTATTAATCTCCTACGGAATATAGCGCTACGTAATGACTATAATTATGATGCAGAAACTTTGATTAAAATGTATTTATACCGGCTACATGGTATATCTTACCATTTTCGAGAAAAAAAATTCCGAGTGAACGAGCTATTGCGGGAAAGGCTTAATTCAGAAAAGCGGCATTTCATTGCATGCCACAAATCATTCGCTTTTTTTTTTTGTTTTAATTTTCCTTTTGAAAATGCTAATCAGATAGCAAGCGACATGTTTCACATCACGTGAGGCACTGATAGATTCCATCTGCAGTGCAAGCGTGCATTCGACCTTTGGACGTGAGCTTCCTTTCTCATTATAACTTCCTCCCAACCAGGCCCAGCAGGTGGCGTAAAAGCGAAGCCAAAATCGGCTGGTGGAAAAGGGGGGGGGGGGGGGGGGGGGGTAAACCCCATTCTCCAACCCGCGTGACAAACAACTCACAGAGAACACTGCCCTTGGTGGAATAAGTACATCCTTTGCCTGGAAAATGTAGTAGTTTTTAGTTATTCTTTGCTTGAATGCATGTGACCCTTCATCACAGCTCGTTTCTCTTCTTCAGTTTCTCTCCCTTGGGTGCAGTCAGGTCCAGTGATGCAGATTAAAAAAAAAAATAAAGTTCCGATAGCAAGGGGCTAAAAGTTTCATGAGTCACGGTAGTAAATAACAACACTTGCCTAGTGTTTGACAGATAGGTGCCACGCCCCATTAGAACACTAGCTTTTTTTTTTTTTTTTGCTGCTATACTCGGCCACTCCCAGAATAACTGGAAAGCTATAACGTTGGTATGAGTCATGTCCCCCAACAGCTGTGTTATATCGGGCTTTTACTGCATTTACAATCGAAGTTAATAAAATAGCATTGAGTCCTTGTGATAACAAGAGAATTATACTTGAACATAAAATTGATATTTGCCATATGGATATCAAAATTTATCATTTTAATTCATTTTCTAATAGAATATTATAGCGTTTGGTGTAGTGTTTGAAAACATCCCTATTTTAGGGACGGTTCTAAGATCAGTAAATTTCTTTTTATCATCATCAACATATTTCTATATTGTATTTTCAGAATTTATAATTTTATTAATGAGAAATGCGATGAGTAAGAAAAAATATTAAAAGTCATATGGCGAATTAGGTGTCGGCAAAACACCGGCACTTGGTGCTATACAAAAATTATTCATCACACCTATTTCTGATTGAAAATCTTTAAATTTTATGTACCTCTTAAAGGAATGATGTCGAATTATTCCCTTCAAATTTTCTAGGACAAATATTATATTTTATTGATGAGAGGTGGTATCCATTTTGGATACCACCTATTTCTGAAAGAAAAGTTTTATATTTTATGTACCTCTTAAAGGCGTCTGGCAAACCCCATTTCAATTTTGAAAGAAAAGTTTTATATTTTGGAGATATTAAGGGGGCCATAAAACATGGCGCTCTTTATGTTTTCTAATAAAATAGCAACATTTTAAACTTCTTTAATTTACAAAACAACATCGATATCAAAACCATCAAAATCAATTACATTTCCATTTTCGCCTCTAATTTCTAGAAGAATGTTATTAGATTGCTCATTATTAATTTGATAAAAATCGGATATGGGTGCTCATAGCTAATGTAATAAGAAATCCAAACATAGTTTTTGGTGGAAAACTAGCAATTATATTAGTCTCCAAGTGACTGGATGCATTATATTTTTTTTTAATTCCAAATGCCAAATTACAATGAACATTGATTGTTTTGAATGGGAAAAAAATCAGGCAATTTAGTGCCCCCGACAACTTTGTCTTTTTCAATATTTAATTTTCTTTCAAAACAGAGAATATCAGATAAGTGATCATCAGGTTTAATATCAAACTTGGTTTTAATTGGTATTCTATTTTTCACATGTCTGTTATTATTTCAATTTTATTTCTTGAAAGTGGTTCAATTAAATTCATAGCTTCTTTTAATGATTCAACATCACATTGGCCTCTTGAAATATTTATATCAGTATTTTTATCAACAACAGGACTCGTTTTTTAATTGTAGTTATAGTATTATTCTCTACATTTGGAGTTAAAATTTTTGCACGACAACTAATTAATGCTATCGATTTATCTTTTTGAATTATATCATCGTGAAGTTTCATCTTTTGAATATAACTATTGTTTGTTAACTTGAAAACTTTATTATTTTACATTTATTACAAAAATTATTGTAATTACATCAAAAAAGTTGACTGGAGTGTTGGTGTTTTAGTTTCTGAGGAAACTTCTCAGAATAAAAAAAAATGGTGAGTTATTGCCCGATAATATTCGCAGGATAATTGTAGAGCCCAGTAATAACAGGAAAACCAATTTAATCATTAATTTTATTTATAAAACAGGATGGCTAAATTTTAATAAACTCTATGTTTGCTCTAAAAGTTTGAATCAACCAAAATATATTAAATTTCAAGACAATTTTTAAGTGATATACAAAAAATTTAGTTAAAGTATGGCGTATTTTTAAAGTAGCAATGGTGAAATGGTTTCACTAGATCAATGTTGGAGGAGACATGAGTTTTGAGAAATTTAAAGAGATATGTGCCAGGGGCTGGGGCGAAAATTATGGCCTTTTAACATTAGATTTGAGTAGAAAAATGGATTGTGGTTAATATCGAAATCAAATAAAATATTTCATTTATTAACTTTTTTTTTGTGAATTCAATATTTGTGTAGTTGCGCAGCTGCAACTAGCAACAACTTTTACAAATTAGCTTATCTTCTTCATTTACATGCTTGTTTTTCAAAAAGGGGAAATGTGATTATACGTACACATTTTTTTCTACAAATCAGTAGATTTATAACGAGGATCCGAGCACAAACCAATAATTAGGCTAAAACTCATGTGATTTTCTCGCTTTTAATCAATTTTTTCAAGATCTACTCGAATAATCATCTATATCTTAAATTTTATCCTCAAAATCAAGAAATTTGAGGTCAAAATCCCGGAAATTTGACCCAAATCTGCGATATAAATCGAGTGACGTTTTTTTTAAAAGGCATTATGCCACTTCATATTATGGTGGCATTTCCAAAAAAAAAAAAAATGATATTTGTGATCAAATTTCAAATTTCAAGAATAATTTTTGTGAATTTGAATTGCAAAATTAAAGTAAATGTTTATGTAAATGCAACCTAAAAAAAGGAGTAGCATTTATGATATTTTATAAGGGGTGTGCTCATGGTTTAGATCACAAAATTTGGATCAAATTTGCTTGATTTTAGAGTAAAATTTGTTGTAAATTTGAGGTGAGAGATGAGATCTTGAAAAAGTTGAGAAATTTGCTTGAGTTTTAGCCTAAATATTGAGTTGCACTCGGAACCTCATTATACATCTACTGTTAAATGGTAGTGAAATCTAGTGGCGCTGTCTCTAAGATATGAGGGGTTACGGTGGCTGAGTGGTTAGCTCGCTGATCTCCCACCAAGGCGAACCGGGTTTTCACAAGTGGGAATCGTGCTGGACGATGCCGTTGCTCGGTGGGTCTTATCGGGGATCTCCTGTTTCCCCCGCCCCTTAATTCCGGCGCCGCTCCAATTCACTTCAATCACCCTTATCGACTCTTAAGACCTCGCTGTTAAGAGCCGCCCAAATCTCTTCACTCACTGTAACATATGAGAATTTGTGTATGCTTGTTTTGCCTGTATCAGTAATTTAAGGTACGTCAATAATTTGTTTTGTGTTCTTTCTGTCCAACTAAGCAGTTCAAATTAATATTTCAGAATATGTGCTACCAGTGTAATTGCATTACTGAAAAGACAAGTTTATGTGAATATTTCCATTTTTGCTAACTTTCTCCTTGCCAGTGTAACTGTTTCCAAAATATGTTATATGGTAATGATTGGAAGTAATTTTATACTAAGAATCGATGTTTAACGAAATTTATCATTCTATGTGGTACGTTGTTTGAAAAGAAACCACTTGTTTACTTGTAAAAGGAGCGGCCCTTATTGTGTCAATCATAGCAGAGAATCTTGGAAATTTAGTCTGATATGCACAATTTGTTTTTCTCAGTTAGTAACATTTTGATAGTAATTAAAATGGGAAAGATGCTGTTAAAAAAGAACGTTGAATCGCAGTCAAGAAGACATAAGTAAGCATTGCTGAGCACTTAATTTATGATAAAATATTATTCTACGAGCTCAAAGTATGAATTCTGGATTGAATCATATTGCAACGAGAGAATGTTGTAAATATATTTCATCAGCCAGGATTAGATGTCAGCCAGTTTGTCAGGTCTGTGGGAGATCTACAGACTTCGCAGGATTTAGATACAGCCAACTAGTCTTTCAGCTTTTACGGGAGACTTACGATCTTCGCCCTGCTCCTGGTATTTGGAGACAACGAAATGGATTATGATGGAATACAGTCTATACTGCGATTACAACGAATATGTTACATTACAGCTAAGTACTAGTAATTAATTGCTTTTCAAAAGGGTAACTATATAAATGTTCATGATATTTTTTTTTGTTACCCAAATATTATTTATCTAAATATATCTCAAAGTACATAAATATTTTAATGACTTAATGCTATACCGGCACTCATCTGAGAGGAGCGCTTGTATTAATATTTGGTGTAAACCATAATAATGATGGGCATAATGGTCACATTACTGGTACTTTGATTGGTGCAAAATGCTATCATAATTATGTTTTTGTTAACATATTTTCTTTAAAGAAAGTTATCGTATTTGCTTAGTGAAATGCTCATAATTGGTTTTATGATTGAATCAAATATGATATTATCTAATGTTAATTATCCATTTGATTTCATGTAGTTTTGTTGTTTACCTGTTAATAAACTAGTTAAATTGAAAGAGAACACTGAATTTGTGTGGTATAATGAGATGTCTTCTATGAGGTAACATTTCAACGTCAAGTTCAAAGGATCGTGATATGAATGAGTTTCATTTATTAAAATGGTTAATCATCAATTGACTTGTGATTCGCAATTGATTGAATTACTGTTAGTTCGTAGGAAAATATATTTGTTATGGACTTGAAAAATGTTCAGTTCCAACCATCTTTCTAAGAGCAGCAAAATCTATTGTATGGCGAATTTCCATGTACGAAGGTAAATAGAGATGTTTTAATATATACATATGAACTAGCTCGGACTTTCTGAATATACAATATTCTGTAATGCAATGTGGTATTGCAGGATTACAGGTTAATTGAATAATTAATAATGTGAAACAGTATATACAGCATGTGTCACAGTGAATATACCAGTCGCGCATAATACGAGCTCGTTTCCTTCCAAATACATATACTGAGGATTTTCAAAATAAATTCCCTGTTTATACATATATTAAACGCCTGGCACTATGGCCGCTAGCCATCAGAGGTAAAGTCTCTGACCGTGCCAAACTCTAATCATTTGAACCCTGGTTGTCCTATCAAGTGAATGTGCAAATATATCTTGTAGTTGAGTAATTGGTAGTTCGTAGCTATGTACTCTCTCGGTACATGCAAGTCTTCGATTAAATAAACAATACATTATTCGTTGCTACATATGCAAGGGCATACATACCCTAGTGCATATGCAAGTGCACATTGCACGTAATTGCACTAGTAAAATTATCTAATTAAATTAATAGAATGATTTAGTCATTGCGAGAATAAATATTCAATGCACATAATACATAATTGCACGATTCAATTATCTCAATCTTATGCAACCGCATTTCCCTCTCCCCTTACCGCCATGCTTTATGAAACTGCATGTGCACTTCCAAACTCTTCACTTGTCATCCAGCTGCCAACAAGACAACATCTATAACCACTCTCTTTATGTAATTGCTAAATGCACAATTACACAAACAACCTGTACGGGACCATAACACAATAGCAACCCCGGCCACCTGTCGTAAAATCTATGCACTCACACAGGCATCTAGAGCAAAATGGCAGACAAAGAAAAACAGGACCTCACATCTTCGGCATCCCCACAAGGTTGGGATGGTCAGGGGGTGGAAAAAAGTAATCAACCAGCCGCCACCAGACAGTGACTGGGAGGGGGGAGGGGAAGCCATAAATCAATCAACAACTCCCTGGGGTGGGCGGGAGAATGCATCAATGGAAGCTAGGTCACGGGAGCAGGAGGGGAGTTGCACCATCTGGTGTCCTCGCCTCCTGGCACCTTTTCTAGGTTAAAACAATGCATCCCGCATCGATAAGGGTCAAAATCTTAACTGCTCACTCATTATACTTGCGCTTATCTCAGTCTGCCGATTATTCAGTTGCATGGGAGCGTAACACGATGATCGGCCGATCGAGTAGTTGCAAAAACTGAAAATTGTATGTCGGCACCTACCCTTAAATGCATGTATGTAAACCAGAATCTTCAAGCAAAAATTTAAATACATTATTATAATCATAAATTACTTCATATAAAATATAAGTGCGTGGTTAATTTTCTGTACCACTCGAGGCAGCTAACATCAAAATAATGCATGAATTTGGAAGGAATTAATATTGGTATTTGCCTTGAGTCCAACCTCACTGTTCATTGCGCCGCGCCGTCTCAATAACTCTAACGACGGCCGAGCAATGTGCCGACGACAATAACACTGGAGAGTGGCCGTCAAAAACAGTATGTTGTCGGTGTTTGGGAAGGCAGCCATTTTGCCCAACACTCTGCGAGCTGCCACTTTGACCTGGGCAGGTGTGCGACATCAGTGGCTTGAGTCCCAGCACGTGTGCTCCAACACTGTACCTAGAGGGTGTACCTCACATCACCAGGCATCGTGGCGTGGCGGCCTTGACACGACCAGCCGACGCCGCTAGTGCTACCCGGGTGTTAGTCAGTTTTGCAACCCCCAAAACAGAGCAATTTTCATTGTACATTAGCCCATTTAGCAACAGAATGTACACTATTTTATTGGTTATGTCAATAACATAAAGATATCAACATTATCTTGGCATTATTACTAATAAGGCGGTTATGTATTACAGCAATCTACTTGCTAGATGAGAAATACTGAATGACAGGGAAAAAGCCACACAAGTTGAACATTTTACAAAGCACACTGCCACGAGTTTTAAATTATTACTCTTGGCAGTGTTCGAACACAATGACTGGTTTGTTTCGCACGCACATTGACTATTAATAATATACTGACATATATTCGAAAGTTTTCCAAACTAATATCCCAATATTGTTTTTAAAAAAGATCTTTTCTTTTACGGCGTTCTTGGTTTCTTTTTAAACACTGAGATAGTCTTAACTCTTGATCAGTAGATAATCCAGTCATTCTCATATCCAGTTTCACCACAGACAAGTTGTGGACAAGTGTCAAGAGAACAGCTTCCACCCCTTCCTCGCCTATCGCATTATTACTTATATCTAGCACTTCCAAGCTCTTATTGTACGCAAGCATCCTAGACAACTTTTTAGCTCCTTTTGACGTAATGCCACATCCAGAAACATTCAGCTTTGCTGGAACCTGACTAACTACTAACGCAGAGCACAAGTATGCAATTCCTGAGTCGCCGATTGGATTGAGACGAAGGTTGAGTAACTCAAGCTTTGATAACGTTACTGTTAGTGCATATGCTAAATTATGTGAACCATCCATACCGATTTTGTTATTAATTAGAACAATTTCCTTTAAATTTTCATGTTTACGTAAGAGCTGTCCTATGATCAGCCCACCATCGTCAGAAATGAGACAATTAGAGAAATCAACACATTCAAGAGACTGGACAAAAATTAAGTACTGTACTAAGCTTGCAAGATGGCCGTTGTCTATTAGACTTCTGTGAACAGATACTTTTTTCATAAATTCCAGTTGAGTTAATCCCATCCCAATATTGCTGCAATCCTGTTTCGAGAACATAAAATACTCAGGCTTGAGTTCAAGTCCTAAATTTTGCATCCCGAAAACTATATCCAGCTCTTCTAATTTAGGAAGTCCAGACAAAACCGATTTGAGGTTAATGTGATCGTTAGACAGAGGATCACCTTCTTGAGGTTTAGCTCCTAATATCCTAGGCACTTTTTTTTTCGAATGGACTAACTGTCTTAGCCGAAGGCGACGAATATATGGCGCACACAGTCGTACCTCATCCATCATCTTGGTTTCAGAGTAATCGTCAGGGTCAATGTTTTCGAGAAATTCTCGCAAATGTCTTTCCAAATAGATTCGTTTCCAGGAGCCACCATAGTCAGCCATATGATTCATTGTCAGCCATCTTTCTTTGCATGCGCGTTGCCAGAAGACACTCTCGCCTAGCAAAGGAATAGTTAGTGTCAGAGGCAAATTCGTGTCTAGTAGTTCTAGTAGTTGTTCCATGTACTTTTCCGGTAACTTTTCGAGGACATGTATGTACTGGAAATGTTTAGCAATTGCTCGTATACATAAGTCAGTGAGTCTAGGCACAGGGGCTTGTTTCCACGTGGACTCCTCTGCAGGTTGTTGTGCGCCTTCCAGTAGATGCGGCAAGCCTCGGCCACTGTGAGCTGCGCTGTTCATCTGGCGTTTCTTTGTTTATACCTATGTGAAAAAAAAAAAGACAAAATATTAGAAAAATAAAAAAACCTTTAAAAAACTTAAAAATAATAAGCACTGTGCCGAATTTACATTAACGTGATTACACATAACATCTAGTTGCGCATTTTGCTTGCTATATAAATTGAGACAGACGTCAGCGTTGTAATAGTTAGTAGCAATATTTTTTTTTTTAAATCGCTGTGAAATTGAGAAGGTGGCAACACTGATCGTGGTGTCAAGTCTGTCACCGATATAAATGGAAACATAAATAACTCGTATGATTGGTCCCGAAGGGTTTAAAAGTGAGTAGAAACACAAGCTTACTAGAAATATTTCATAAAAAAATCACTACAAAACACTAAATGTCTGATAACATGTAAGTGAACAAATACAGTCTAGTCGCGGTTTGTTCACGCTTTTTAAATCAAACCTATGAAAAACTCCCCATGTGTGACTTGCCTCTGTTTGATACCTAAATATGTTATGTGTGACTAGCATTTTTTTTACTTGTTTTAACATAAAAAATATTTTTTTATTAAATTGAAATTTTAGTTTTAGTTTGTTAACAAATTATTGTATTTAATTTATAACTAATATGATTACAAACAGCGAGAAAATAGGTGTGTTGGTAATGCCTAGTAAGAAATAGTTACTTTATTATGCAAAATATTATTACACTGAGTGAGCACGAATGCGGCACGTTCTACCTCTGGTGTATTTCTACACTCGGTTAAGCTTTGTTTGCATGAGGCGGAAGAATATCCTGAAAGCAGAACTTAAAAAAGGCGTCAGGAAATTTGGAAGTAATCGTCAATGGATTCTTTACACAATTTTCCATGTTTGAATAGAAATAATGTCGTTCAAGGTTTTCCAAATCATCCAAATTTAATTTATAAGGATATCATTTTATAACATAATCTGTACGGTCATATTGCAACTGAAAATTTATGTGAATATAATGTTATTTTTATTTTAATGAACTCTTTTTATTTCGTTAAAAATTTGGCAAATTAAAAATATTATTATAGAAAACGGCATGTTAAACTTTTTACCTCGTAAGTTGTATTATTATTATTATTATTGCTCTTCGTTGCCTTATCTGAGCGTTCACTTAATGATTTATTAAGTTCCTTAAACTTTGTATATATTTTACACGCAAGAGACTGTGAAATCAGTACAATCATCAGTACAAATTACTACAATATGAATTTAAGTAATTGCGACATTGTTCTTGGACCCTATGTTAACATGTTAAGTAAAACATTATAATTATTATCTAAATATGATAATCAAGAAACTAAATTTTCATGCACTAGTAACCCCAAGATATGACAGACGAATATTTATTTAATGGGAAACAAGTAGCATGGTGCACCTGGTGATAATAATAACTATATTGTGTGATCGTTGAATCAACGCAAACATTGGGGACTAAAAGGTCGTTTCCATTATTTTTATTTAATTTGTGCAATATTCTCTACTGTAATGTATTTAATAACCACTGAAAAATTCATCCCCACCTATCATAATTTACATTTGACATTTTTTGATTTTTTGGGTCATTTGCATTTCCAAGTCATATTTGCACTTCACCTGTTTATTCCATATATGATACGTAATATCTGTTAATTTCAGCTATATGCTAATTAAATAGCCACTCGCCAAATACTCTATAACGATTGGCTTCTTTAATACAGAATGCTCGGAAATTCCCCTTACAAACTCCTAGGACTTGTAAAGCGGACTGAGTAGACCATCTTTTGAATAAGAACCCATGACCGGAAACGTACCGTTACCACGCTAAAACCATTTCCAATAAGGTGTATCACTCATCCACTTCCGCTGAGGTAATGAGCAATGTCTCGGATGTGCTTGTGTTGGTATGCAACCCGGTAGGCAGTTCATTACTTCAGACAACCACCTGATGGCACGTGACGTCTACCCTGCCTCGAGCCCCATTGCACGCGCCTTTGTGTCTCCAATTAACATGGTTGAGT
Organism: Dryococelus australis; assembly: GCA_029891345.1. Classification (NCBI taxonomy): domain Eukaryota; kingdom Metazoa; phylum Arthropoda; class Insecta; order Phasmatodea; family Phasmatidae; genus Dryococelus; species Dryococelus australis. Next base: position 205,071,691 of record CM056996.1, on the reverse strand, counting down.
ACACGTTTGTGGAATACACAGACATGAGCCTCGTGTATGGCACAGCTGAAGGTAATGGAGGAGCAGCTCGTCGGCTGTATCAAGAGCGTTATCCACAACGTGCGACGCCATCGCATACCCCTGCTGCCACAGTTACGCAACGGCTCCGAGAACGAGGTACCTTCACCGCCGACAGGAACGACTGTGGTGCTCCAAAGAGACGCCGCACTCCCGAATTGGAAGAGGCTATACTCACCACGTTGAACAGAGCCCGTCAGTGAATATGCGAACAATTGCACGTGCAATGGGCGTTGCTTCCAGCATCTACTGTGAGGTTCTGCATAAGCTACAACTACATCTTTACCACCTCCAAAGGGTACAGTCTGTGCGTCCTGCCGATTTTGCACCACGTGTTGACTTCTGCACGTGGTTCCTGCACCGCTGCACCCCTTTGATTTGAAATGGTTGTTACACGGAAACGGTAAGTTTCCGGACATGGGTTCATGTTCAAAATATCATCTACTCAGTCCCCTATACAAGTCTGTATGGCGAATTTCCGAGCAGCATATATAAAAAAATCCATACACAATGTACTACAGAAACATCAGTATGTGTTGTCTGAGATCTGATCTCGGACATCAGTTAACCGAGTGAAGTACAACAGCGGTAAACAACTGGGCTTGCATTGTGGAGGTCCCAGGCTCCAGTACCGGTCCAGACATCCTACTTCGTGCTCTTCACAGTATGTTCCAATGTTACTCAGCTGGCGCCTGAATGCTGGGAACGTTCCTTACTCGAGATCACGGCCGAGTCCTTACACGCGCCTCTACTACGACGTTGTCGCCGTTCTCGAGATCTCAGAACAGCTAATAAGAAATATTATTCTTGTCATGCAATTATTCAACACTAGAACACCATATAAATGTTAATAGACGAATATACAGACTTCATGGACAATGAAATACCAGATCGTTGCAATGAAGACTTACCGACATCCTTAGAAAAAATGAAATCAACAAGGACACTACGGAACATTATACTTGCCTGAAACTTAGGTTATTGCCCAAGGCAGCGAAACAAATTTATAGAAAGTTAATTACGAACATCAATTGAAAACATGACGTATATATTTGGACACGTAGAACAGTCAATATAAACAGAAAAGTGTAGGATAGTAACACAACCACATATTTGTGAAAGCGATTTCTGTCATATTTTGTAGACACAGTTTGTATTAGCATATGAAGGGTGCAGAGAAAGAACGACCGTAGTAAACAATTATTGGATTGTAGTTAAGAGGTGACATCAGGCAGTTTACAGGGTAAGCTACAATCTCATGACACTGCAACAGAAAACAGACTAGCCGGGTCCATGATATCCAAGTCAGAAATCTGTGTATGCAGAGAAGTAACGCCCAGAGTCAGGCACGCGTTGTCTAAGGCGTCCTCTGGACATGCTTTGACTAGTCGCTGTTGATCAGCTCACGCCCCGCGCGCGTCCTGCTCGTTTCGTTCTGTTGATTATTTTAAGTTTAGAATTGGTTTTAGTTATATGTACGTATAATCATGGGTACGAGTGTGAGAGGCCAGAGTGAAAGATAGTGTTTTAAAAAATAGACGCAAGTACATTAGTATTTTTGAAGCTACAAAAAAGTTGAGAAATACTACATACAAAACAGGATAAGACTATCACTGTAAGCGATATCAGTACTTTGCAAAAGTTTCTAAAAACAAACAAGATAAGTTTGTACGGGATTTTAATTCCTGTGGTGATTGGAACTGCCAAAAGCTTAGCTATCCGGTTTGATTAGTGTACATCCAGTGAAGCAAAGGCGACCCAGATAAAACGAAGAGATTGCCAATCTGAATAATTAGTCTTGCTCTTACAAGGTTAACGACTGGTAAGAAAGGAAGTGACAATGTAGTTTCAATATTGTATAATTTTTTTCAAACGTCTTGAGCAATGATGGCCGTGAAAGTCATGTAGTGGACATAACAAGAAATGGACTGATGTACGATTTTTCCATTACACCACAGTAGTTTTGAAGAGGTTTGATAAAGAACAGTCACATACACAGCAGGAGGCCACTCCTGTATGGAGTGTGTTAGGAATATGGCCCTTATAAGTGAGAAGACCCCAGGAGAAACTCCGGGAGATTGGATTGGTGGGAGGCAACTGTCAGTGCCAGAGTTTATTCAAGTCCTTTCCAGGTCATGGGATGTACGACAGATTTTTCAAAGCTTGGGGAATTGCCTTAGAGGAAAACTACACTACAAAATTCGCAGCTGTAACAAGGCCATCATTCAACATCAGAGAGGTTCCATGTAGGCATCCTATAAAACAGAATTTGATATGCCGATTGAGACAGATTTTCTTTCCCAAATGATGCCTATGCCTATGTACAATTTGTACTTACTAAAAGTGACCGATTAGAACATTAACATTAGATGATAAAATTGATGTATGTCCCAACTTGTTTACTTTTCAGTTTCCTAAATTAGAAATTTATATTCATGGAAATGTATTTGATACTCTAGATAATCATGGAATAACAGTTATAATGATGTATTCTTCACTAACATCACCAGGAGAAAAATATGATGATTTATTCAAAACTTTTTATTAAGAGTTAATAATGAGACACATTGAAAATGAAACAAAGTATTTAATTTTATAACAATTCATTAGACAATAATTGCTTACGTCTATGTCAAACAAAAAATTATAATATATATGATAGAATCTGTCCTGCGTTACTTCTTTCTATAAAAGAAAAATTGTTTGAACATCGTAACATGTCAATCATTGACAGCTTTTCGAAAAATTTATATAATTTTGATATAAAATGTCAGTGTAACAATAATTATCATAACTTATCTGATAATGTTAATGTAGAACTTTAAGTAAATATATAATATCATGTTGCTCATGTTATAAATGGAAGAAATAAGTAATTTCCTAAAGAAAGCTGGAAATTAAATTTTACGGTGGATGCTATAATAAAATATATTTATAAACAAGATTTTCAGATATTTTTATTATAAAATACACACTATTTATAATAGAAATACCCTTTATTACAAGCCTTCAGAGAACAGTGATGGCTAAACTAATCATGATCCATTCTTTTACATAATACTTATATATATATATATATATATATATATATATATATATATATATATATATATATATATATATATATAGTTGGTAATAATACAAAAACTATATTAGCCAAAGTTAAAACTAATCTTAAAATGAGTGCTAATTTTAATAAAGCTACTAAAACTGTAAGTATTTGTAATGTTCTAAATAATCAAAGAAAAATAAGAGAGGTTATTCGTAAGAAATAATTACTGAGAATGTATAAGATTAAGTAATGTTTAATTATTATGAATAAGTATAATAAATAAGAAACTGGTAACTTGTGCATATCTCTATAATATTAGAAAAATAATTAAATATATAAGAATGCTATTCATAAGAGTAAACTCTATTTTTGTAAATTTAGTTATAAAATATTAGTTCAGTTATGTTAGGTTAGTTTTAATTTTTGTGTTAAATTTTTTTTTAATTTGTGAAACATTTATTTAATGAATATAATATATAAATGGAGTCAATACTCAATAGTATAAATAAGTCTTATGCAATTATAAATTATCTGAGTTAACCAAAAATAAAATAAGCAGTTTTGAAATTGTTGATAATAATTAGGACAAATAAAATATTGCGCTTTGGGTGATAAATTAAAAAAAGTTTTGCCAGACTAATATTTAACAATAATTGAAAATTCATTGTTATATTATTTGAATGACAACTATAATCTTACATGCAAAGGACAAAAATACATTAAAAATGAAAAACCTATGCAGAATATAGAATTTTCTTAAATATTTAGTAAATGAGTATGATATATACGATGGCTAATTCGGAAGTCATGTCAACTATTGTTTATCGTCCGAAAATGACACAACACAGGAAATGTACTATGTACAGTTGAAAGTGTACAACAAATACGTCTTAAATTTGGCTGCCTTAAATCACCGTTTATTGATGTATTATTGTACACTCTTTATACACTCATGTGAACGGGTACGTATCGTACGTGTACGAGCTGTTCAAAAACCTTCAAAGTAGTCTCCAATGCTGTCCACGGTTCGTTGCAAGTGATGAGGCAGACGTGAAATACCATCGGCTGCATGTGCACCACCTCACGTCGAAATGAGACTGTGATACATCATACTTAGTTCTCTTAAGTTCAAAGTACAACTGTGCCAAGGAAAAGTCGTGGCGTCCGGCAAAACTACTATGGATGTCAAAATAAATCCACAAACCAAACACGTAGTGGCCCGAGTAAAGATAGGTTTAAATCGAAAACGTATGGCACAGATACAAAATTCAGAATAACTAACAACTCCAGACCCCACACTAACTTTAAGCCATAATTCCCTTCAAATCAATTAGCAATATGCAGCACAAGCACCAGGATCTACCTTATATCTGGCAGCAGCGGTAGACAGGTGGACCTGGCCATAAAGCCCTAATTCGTTCGTGCGATTTCAAACACAGGCCAGTATCTCTCCATGTTGCAGGGTGGTCGTTGGCAAGCCTGCAAGTAAATCAATCCGAGAGCACTCTAATGGCGGTGACGCAACAGGAGGGGAAAGGAGGTAGTGGATGTCTACTAGGAGAAAGTCGTAAAACTGAAGCACATTAGTTACTTAGCGATGACACCAAGCGCTCTGGTGTCTCAGGCCCAGAAACGAAAAGGAACTAAGCTTACATAAAAGTTATCTCCTTGTCGGGTGGTCCAGAATCTCATTTCATATCTACTTATGAATGCAATTGGACAAAAAGTGAAACTAATTCATCAGCTACGGATTAGCATCAATCTCGTGCTAGAGCACTGCGGTTGATTTAATTCGAGACAGTATTCTACAAGTTGAATTCAACACGAGACTTACAATTATTTTCATAAATTTTTAGTTCAGATACCTCAAAAGCAACAATCCCACTGCTCATTAAATTAACTGAATTTGCTTCTAAAATTACAGTGAACCATTCTGGCAGCCCCAATCCTTTTCCCCCGCTACCTTCCCAGTTGTATATAACCTAAGTATTTTATTTTTTGCCAATTAAACTTTCCTAAATTCTTCACTAATTTGACTTAGCAGGGTATTCCTGTGTATGTTTCTGGTGTTTTGTTGTAACGTATTTGCATGCTGATTTTGGATGATATTTTCGTTATAATTACGCCTTCATTCAGGGCAAAGTACAGCGCAGATAATGGTACCAAGCATTTGCAAATAAAAGGGAAAATTTTAATTCATAATTTCCTCTGATAGTTTAATCCTAGTTAATACGAAATTTGTATACAGTAACACGTGCTATGCTAATACACCTACAAACCCAGTTTCAAAGTACATCTACAACATCTATCTTTAAACATTCCGAGAAATTTTAGATTTTTGTCCAGATATTCAGAACTCTTTTGGGATATGAAATTTTTACACGTACATTTTTACTCGTGGAAAATTATTAATTGCTAAATAAATAAAATATATCGAAAAATATTTATTGCAGAACACGTGTAGGCAAATCAATTATATTATTACTACAACATTTTGATACAGTGATCAGAGAAAATGTTAGGTAGATTACTCATATCATTATTTCAAATGCCGTGAAAATTGTCGGTACTTTTTACGGTAAATTTTCGCCACAGTAAAGAAAAATCAATTTTTGTGTATATTTCACATCTGTGCCTTAAATTTCCTCTGCGCGTTTGTAAATGTGCTTCCCTTAGACATAGAACAAGACATTCTCTTAATTTTTAGTCTACTTCGCGAAGGAAATACAAGGTTATATCACTTCCAGGCTGTGTCTCTGTGTGTATGTAGGTGTGTGTTTCTTGACGTGTGTGTGTCCTCCTAAAAACTTTAAACTCATAAATTGAATTTCATCAAACACCGTACGCATATAGTACGTATTAAGGATATTCGAGATTAGTAGTTTAGACTACACCGGATGCTTGTTTACAAAATGGCGGATATTTAAAAACTTAGGGTGCGGTCTTGTCTCAGAAACAGTTTGTACTATTAAAACCAAATTTTGTATGTTTGCAGTGCACCATGGTAATTATTGAAATCAGAAAGGGATGTTTTTATTGGTCTGCCATTTTGGAAGACAGCATGACATGAAAAAGTTAGGTTTTTAAATCATCATATCTGCGAAACTACTCAACTAAACGCACTAAATTTGGTATGTAAGTATTACTATGGTAGGCCATGCAAACAAATGGGATTTGAATAGATAAAAACACTTGTTTTCAAAATGGAAGTCATACAAGTATTCTAGGTTAATTAACTACACCTACCTACCACTCCATTTGACTAACTTCTATCAAATTTGGTTTGTTGTAAGTATTTGTTACATACATAAAATATGCCAATACATAGCCTTCTTTTGTTCACAATTATTTTAAGAAACTGCTGTATTATTAAGAAAGTTATGTCATATCTCTGAAAGAAATCTAACAATTCCTACCAAATTTGGCAAAAAAGTAATACTACGACAGGCCACGTAAATTTATATGTTTAAATAAGCAAGACACTTATTAAAAAATGGTAGCAATAAAAATATTTGTGCTTATTGTACCATAAATGCAATGTATACGAAACCATGTAACCGATTTCAATTTTAACTTTATAATATGCTGGCAGTGTCTATTACAACAATCATACGTGTTTACACGGACACTGTTTCCGCAATAATTTTGCCGTATGAAATAGTTAACTGACCTCTACCAAATTCAGGCGACAAGTTATACTTATGTAGTTAATTTAAATTCGCATGAATTAAGGGACAATGCTTACAACATAACGGTTGTTTGTTGCTAATGCTTGTATTTCAGAGTTGCAATTCTAGCAAATGAACTGAGAATATTACATTTTGATGCAGAATAAAATTATTTTTACCAGAGTGCAGAAGCAGTCGAGTATAGCTAAGTTTTATCATAGCATCAATCTAAATAAAAAAAGTATGTAAACTAAAAGATAATTTGAATTTAATTTAAATTTGCGCTTTAAGTCACCCAATCAATATGAAAATAAAAATATATTTGTCCCCACTTAAGAGTCCTTTGTTTCGGGAACCGTTGAAATGGAGACAGACTCCAGCTGTAGTCTCATGAGGTGCATGGATTTACGCATCATAGTAGCCTGGATCTCTTATTTTGTGTGGTTCTGCTACTTAACAATAATATATCGAGCCTAACTGTGCTGATTACACTCTGTGGGCACACACATAATGATCTCTTATTTTGTGTGGTTCTGCTACTTAACAATAATATATCGAGCCTAACTGTGCTGATTACATTCTGTGGGCACACACATAATGATCTCTTATTTTGTGCGGTTCTGCTACTTAACAATAATATATCGAGCCTAACTGTGCTGATTACACTCTGTGGGCACACACATAATGATCTCGACGCTTACACACTAAGTATAGCTAGCACAATCTAATCAGAACTAAAAAAATATATATAAAAGTCTGGCTAACACGACTTTCATAAACAACGTGAATAGGATTCGAAGTTACAACCCTGTTTACGTAAACAGACGCTCTGGAGTGTTTGTACAGGTGCGATTATATTGAAAACCGTAAAAGTATTTTATTCATATCAAAAGGGATTGTCTTCTGAAAAAAATAAAAAAATAAAAAGTAGGAACAAACACGTTCATGAGGGTTGAAAATGTGACTTTGACAGTTGTATTGTTGTGGGGTAGGTCAGTGCTGGGTACGAGACGATAATCACCCTAGGTCGTCTTTAGTGTACGCCTTAAACACGACAATATGAGAAACATAGGCTCGTGGATATAATATTGTATAGAAAACCAGGTAGCCTACTTTGAAGATATAAATTAGCGTAAATTAATACAATGGCAATAAAATAACTAAAACTATTCTTAACCTAAGTTTGTGAAATATCTGTATCAGTCAATATGACATAAGATGCTGCTATATAAAATTATCTTTGAAAATTTACTTATAACATAAATAAGCCATAGTCTACCGAAATGAAAGTGATAACCCAACGCATTAATTAATAGTTTTATTGAAAATGGCATTCCTAAGTTAGGTTACCCTTACATGCCTTTCCGGGACCACGAGTCTATAAGCATGATGTGTTTAATATTATGAATTGCATTTGGGTTAATCGTTGCGACCCAGTTTGCTCGCTGCAGCCACTGTAACTTAATTTGTTTTAACAAAATGTTTTTAAACCTGCACAAAACTTGAAGTTAACTATTAATATAAGTGTTTCAAAATTCGGCAAATTGGAGATATTTTAGTTATTTTTTCTTCCCCTGCAGCGGAAATACCATACTTAGATTTCGCTTTTTTTTTTATAGACAGTCTTTTCAAATATAACTGAAGCCAAAATGAAATGGCCTAACGTCCAACTTTTATTGTATCAGTTACTAAATAAGGAAATAAAAAAAAAGTATTGTTTACCTTTCACTTAGTGGTTAAAAAAATATATTAAACTTTACGGTTGGGAAACTGAGAAAGCACGTATTGATGGACTACACACGTGATTGGCTGGACTGGGAATGAAGTCTGCCCTCTGCAATGAGTATGGCTCGAACAGATAACCTCTCGAATATCTGTCAAGTTTTCTATCACACAATCAAACGATGTAACATTTTCTGCTAAATAATAACAAAATATATTATACTGTTACTTGCCTGTTAAATATCAAAATATCTCGCATCCATTAATATTTCACTGTAGTAATGAACAATAACTGAGTTAAACGTTGTTTATCTAAACGCACAGAACCAACATACGTTAATATCTATTTTTTTGTCGTTATAAACAAACCACTGAAAACATTTCCAAAAACTTTCCGACAAAACGTAAAATCAAAGAGATGTAATATTATTTTAGGAATTTTAAAGGTTTGTTTGTTTTTGTAAACGTTATCGTACACCGCTAATTTATATTACTTGACATTTTTACCAGGACACATTTTCCTTTGTTATTCGTTTCACGTTCATCTTGATTCCTGGAATTTATTGTTCAGAGGTTGGTCACAGCTGCGGTTGCTATGAACGTAAACGATCCAACAACAGGATCAGCAGTTCACTCGTCGCGTCTTGTCCTGTCTTCAGATCTGTCATTGCTGCTTTAATTTAACGTTTTTAACAGTCCTTGGAATAAGCGATTCTGGTTACATCAATTAAACACAAACTGTAAGTACCCCTATAATAATGAAACACATTTTGTATTCATTGTTGCCTATAACCTATGCTTGGCATAATGTGTCAGGGAACAGGTTTACAATTTTAATTACGTAGCCCCCCCCCCCACACACACACATACATATATATATACATACACGTTATAACTGAAGATTAATTTGGCACGGGCGCTTATTTACGCGTCCAAGGCAGAGAAGCGGGGGAGCGATACGGGCGATATTAGCACGCGCGCCTTGTGTCCCTTCGCTCTTGAGCTAGAGTCGCAATAGCCCGACGAACACGACACGACAGATATGACGTCCGAGCTTGACGGAATTCCGTAATTAAATATTATTTAGTGTTCGCACTACCAATCCCCGTGTCCCAACATTGAACAGCTTTCCTACCAACAATAGCGAAAATGGAGTGGTTTGGAATTTAGGTTAGAAAACTGATTTGTAAACAAATGCTTTAAGATTTATAATGCATTTTGATTAAATTAAAACGGGGAAAAGTATCTTATTACTACAATAGTGCTTGTCATTTAAAAATCAAGATATAAACAAACGCGTTCATCAGTGTTGACAATGTGACTTTGACAGTTGTGTAGGATTGGGGTAGGTCAATGTTGGGTTCATGCGCAGAGGACGAATAAGTGGTCTGCCTCATATTTAGTCTATGTACCACAACGAAATTTGCCCGACAGTTATCCTTATAATATTCAATATTTACTTTTTAAAACTCGCGATAAAGTGAACGATTTTTTTGTTATTGATAATATTTGAATTTATACGAGAGATAGAAACAAACTGAAAAGTTATTTTGGTGGCAAGTTAGTTTATTATTTACTACAGTTGGGAAATATGCATGAAATTTTGTTTTCTAATGTCGTGTTTACATTTTTGCGCCACCTCCCCCCCCCCCCCACCACGCAGGCGAGTCCGACACGATTGAAAGTAGAAATAGAATCTACTATAGTCGGCGGGGTGTCGGGGACGAGCTAGGCTTATTGTTGGGCTGACGTCACAGTGACCTTGCTTTTCATTGGCTGCAGCTTCACGCGCAAGGCATGCTGTGTTTCCGTCGGTGCACTGTAGCAAGCCGATAACAGCAGCGGGACACGTGAAGACATGAAACTACGTCGGCGTGGCTATACTTCTCTCCAACTTGGCAAGGAAACTGGGCAGGAGTTCTACGGGCTGGCGACAGTCGTACTCCTACAACAGTTATTTACTGAGACTCGCCGAACAACGCGAACAACGAATAGAAAAACAATACATTTCAGTGCTACTAACTGTTAACCCAACAACCTCCTGATAAAGAGAGACACCCTGTTGCTAGGAGGAAGTCGAGAACATACACTTCTAAGCTGGACTCACAACAATACGGCGTCCGTCAATCCTTCGGGTGGCATAATTTCATTGAGGCAACTTAATTTCGTGATCTTTCTTTACTTTGGGGGTATATTTTGGTTGGAAATACATATTAAAAAGAGAGACATTTTTGAGTGATATTTTTTTTTTTCATAACAAGAATTTATACTGAGTTATTGTTTCATTCCTGAATTAACCACCAAAGATAATGTACACAGATCCACCACCTTGCATTTTATTTCAAAGTGTGTATTCGCGTCTACGGAATGTCGTTAGAAGGAGGAGGCCCATCCGTCCGTCCGTCGAATGTTAAAGTTTGAGAAGAAATATTTGATAGATTGATGGATATAAAACAAGTTGCCCTGTGATTGGTTGAAGATCACGTGACGCCGTACGGACGGGCAACTGACTGATGCGACGGATTGTCGTGGTACATAGACTAAATACGAGGTAGACCGCTTATTCGTCTTCTGCACATGTACCCAATATTGACCTACACCAATCCACTATATATATAAACCTTTTTTCCTCCAGTACTAAATGTAGCAACGTAAACAAAAGACCATTTCAGATGTCCTATCAATTGTAGCAAGGACACTGCACGTGCGTTGTGCATCTGCTCATTATTAAAACTGTTAGTATGATGTATATAGTATATAGGATTACCGGATAATTAAGATGATAAGGAAAAACATTAATTCTCAAAAAGAATTATATTTAATTTTGAAGGTCAATATAATGTCGTTAAAGCTGCGAATTATTCTTATTGGGGAACAGCGTTTTACATTTTTATCATATTGTTCAGCTTTTATAATGTTAAAAATATAATGTTATCAAACCGTTAGTATTTAAAGCAACTTTCCGCATTTTCATTAATAGCATAAAATATTGTTACCATAAAATATGAAGACTAAGTAGAAAGAAAATGAACTCGTGTACTTACAGTTGTTTACACAACAAAGTATTTTAATACACACACTGCAGTACGAAAAATAAATCAAAATGAAAAACAAAATCTTTTACGTGATTCATCAAAGTACATATAGACGTTTCTATGTGACTGAGAATGTTAACCACGCAGTAATAACAAGTTTTATTGCACGATATCTAATAATGTTTAAATAATTAGTGTAAAAATACTATATTTTGTCAGGTCAAAAATGCCGGACATTTTTAATCATCACGAGAAATCCGTCCAGACGCAAAAAAAAAACCCGTTTCAAAATGAGGACATGATCCGTTTTTGCCGGGCGTGTGGCAGGCCTGACACGTGCCGGTAGCATTTCACGTTGTCTAGACTGCGCTGCTCCACATTGTCATACAAGCGAAGAGACATAGACAGTTCATAGAACTACAGAACATTGTACGGTAGGAGAATTGATATAAAGAGCGCGGGCGCAAGTGGATGGGTATAGGAGCCAGGCTCCGACATACAGGCCGCCATGTTTTAACGTCATCCTACCACCATATTGAATATGGTGGTAGAATGACGTCACACTCAGTGCCAGTAACCTTGATGACCTTGAACCCAAAATGTCCCAAAATATAAAAAAATAAGTTCTAATAGCGTGCAAAAATATTTTTAAAAATTCTAAAAATCGTGGTACGTGGTTACCTCCCCCCCGACCTTCACTTACCACCAGCCAATCATAAAAATCAAGAAAAATTGCTATTGGTGACAGGATATAAGTAAGCTGCAAGGAACTTGTAAGCACGGCCTTAAGTGCTCACTTTACCGTGAACAGCCTATACTCCCTGCCAATCCCCGCGCATCAACTGCGCGTATTCTGGCATGCATGTATCGTGTGATGACGTCACGATGACGCGAACTTTTGGGGGAACGTGTCGCAAGTTAGGCTAGCAGTAAGTTACTTGTATAACCAATGAGCCTACCAATGCGAATACTTTTTAATGAAGTTCTTAAAATTTTAGATGGTAGGTCGGCCTTGGTATTTCGTTGACAATAATAACATTAGAGATGAAACCAGAAACATATGGCACAGTAGTGAGACAAATACAAGTACACATGTACCTTACCCGGGACTCGAACGGGGAAATTGAATAATTAATGCTTCTAATAAATATTGTTAGCGTAGAAAATTTGATCGAATTTTATTAAATTGTTTAACAGATCTAATATACCAACCTAACATATTTATATTACTGCCGTTAAAAAAGATCTGTCGCACCTAAAACATGTACGTCTACTTCTAAATGCTCTACTCTATCACCACTTGCATGTACGTCTACGTCTACGTGCTCTACTTTAGCACCACTTGCATGTAACATTTGGTGGGAATAAGTTGATTGGTCCTTGAAATGTGGCATAAAACTTCCTTTTTCTTCATGTGGCCATCTTCACAAATGCAGAACTAAAAGGTTATATTACCAAATTTGATTACTGTCGTAGATAATGCTTCTGTTGTGTTTTTTTTAGATACATTTAATATTAATTTAATGCACTGAATTGAATATTATAAACTTAATATATTAGATATGTCATATTGAACTTATTATTCACTTCTATTTGTCTATCTACATTACTTATATATGTTAATTTCCTCTATGGTGGGATTAATTAATATTTGTATATATAGATTATAGAAATGCAATATAGCCACTATATAACGTTAACTTATAATCGGTTATATAGTTTCGTGTATAGCTAAAATTTTTATATAACCGCCATTATGAAAATAAGTGTCAGGAGGATCACTTAAAACATATGTATAATATGGCCTACCATAGAACAACTACTTCGCCAATTCCGGTAAGAATCGGCGGATTGTTTCCCGAGAAATTACAACAAATAATAATTGTTTCATAGGTAGCTATTTTTTTTTTTTAACATGGCGGAGAAATAAGGCTCGGTGTAGACACATCTGATGACTGTAATAGTTACAGCTAATATAAAAAGTTAACTTGAAATTTGTTTTGTAGTTTTGTAGGTGTAGCATACTAGGCTAAAAATGTTTATACGGTTTCCATTTTGAAAATAAGTGTCTAACCCACTCAAAAAATTTCAGTTTTTATCGACTATTCTAGTGCTACTTGTTGGCCAAGTTTGGTAGAAATATGTTGTTTTTTTCCCGGAGATATAATGTAAAATACTACTTTTTCATGTGATGCTGTCTTACAAAATGGCGATATAGAGACTTTGTGGAAACTCATTTAGCACTAGTAGTGTTTACTGTCCACATACAAAAATAAGTTGGAACTGATTACACGGTTTCAACGACATAGCATACTAAACAAAAATAGCGATATGGCCGCCATTTTGAAAATTAATCTTTGACCCATTTAAATCATACCAATATATTGCCTGCCGCAGTAATACTTGGCTGCTAAATAGGGACGGAATCGGTTCATTATTTCCAGAGATATGACAAAAACTTTACTTATTCCAGAAGCGCTATCTCACAAAATGGACTACAAAAATGTTTTGGGTACACAAATTTGATAGTTGTAATATATACAGCAAGCATACAAAGTTAAGATGGAATTGATCACATGAGCTTCAACGATATAACTTACTAATCTAAAATGGCAAAATTACTACCGTTTTGAAGATAAGTTCGTGGCCCACATTAAGCATACCAGTTTACATCATTTACCGCAATATTATTTGTTTTTCAAATTTGGTAGGAGTTGATCAATACTCTTTCCCGAGATATGACACAAAAACGTTATTTCTTCAAGTGGCACTATCTTACAAAATGGCGGAAATGTGGTTGTCAGCGTTTATGATACTTGTAATATACACTATCAGTATAAAATATCTGCTCGAAATTCACTGAACGGTATGGTAGCTATACCAAATATACCTCAAATCTTTGTATAGCTGCTGTTTTGAGAAAAGTGACTAATTAATTTTAATTTCATATATTTACATGGCATGCCAAAGATTTACCAACGTGCCAAATTTGGCAAGATTTGAATAGATAGTTTTCCAGATAATTATTGCGTAAAAGTTGTATAATTTAATCTAGTTCTATCTTCCGAAATGGCATACCAACAACCATTATTATAGCAAAATTCAATGCTTGCGTGATGTACTGTCAACATGCAAAATTTGATATAAATTGGTTGAATGTTTCCTAAGATATAACATAAAACTATATAAACAGGTTTTGATTGGTTCCTAAATTAATCACATGTAAAGTAAAAAACTTTTTGTAGTTAGGTTTCAATTAAAATGGCTTTGTATTTTTGGTTGAATAAAATTATAGCTGTATTTCATCTATCATTTATAATATTTATTTCACACACATACATATATACATATATTTTTTCTTTCTCAATTAGATCGAAAAATTTCGGAAGGTGATTCTTTAGAATAAAGTGATGGGAACCACAAGGAACTATTTATATATAAACCATATTTTTGCAAAATATCGGTAACGAAGTAAAATGAAATTACAACTCTCCGAACATTGTTTTATGTTATCGGGATATTGAACGTCAGAGCTAACATTCAATAATACCTCCCTTCGTAATGAAAATAACAAGGGTGGCCACCCTCGTATTGCATACAATTTTCTTACCGTCAGGAATTATGAACACTTGATCGTTGTTTATTGAGAAGTACGACCTAATCAACCAAATTGGCCCTCTTATTACAACTGTTTAAGTCCTGCCATTTTCGTTAAAAATGCATACAAACTACTGCTGCAGCGATACAATGCCGAGCAAATGAAGAAATAAACGAGAGCGATATAAAAATACTAATTCGTTTTTTACATTAAAAAATTACTCTACATAGAACAACTGAAGCCATCAAGTAATATCAGTAACATGGCATTATATCTACTTTCGATAACATTACCAGTTTACACATCGTTAATCAGGATTACCAACTTACCCACCTGAAAAAATATATTTTCTTTACTTTTTGCACATGAAAACAAAAAATAATTTTCAATATCAAATGTTTTATGTAGTATGGTATAGTATGTTCTGACGCAACAGATTTCGGAGTAATAGCGAAAGCACTGGACTTCCGCCATGCTGTGATGTCAACCGACAGCAATCTTGTATCCATGTGACCTTGACCTTTGACATTACCCTTTTACCTTCACCCAGGTGACCTTTGACCTTGAAATTAAGAAATAATTTAAAAATTAAAAAGTCTATAAAATCTAAAAAATATACAAAATCTATAAAATATTTATAATTAAAAATTATAACAATATAATAAAAAATATTTAGTAGGCTATTTTAAAAAACCTAAAAGTTCAGAGATCCCATCACCCCCCCCCCCATATATTCTCATTCTGCCATCTTGTTGTTTCGTTTGTCATTTGTTTATACATTGCTGGAAGCTGCCATATGGGATTTTTTCGTTGTCATTTGTTTGCTGGAGGCCGCCCTCTTTTAGTTTGTGATTTGGTTATACATTGTTGGAGGCCGCCATATTGGATTTTTTCGTTTTTCATTTATTTATACATTGCCGGAGGCCGCATCTTGGTTTTTTGTTTGTTATTTGGTTATACACTCCGGGAGCGTGCAATCTTGTTTTTTATTTGTTATATGTTTATACATTGCTGGAAACCACCAGCTTGGGTTTTTTCGTTTGTTGCATATTTATACGTTGCTGGAGGCCGTCATCTTGGTTTTTCATCTCTCATTTGTTTATACATCACTTAGGTGGCGCTAGTGTAATAATTATCGATTTACCCATCGGGTGGCAGCCATATTTGTTTATGTTTATAAAGTATAGGTTGTGCCATCAGTACCCTCTATATTGAATTCTATTTTCAACAGATAAGTTGTATTAGTTTTTCGACTATGTCGTCTGCTAACTGCCTGTACCGTATGGTGACATTGACCATTCCTGAAAAGTGCCCAAACTGTCATATTTATTATTTATGTTATTCTTAAATGCGAGTGTTTTTATAAAAAATAATTTTTATATAAAACAGAAGGGATCTTATAAACTAAATAAAATGCAACAAAATTTTTTTTAGACAAAATGTATTATACACATTATAAAATATACATACTAAGCAAAAAAAACATTAATTTTTATTATTATTTTACAAACAAAGTACAAATGACATATTATATTAATCTGCAGAACAAAAAAAAAAAAGAAAAACCATTATTTAATATCACATTATTATTTGGTTATTACAATTTCAGAAGAGTGAATCTTATCATATCATTCGATGTAGCCCCGTTCTTTCAGTTTACTCATCATTGGAGATATGTGAACAATGCGGAAGCCATACTCACGTGTTTGAAGGTCAACAAAATATCTGAGTATGTAAACAAGTTAAATCGGGTCTTCGGGAATTATGTAAGGAGCGTTCTCGGCGTCTTCTGCCTTCTTCGCATTACTTGTCGAAGGTGAAATGTGTGGGAACATCATCGTCTTCGACATTATCATTGTCGTCATAGTCATTATCATCAATGCAGTCTTCTTCATGATCCTCAATGTGAAGTTTACTTTTCTTTGTAGGAGTCACATGATCATCATCAGTATTTACAGCCGACGACCGTTTATTTTGAAGTTCGTCGGCGTCATGTGCGCCGACCGACTCCTGTCGACCGACTCCTGACGACCGACTCCAGCCGACAATTCCTGCGGGGCGATATGAGAAGAGTGACTGTACGAAGAACCCATCTCGTGTCATTTAAACTGTTCAAGGCAGGTCACTCTATGTGAAATCTTAATTAAACACATCAAGGCTGATACATGTGGTGTTTTTTCGTCCACAGCATGTGATGACTTCGTTACCTCCTCTTAATACATTACATAAAATGTTTGCAGACGACGAGGGAGATCGCATGATGAAGCATTACGACAATGACCACATGCAGTTTATGCAAGGTGATACAATGAAGGAAAACGATGACATCTTCAAGGGCTCGTTAACTGGGAGCCAGAAAGTTATGTCGCCTATACTTCCAGTTATAGCGATAGCTACTGTTTCCGCAGACGATTATGACGACACAGTTAATGCTAATGACGGAATGATTCAGCCGGTATGTGTGCATTGTATACTTGCAAGGCGCGCACAGGACAACGAACTTCAAAATAAACGGTCGTCGGCTGTACATACTGATGATGATCATGTGACTCCTACAAAGAAAAGTAAACTTCACATTGAGGATCATGAAGAAGACTGCATTGATGATAATGACTATGACGACAATGATAATGTCGAAGACGATGATGTTCCCACACATTTCACCTTCGACAAGTGATGCGAAGAAGGCAGAAGACGCCGAGAACGCTCCTTACATAATTCCCGAAGACCCGAATTAACTTGTTTACATACTCAGATATTTTGTTGACCTTCAAAAACGTGAGTATGGCTTCCTCATTGTTCGCATATCTCCAATGATGAGTAAACTGAAAGAACGAGGCTACATCGAATGATGTGATAAAATTCACTCTCTTCTGAAATTGTAATAACCAAATAATAATAAAGTGATATAAAATAATGGTTTTTTCTTTATTTTTTCCATATCCTCCTGTCTATCACATCTTTAAAGTGAATTGCGCAGCCTTTTAAGAAATATTCTAATATCATAACTGAAGTTCTGCAGATATGTAATTTGTTTAATATAAATTAATGTATTTTTGCTTAGTATGTATATTTTATAATGTGTACAATACATTTTGTCTAAAAAAAATTTGTTGCATTTTATTTATTATATAAAATCCCTTCTGCTTTATATAAAAAAAATATTTTAAATACAAATACTCGCATTTAAGAATAAAATAAATAATAAATATGACAAATTACGCGCTTTTAAGGGATGGTCAATATCAGCGTTCAGTAAAGGCCGATAGTAGGCGACATGATCTTGAAATTAACGTCCCCTATGTGTTGAAAATAGAATCCATTATGGAGTGTGCCGACAGCACAACCTATACTTTATAAACATAAACACACATGGCTGCCACCTAATTGGTCAATCGATAATTAATACACTAGCGCCATCTAGGTGATGTATAAACAAATGACAAATGAAAAATTCAAGATGGCGGCCTCTAGCAATTTATAAACAAATGGCAAACGAAATAGTCCAAGGTGGCGGCTTCTAGTAATGTATAAAGAAATGACACACAAAAAAAACAAGGTGACGGCCTCCACGAATGTATAAACAAATGACAAAGGAAAAAACGAGATCGCGGCCTCCAGGAATGTATAAAAAATGGCAAACAAAAACAATATGGAGGCCTCCGGCACTGTATAAACAAATGACAAACGAAAAAATCCAAGATGGCAGCCCCCAGCATTGTATAAACAAATGACAAACGAAAAAATCCAAGATGGCATCCTCCAGCATTGTATAAACAAATGATAAACGAAAAAAATCCAAGATAGCAACCTCTAGCAATGTATACACAATTGAAAAACTAAGAAAACAAGATGGCAGAATGAGTATAGGTGAGAGGTGATGGGGGAATCTCCAGGAAGTTAAAATTTTTAAAATAATTCTTTAATAGTTTTTAATGATTATTAGTAATAAATTTTCTAGATTTTTTTTTTTTGAATTTTTTAATATTTTAAATTTAAAGCTCAAAGATCAAGGTCAAAGGTAAAATGTCACTGGGGTCAAAGGTTAAGGTCACATGAATCCAAGCTGGCCACCGGCCGATTGGAATGACAGAGTACGAATAGGTCCGGTGCTCCGAGTACCTGGCCCCTAATCTTCTAACTTACTAAATTATACTACTGTTTCATTTATTTATTTTCGAAGAAAATGAAAACTATCAACTGAAGCTGTCAAATGCACAATTGATTATTTTAGTTGTTTTATCGTTTTTTCCATTTCTACTTTTTTCTCGTTATTTAAACTGTAATGTTAAAAATACAAGAAAGCAAAACTAAACATCTATTGTTTTTCTTTATAAATACAATTAATATCTTTAAATATCATTACCTATAATTCAGAAAATATTGCATATTAACAGTACAAACACCAACGTTCTCCATACTAAAGGAGGGAGATGGGACTTTGCTAGTCTAACAATTTGAGATAAAAAAACAAACGTGTAGACGATTTAATGCTCAACAATTTTCGTCTAAAACACTGTCGATAAATATTGCTATTCTCTCTAAAAAGCTTGGTTTAGCAGAAGGTGCGTTGAGTGATGGCGGCATACTGTGAAGATGTGGGGGTGGGGTTGGGGGTAGGGCTTGGCCATCCAACTTTTTTTTTTGCTTCTTATACACTCAAGTAACTAGAGTAGACAGAAATAACTCTGCACATAAACTTGCACAGAGAAGTGCTGTGAGCTACTAGATATACAAGTGCTGGCGGCCCAGCCCGCCTCCCACATGTTTGGTCTTCTGGCACGGCCCGGCAGGATGCAACTGGCATTAGTGACGGTCCGGCCCGGCGCGGCTGTGTACAAAGCACTACACAAATATTCGGCAGCATCGGTAAACGTGCAGCTAACAATACGTAGAGCAATGTTTTCAGCGCGGCATCAGGACGCGGCAGACTATCTCTCCCCTTGCCTAACACACCTCGCTGCCCCAGGACTTACGGTGCTAACAGTATATGCGCACTTCGTTCAAGTCCAACGTATGCTGAGATATTTTCGCGAAAGATCGCTGGCTCTCTAACACACGTCAAGTCCGGGCTAGAATGTGGGCTGATCGCCGTAGTGGGAGGCACTTACATCACTGACATTCCAGTTCTTCTTTAACGACCCGTGACTACGGTACACTGTACCAGCATTTGACTTAAGTTCTCGTTACTTCTACGAAATCTCCAGTACGTAGTACAAATAAAAGTCACGTTTGCCATCCCGTAAAATATAACGAATCTTGCTATATATATATATATATATATATATATATATATATATATATATATATATATACATAGTAGTGAATCTTGCTATATATACACACATCATTATACATCACCCAGGAATGTATATTGTATGTAGCATCCATTTTTTAAATAAAATGTGTCAATTTGTTATTTTATTGTAAAAGTATTATTTGTTTCCTGTATTGGTAAGTATCAATTCTCATTTCCTTCCCTTCACATAACACCCGTTCGGTATTTCTTTAATTAAGAGAGGATTATCACGCATGCGGTTTAAAATTACCGAAATGAAAATCTCCATACAAAAAACAAGTAGGGCCTCCATATAATAATTCATTTTATAGATGCCTGATTTTGACTTTAAATTTAAACTTTTCGAAATCGTATTTTAGCAGTTTTATAGTGTTGATCTGCAGAGAAATCAATGTGTTGATAAGAAAATATAAAGTGAAATGCTCAAGTTCTTAAATTATGTAACTGCCTTGAGGAGGGTAGACGGAAATCATTGCGGCATCACTAGCTTCTGAGATGTAAAATGTATTCAACAGTAATTACTTAATTTTATCTGACAAGGCATGTTATAGGTCTTAAGATTCTTTAATAACTGTTATATCAAATGAGTATCGTTATTTGTTTACCATTGTTAATATAGTTTCATGTAATTTAAGTTATTAGCTGGCTATAAAATTGGTGTTTTGTATATTATCTGAACGTACGTTTATGTCGTACCAACAAATAGAATACAAAATTTTCTTCCCTCTCCTATACCGAAGTATTTTTGCCTTGTCATTCATGTAACATAACACTTTCTTCTCTCCACATAGTTTTCCCAGACCAAACCCTTTAGAAATATCATGAATGTCACTAACCATTTTGAAAACTTTAATTTAATGTGTGAACAGGCGAACTGAAATAAACATCTGTCACATTACTTGCAGCAACCGACAGAAGACCAGCGAATAAGAAAAAAAACTATGGCAAATTTTCAAATAAGGGACATCAGAAAAATAGCAGAGTTGCTGAAGCAAGGCGAAGAATCATCATCCGACAGCGAAGATGATATATCGAGAAGCAAACGAGCGCCGCTAGGACATATAGGTGAGTGACAACTACGAATTACAGAGTACATAAGTAGACACACGTGAATTAGGCTTGTGGTTCCTTTGACGTGATGGTCTGCGTGAGGCTATAGAGCGAGCCTTGTGTCTGATTGGCTACTGCATGCTGCGGAAGATTATCTATTGGCTGGCGAGCAAGCTAGCAGGTAGCTGAGTGGTCAAAGGCTTCCCAGCATTTTCCTCGCTAGAGTGGAGTGTCATCGAGGTCTTGAGAGCCGATGAGGGTGAAACGAGGTGGGTATGATGCAGTACCATAATGCAAGGGGGGAGGGGAGATCCCTGAGAAAACCCGTCAACCAACGACATCACCCGGCACGATTCCCACATGCGAAAATCTGGGAGCGACCCGGCCAATATATAGAACCCGGCACGCCTGGGTGGGAGGCGAATAGTCTAACCACCATACCACTGCGGCCCCTGAGTGCAGCTGGAGTTCGTGAAGCGGCTATTTACCTCTGTATTCACTCCGTGTCAGAATGTTTCAGTGTAATGTACAGACACATTGTAGGAACTCGAACAAGGTTTAGTTCACTTTCTGTCATGTGTGTATTTTTTTAACCAATTTCTCTAGAGATGTAACTATGATAGCTGTTTTATAAAAAGGAAAAGAATGATTACGAGCAACGAATTAGTCCCACAAACAGATATGATGCGTAACCCCGGAGAGCCGGCATTTGTGCCTGTTGGACGCAAGTACATAGCCCTCGACTGTCACCATTTTTAGAACATCATCAACTATTAATATGCTGGAAACTTTACCTATCAGCAAAGTAACCCTCTTCCTAAACACCACGAGAACACTCTTTAACCATCACAATAGTTGTAAGATGACTGTTTTTTGGGTAGTGCTTGCATCACGATTTTAAAAAGTGTGCCAAAGGAAACATGAATGCACTCTATCAAAGGGAAAGGAATAGGCTACTTGTTTGAGTTTTAATTTATATTAAAATTGCACACAAATAAAAAATATATGCCAGTCGGCTGTCTTTAAAAGTTATGTGAAAATACTATACATCTATATGCATTAATAATTATTATCAAATATCTATCCGCACACAACTTTAACTTGTACAAAATGGATGTTAAGCTGCAAAACACTTCTTTTTGACATAATACAACACAACGAAGCGAAACAACGAGGGAGAATAATTACGGGGAATGTCCAACAAATATTTTAAAAGTCATTTAAGGATGTCTCTGTCCTAGTATATAAACAATGTTTTTTTTAAATATATTCTGTGTATCTGGTGGAAGAGTTACCAGGACCCTAATAATATTATTGCACTGCGGCCAGGACGTTAGAGGTCGCAGATGTTGCCCGTTAAGAAAAGTAGCTGCGGATGATACAAACTATGTAATGGAACGTATTCAATCATATCCTTCGTATTAAAGCAATTACACAAGAAAACATAATCTAGATAGAAAATAAATATCAGCGTGATTCGCTAAACATCAGAAAAATGCACTTGATGTACAAAGAAAAATGTAACTGCGTTGCAAGGGACTCTGTGTAAGAATATTACTACAGACAAATAGTAGTAGTATAGAAATGCCGGTTCGAGCGCAGCCCGCGACCATCAGAAAACCAAGAGCAAATTGAATGCCCAAACCATCAGAAAACCATCAGAAAAAATTTCCGTTTGTTTTCCTGATCCAAAACATCAACTGCCGATTCGAGCGCAGCCGCAAAAAAGTGACTGCAAAAGTTGTGTTTGGGAGCAGTCCCCCAACCATCATAAAAGCAACAGAAAATTAAATGCACGAGCCATCACAAAACATCAGCTGCCGATTCAAGCACAACCACAAAAGATGACTGCAAAAGTTGCGTTTGGGTGCATCTGCAAAAAGTAACTGCAAAAAGTTGCGTTTGAGGCATCTGCAAAAAGTGACTGCAAAAAGTTGCATTTGGGGCATCTGCAAAAAGTGGCTATAAAAGTTGCAAAGAGTGGCTCAAGAAAATTGAATACGCAAAAAAAAATATTGTCCATAATAAACAATGGACCAGTTGCTAAATATATTGAACGGAACCCAACAATTTAAGAAACTTTCTGAACTTACAATCGGACAGACCTATCCCATAGACCATGCTGAAATATCTTATACATGATATGGATACAAAGTGGTAATTACTTCTGGAAATTTTAAAGTAACCTTGCCAGACAGATATCTTCAGATTTTCAGCGAAAAAGTTTTAGATGGTGTTAATCGTGGTGGTATAAATTTTGCATATGATGGAATGGAGGATTGTGGCATTAAACAAAGACATTCTATTCGGTTCTTTAAAGAGTAAATGATCGTCGTATTAGGCATCAGTTGATTTTTATTTCTGCTCATCTCTCTATAAAGTTTTAATGGTTATCCATTCATCAAAACACAATTATCGCTTTGACTTCGGCAATGTGCTACAATATAGTCTAATTAATAATTTATATACACATCTCAAAATTCGACGCATTAAAGTAGCCGAAACATTGAGTCCTTTCATTGCACTTTCTATAGAAATATTATTCATCTTTATCACATGAAACTTGAATATATAGAATATGACTACTTCCAACCGAAAAAATATCTACGGCTTCATCTCTATACCACAGTTCTTTCAGACAAAGCAAAGTTAATTAACTTACCTTTTTCACCCTTAATTTCAACTATTATTTAATTAACTTGATTTGTTTGCACTGGAAAAAATAATGGATAAGCTGGTTCGTAATATATCGTGTCGCCAAATCCAAATGTTGGTCTTGATTTAAAAGTGGCAATTATGCTAGTTTCTCTATCGTTATTTTCATCAGGTTTTGATATCATTCCATTTACTATATTACAGTGTATATTTATAGTTCCAAATGGAGCAAATTTTGGAATTGTATCGCCATAATGATCCCCATTTGCTTTCAGAGTTTTATTTTCTACAAAACCCAAAAGTTTCCCATTGAATCCCGTTTTCCAAACTGTAATTTAAGCGGACATTTTACTTTCACTCTGTTTGTTATTTTATCCAGCTCGAAAGATATATCATCTTCTTTCCCACCCATTGAATCTACACTAACTGAAAATATTGTTTTTATAGTTTTTTCAAGATCTTTTAAGCTATATTGACCAACTGGAATATGAATTGCTGATTCCATATCATTATGACCCACAAAATATAGCTTATTTCTCCCAGAGATAATGTTATGCATTAGATAAGTAGTACAGAACTGAAGTAAAGCCAATGAGTGCCCCTCTATCTCTAAAGCGTAATGAAGTCATTTCTTTAACACTGATTTGTTATCTGTTAGTTTGAATGCTTTACTCATTTATTACATTATTTAAAAAATCTATTAATAAATTAGCAAGAAACATGTAGACTGGGCAATTAAAATAAGAATACCAGACAAGACTGTATCGGCAAAACGTCACGGAGAATTATTACGTAATAATATTAGGTGTTAGATTGTGGGTCCTAGTAACTGTGGGAAAACTACACTTGTGATAGATAATTTTATATATACTCAGGGATGGTTGAACTTTGGTACTCTCTATGTATGTTCAAAAAGTCTGGACCAACCAAAATATATCAATTTAAAGAAAGATATAGATGTAGCATCAAAATTATTTAATGAACCAATAGCACACGTCTTTCCATCAAATGAAGAAATGGTTGATGTAAATGAATGTCATAAAGAGTCTGTAGTTGTATTCGATGATGATATACTTGAAAATAAAAATATGGTAAGGGATTACTTTAATTGCAGCAGACACAAAGATATTGATTGTTTCTATTTAGCCCAGACATACTCAAAAGTACCTTAGCAGCTTATAAGAGACAATCCCAATTTTATTTGTATATTCAGACAAGACGATATAAATATTAAACATATTCATAGTGATTTTGTTGGTGGTGATGTCATTTGAGAAATTTAGGGAGACGTGTTCAAAATGTTTGAATAATGAATATGGTTTCGATACAATAGCTATGACTTATAAGTTAAATAATGGCAAGTACCGTAACAAAATTAAAGAATTTTTAAATTCTTAGATTGTAAGTTTTGTTTTTAATGGAAACACTTCCATTAAAAACTAACATAATCTGATCTTTTTAAATGTATTCATATACCATAACTATTTCAATAAACACAATTGTACCTTCGGGTACATTGCGGGCTTTTGGTATTTTAAAATATATCATTTCATCAGGGTATACTTCAAAAGTTTTATGCATGTCAATTTTTTTTCTGTTCATGATAACAGTTGATACCATTTTTATATTTTTCTGGTGTTATTATTATTTCAACTATAGTTCCATCTTTCATTAAAAAAAATTATATTCAGTTATCAAAGTAAAATGCTTTTTCTTTTGAACTGTATTTCCTAACTAAACGAATAATGTTAATTCTGTTTTTCTGACAGTACACTAAATTGATTGCGTCCATCGGTGCAACGGGATTTCCCACATTTCTTAGTCTTTTGTGTTCATAATCTATATTATTATCTACTTCCAAGTACGTAAGATAGGCTTTATCCAATGATATTTTATTTCTTGTCAGTGTGGTTATAAAGTCATTGAACTGTGTGTTGGAAACAAAATCATTATAATTGATCTTCTCATCATTGTTCATGCGTTCTTTAATTTGATCTTCAATCCAAGATCTCATTAATGCATTTCTGCATATATCCATTGTTTATTAATAGTGAAATATTTTTTGGAAATTCAAAATTATGTGAAAAGAGATTTAGCACAATTACACACAAATGACCACAAGTTACTTGATTGAAATTTTGAATTCTATCATTGTTATAAAAAATATTACTTCCGAGATATGCTATTAATTTTCGCAGTGGATTTCCGCCAAATGAATCAAAATAATATTTGTTGTTTGCTTTTTTCCAATAGCATACCCAGTGTGTACCAGAGTTTGTCGAAACATCTAGATTAACAATCCCACATTCATTATCGAGTGGGGTGTTAAGTAGCTCATCGATCATAAATACACCCCGAAAATTTTTAATGTTTAATTTTTTTAACCATTTGATCAATATCAAAGTTACTGAGTGGAGTTATTTTTTTTAAAACATTTTTACCACACTTAACTTTCTTCAATCCCTTGCCGTATTCCTCCATAGCTAAATTATGTCTGCGTTGTTCTTCCAATTCTTGGTTTTTCTTCTTGGCATTAATTACTGATGTAGCGATAGATGATGCACCACCAGTTAACGCTCCTAGAGCTCCCAATGCTGCGAAAATTAAGGGTAAAAATCCACCCTTGTGAACTGTCAAACCATTTCCAGTTTTCATTTCTTTGGACATTTTCTTAAGCTGTGGGACTGAAATTGTGATAGCCAGCCCTTTGTCCTCCTTTAGTTTATTGTTTTTTAGATCCAGTTGGTATTTTGTTAGGAAAGACTCTATACTCAAACCCTTCAACTCCTCATTAGGAACTTGAAATACAATGTTTTGTTACTTTAATTTATTATAACAAATATTTTATCATTTTATTTTAATTCCCCAGCCAAGCTTACGTTTAATATGCATCACAGATACTGTAACACCAGCCCACAATCTCTCATTGAGACCAGTGTCTGAACTTAACAATCTTTTGAACGCTTCATTTTCTAGTTCTTTGTCAGCTATATGTCTTTCAGCTACATATTTATGTTGATGATAAGCTCTATCATGTTCCTTTGCAGCCACATCTAGTGGATTAATGGGTTTATTACCATGATCAATTCTCTGTTTTAGTCTGGTACCCGGACCTAAGTACTGATAACCAGGTGCTTGCAACTCAAAAGGTACCAAATTTATTATGTCATTGAATAAACCTTTTCTGTGATGTTCCGACTCCCAAAAAGTATTTCGTATTGTGTTTAACATTCGTATCAGATATGGTATACCTTTTGGATTATTCACAACAAAGTCACTAAACTTGCTGTTGAGCATATTCATTATTCCATCTTTTTCATTGTAATAGTTATCATTTCAAGTATTCTCTTCTTCATAAATAACGAGAAGTCGATCAATAAGCATCCTAACATCATCCATCCATATGTATTATTTGGGGTAGTCTGTATACTTCTTTATACCTTTCCCATTTTAAGGTGAGGGACGTTTCTTTTTAATTGAATCGTAAATAGGTTTAACAATAATTTTCCATTTATTCCCTTTACTCGACTTTGGTGTTCCCAAGTTTGGATCAATGTTTTGAAATAATGTGTTTGTAATTGCTAGGATACGACTATAGTGTTCATAGTTGGTTGCAGTGTAGTCACTTTCTGTTACTTTCTTACTAGTTAGTAATTTCATCAAACCATTGGTTGCAGTGTATGTTCGGCCTTTTACAGTAAATTTGTCATTAATGAATGTTACTTTGCTATCACCAATATACGATTTACCTTTATCAGCATTTATCCCAAAATATCGTCTTTGCAATCAATTAAAAAATCGGCCACTTTCTTATCAATAAATGTTGTTTTGAATTTAGTTAACTGTCGGATATCAGTTTTGAAATGCCCCAATGCTTCGTCATAGCATTCATCATCATCATCAATGCATTTAATGCCATCATTATAGCATTCTTCGCCATAGCGTTCATCGCCATAGCATTCATCGCCATAGCGTTCATCACCATCGTCAATATGTTTAACGCAATCATTATAGCGTTCATCGCAATAGCGTTATTCGGTGCCTGTTTCACCAAACATTTTTCTTCAAAAGATGTTTCTGTTGGGACTGTGGGTAGTCTAAATTCTTAACAGCAAGTGGAACAAGTTCTATTATTAAGTTCTTATTCTCATTTGTTATGTGCCCAATTTTTTCCCCCAAATCTTCTATCACATCTATCAATGATTGATTGTGTTTTTCTATTTTTATCATATTCATTTTGGCAAAATTTTCTAAAAGTTTTAAATTTTCAATTAACTCTCTTCTTCTCACTATATTCTTCTCTATATCGTTAAAAAAAATTTTGTTGCCTCATTTATTATATAAAATGAACAATGATAACCCACCAATGTAAATGCAAAGAATGAAATTTCTATTCTAATCAACATGTATGGAGGAGAAAGAAAAATGGTTAAACCAAAGTTTGCCATATGAGATAAAGTTTGTATAAGTAAAAGTAAAAATTTGTTTGAAAAAGGATATACACCAAATTGGTCCTCTGAAGTATTTGAGGTGTGTGAAGTATTGCTCACAAAAGCCACGACATACAGAATAAAAGATTTAAAAAATGAACATTTTTAAAGGTATGTTTTATGAGCCAGAGCTGCTTAAGACCAAATATGATAAAGACTACTCACTGGAAAAAGTTTTGTGAAGAAAAGGAAATAAGCTGCTAGTGAAATGGTTAGGTTTTGATAGTAGTCATAATTCTTGGGTTGATAAGAAAAGTGTAGTTGTTTAAGAAATTATTTTTTCTTTATAATAAATGGATCAATAAAAAATTGAAAGTTATGAGCGTCAGTCGTTTCTGCCAAATGACCAAACAAAAAATAATTTGAGTGAATACAACAAGCACATCGAGTTTGATATTCCTATTGGCGATGCATTTTAACATCCGAATAAAGCTTATGTTTACCAACAGTTAAGCTAACTAAAAGAGATACAAATACAGATTATGAAAAAACTTCAACTATTGATCTTTATGAGAATTTCTTCCCATTCCAGTTCTCAGGAATAGAGATCTCTAAGCATGGTTGTATAATCGAAAGTATTGACAACACTGGCATCACTTCAACAATGATGCATACATTTCTAGGTTCGGAATCAGAATCAGCATACTTCCAAATGTCGGGGATAGAACTAGGTATATATGTTAGGAAAGATAAGCTTAACGAAATTACTTATCCATTAAGATATTTGTTTGGGTTTATGAGAGATTGAAATGAAATATTTACAGAAGGCCTGTAAAGAAAGCAGATGGATCCGATGGTGAAGATAATAGACCAGATGCCGGTAAAATTATTATTGAGAAATTGGAAATTCTGTGGCCAATTGTAGAATACGATCCTATTTATGGAGACGAAATTAAAACTAAATTATACAAACACCCCAAAATTCCAATTAGTTTTAATTATTGACAATGTATTGAAAAACCAGTACCTACTAATGCAAACTCATTTCAGTTTGATATAAAAGATTAGTTCAATTCAATCCAATTCGACATGCCAGACTTTGTCATTGTTGGTTTACAGTATAGCAGAAAAGAAGATCCTGGGCAATTCACACACTGTTCAATGTTTGACTCTTGTTTCGTCAAAAATATTTCTATTAGGAATGGACGGAACAAAGTGTTTCCCAAAGATAAATGGAATTTAGACATTGATGATAATATTTTCGATTAGATGTATATTGCTTGCAACGATTTTAGATATTCAAAAACTAAACTAGATACTCCTTAATGTAAAATGAACTGTGCTTCATCTCTGCATCATTTATTGAGAGAAGACCATTGTATGTTATTGATTGTTCTTACAGAAAAACAACTATTGTAAAAGATCGAACTAATCTGAAACTTACAGTTGATTTTAATAAACCAATATCGGCTTCAACTATTTGTAATGTGGTACTAGTAAGCCAAAGAAACCTAATTTATGATGTTAAAAGTGAAAGAATCACCAAATCCCAATAGTACGCAAACATGTATGGTTATTAGTTTTTAATGGATGGTTATCAATTAAAAACATTTACTGTTATATAATAGCGCTATAAGAGCATTTTAAATGGGCTCCGAAATAAAAACCGCCTGAGGATGCACGCTCTTAAGGCAGGGTACTCCAGGGTCCCGCCGTAATTGTTACAATGGCATCTTATATTTTCCTGTTACATTCACTCGCAATGTTTTTTTAGATTGGTATAGCCAAGTATTCTCGCAACGTATTTAGCCTTGAACCACGGATTGCCTTCTTCATCCACGATCACATACACCTCTCTACAGTCGTAGACGAGTTTGCCATTTACAATGTCGATGAGCGATCGCATTTTGTTAGACTCTTACAGGCTTACACATGATACGCGAACAATTTCGATACATCTTCGTGATATTTCGAGATGAGATGTCATCTCGAAACACTACTCAGTCTGTCGTTGCAAACTGTCGGTCGCGAACGATTTTATGCGTACGATATCAGCAATGAGGCAACACATTGTCGTAGTGAAGCAGTTACCTATCGACGTGATGGGTAGTTGCATTTCGGGGTACTCTTGCCTAAGCGCATCGAGTCGTACACTCACCAGATGCTTTTGCCATCTGATGGCGTAGTATTGGTCTCCACTGATATCGCCAGTAGGCAGCAGTGCGTGGTTGTCGATGCTTACCGATATCGCGAGTAGGCGACAGCACATAATTGTTGATGATACCACTTTGTGTGGCGATGATTGCGTTTGCAGCATCCAGTAGCGGTTTGTACTTTTGCTCGATCTTGTACTCGTCATATTTGCGAATGGACGGTAACACTACTTCGTACACCCAGACCTGGAATTTTTCAGATGCTGCCATCTTTGATTTCATGTTCAATGCGAACAAGATCGGTTAATTCATAAATACGGTATGCAGATGCATATTTAACAAGGTGAACGATTCGTTCACCTCTATATCTGCGTATGATTGCCTATGCTTTTCTCTGACATGATCGTTGATTGCTTCTTGTGAATTTGCATACCCGAGTATTCTCGCAACGTCTTTAGTCTTGAACCACGGCTTCGTCTATGATGACAAGCACCTCTCTGTTATCATAGACGAGTTTGCCGTTTATGATGTAGATCGTCCATAGAAAATTGTATGTTTCAAACGATTTCATGTAAACAATATCAGCTATAAGGCGACTTGCGCTTCGTGATGGGCAACTGCTCTTTCATAGTGTCACTCTTTTGCAGTTTTGTAGTGTCCCCATGCTAGTGTATTAATGCGATCTTTAAGAATAAATCTTTTATCATCTTTGGGAGTTAATGCTTTTTTTCTCATCTCATCTCAATATAAAGTTCATATTACTTACTTCTAATAAGATTCATACTTTTGTACAACACTTTTTTTTACCAAACAAACACTTTTTGTAGTCACCAAAACTAATCTAATTTCTGGCTACAGTGTTTTTCACACCCTTTGCTCTTTTCTTTACACCACCCTCCACATTTATTGCATACATTTTCTATTTCAAACCAATAGATTCTTCCTTTATTTTTCCATCACATTCATCTTTCATTTTGCCAATAATCTTTTGTTAACTAATGGTATACCATTTGAGTTATCTTTTCTATAGTCAGAACTATCAAAATGGTCGACCATTACTTTCATGTCACTGTAGAAGTCTGGTGTTTTTATATAATAAATGTACGAGTCAGTATCTTGGTAGCATAGTTCAATATTTCCCCCATACTTTGGCTCATTATATTATAGTGAAAATCATACATTAAGACTTTCGATAGATCAAGTATACTCATTCCAACATAAATGGGTTTGTTAAAGCACAGATTTGTTTTATTCATAAGAACTGCAACCAAAAAGTTCGTAAATATAGTCCTATCTTTAAAGTTTGGTTTAGCCACTAGTTTATCCACTTGCTTAGAACTTGTGCACAACCGTATATCCACTCTGTTTCTAATATTCTCCATTATTTTTCCAAAAACGGAATTGTTCATTAGCTTGTAGAAATCATTTCAAAGTCATTTGTAGATTTTGTTCACATATTTGTGTTTAGATCAATATAGGACTTGAGCCAACCTGATTGATCAAACTCCAGAACTCTATGGATCTTTTTCAACTTCATTCCGAGAGATAGATATTGCTTAAGATTTACATAGTGTAATACATATTTCTCTTTACCACTCAGACTAGTCAAGAGTTTGGGGTTTTTTGAACCTTCCTGTATTTTATTCTCTGGTGCCAATGACAGATCGTTGTGGATATCGTGTAGTTCATGTGGGTATTCCAAATCAACTTCCAATATATACCCTTTGCTAGCAACATCTATTTTTGTTACATCTATATTTATATTTACCCACTTAAAACCACCATAGGGGAAATACTGACTCATAGCCCATCCATATAAGTTATTGGCATCCAGATATGTAAGATAATAGATTTCCTTTGTGATGTCATAAGCATTCATGTATTTATTATTTGCTTTAGCATATCATTTACAACATTGTGAAATTCCACCACGAACACCTTTTTCTATCACCAAAATCATGTCGTAATCTGGCAATAATTCTAGTTCTATTTTAGTGTGTTTAAGCATAGCGTCCCACACTAACCCTTGTGCTGCGAAATAACATGCTGGATCTTGCTTATATGTTTTGAGACACACATCTTTAAAATTTTCCATTATGTAAGACAATATCAACAGATCAGATTTTTTTATAGAGTTTTGTGTACTCTCTTAGAGATTTTATGATGAATTTTTCCCACACTTTTCCCGTAAATTCGTAATCTTGGTCTGTAATGCCACATTTATTGGGTTTGTTGTAAAATGAATCTTTGGATGGAAGTGATGTCTCATAAAATTTTTCAGCACTAGCCATGTAGTCATATGGGTAAACACCTTTTCTTTTAACAAAGTCAAGAATTTCATTGGAAAAATGCTTACATGTTTCTTGGAATTGGCTTCTGGAAAGGTTGCTAGAGAGTTTATTAATACTACTAGCCATAAATTTAAATGATTCAATAAATCTAAGATTTACACTTTCACATACATGTTTTGTAAAAGAAATAAATTTTTCTTCTTGTTGGGAATTAGATCAATTTTATTTTCATCGATGCCAAGATCTCTTATCAATAAATGTGTGTCATAACCAGATAGGTTGTGTATAAACACTGGGACAAAACATGGATTCTTGTACAATAAGTTATAATCTCTGTGTGCAGCTCCCCTAAATTTCCCCGTAGGATGATCATGATTTCTCACAGAATCACCATTCAAAGGCTTTTCACATATATGACAAAGGGTAGCTGTATCATAAACAATTTATTCTTTCTGAGTTAATGGAAGCATTGGTTTTTCATTTGTGTATATATCACCAATAGACTTTGTTTCTTCAATTAGCATTTTAAAGAATACACTAGATGCATCAGATTCTTCATAAGTTACTGGTGGTTTATAGTATCCATGTTCGTATTTTACATAGTAAGAGAAGCTAATAGGCTAGTGTTTTTGGTATGTCTTCGTGTAACATTCGTCAGGGTTTGGTTGGCACGTTTCAATTTTAGTCAACAAACATTCAAAATCTACATATATCATAAACAGAACTCTCAAAGCTTGATTTTGGTTTTGAAATCTTAATATATCATTTTAGATGGTAGTTCAACTCTAACACCATCGTGATCTCGACAGTCTTGTTCGTGATCTTTTAGCTTATTTACAGAGTAGATATGTTGCAAACATCTATCACATATAAATATTTTGTGACTATTTTTCGTTACTTGTGATGCGACAAGTCTCGAAAGACTTTTTATCCAGCAGTAGTGGTCGTTATTTTTGTCTTTGATATAGAGTAGGTTAATGTGCTTATCTGTCTCATTTTTTAAATTTTTAATGGACAGATTATATATTGCTTACCGCCATCGTCTTCTTCCTATGTGTATACATTAGTAGAAATTCCACTTCTCTTCTCATAGGTTGGTATGCTATCCAATTTCATTGGAAATTCCAAACCCTTAAGTCCATCATCAAACTCATGTTCGTAAGCTATGTATTTATTCTCTCTTTGGGGGTCTCTTTGTACTTGATTCAATGCAGATAGAACAGACCACAAAAAAACATTTTTGATCATCGTTCTTAACATTAATTACCGCCTGCTTAGTTTTGATTTCTTTTGGAAGATCAACATAAGAACTGCCCTTGAATGGTACATATTTATTTATTCGCACTTCTAGTTTAAATATTCTGTTGAGTACCCACTGAGATCCCTTTGCTTCGAATGATCCCATTTCAGCTATGATTTGCGATATGCTGTTGGTATAATATTCTTCCAGATTAGTCGATTTCAGTATTATTTTGTTCTTTTTCTTAAAGGAACTTTCTACATATTCAATATTCTCACTAATTCCCCTTTTGTACTCAGTGACGAATTTCATGTTCACTTTGAATGATTTGAATGCTTACTAATTAACCCCGCGACAGTTTCTTTTACATCGTTTAGGAAATCCTTTGGGTCTTTGTATGCATTCACATTCTTTACAGCATATGTCTTGATCCTACTTTTTAATGCTGTTTCGATTTCTTCTACACTGAATATGGGTGTGTACTTATGAGTTTTACTTCTCAAGGGACTTCTTATGAGAGACAGTTTGTAATAGTGACTACACGTTTCACATTTCACTTGTTTCTCTCATGGGAACTTCTGTTTTGATATTAAGTTTTGTGGCACTTTATAAATTTCCAATGCATTTATTGGTTCTTGCGATTTATTACGTATTGGTGTAAGAGCTTTGTGCAATCTACTTTTAAGATGCCTTCTTATGAGAGACGGTTTGCAAAAGTGTTTACAATTGTCATACTTAACATACTTCTCTTTAGATTTCTTCTTTTTCCTTTCTGTAAAGACACCTTTCTTAAACTTATATTCTTTCCAAACATTACCAGTTGTGTTAACCTTTTTCATTGCCATGGTCATAATCAAATCAGACGTCGGTTGATTTTTATTTGCGCTCATTTATGATGTACAATATTAATTTTTTTTACACATTCAAATTTTTTGATCCTTTATTTTTCCAGTTTCATGAAGCTGCTCTCATTCCCGGTGAACGGTGTCATGCGAGGCATGGGGCAAATAATTACATGGTCCATTGTCGACGAATCGCAACACACTGATGGCATGATAAGTCTGTTTAAGCTATTCATGACAGAAAATAGGGACAACTGTAAATGCAACGCGGTTGTGGGGTGCATGTGTATTAGACGAAATGTACTTGCATGTACTGTAAACAAAATTGCGAAAGAAATGGTCGCATTGGAAGATGGTTTCATCAACTTGACGTATAATTCGTACGCAGATAATGAGGTTTTTATGGGCATATCGAAAGTAAAACTGTGTGCTTACATACACTACATTGTCAACAAACGGATGATAGATATGGGATACAAAGAGCTGTACCCTGTCCGCGAAAACCCGTTGCCCGATTTCGAGGTCATGATCAACGCGCCCATACACACCAACTTTTTCGAGAATCAAAGCACTGACTACGCAAAAGTTGATAACTGTGACTGGACTTCGGTGTGGAATTGATCTCAATATGGTTGTTTACGCATATAAAATGTTGATGCTTTTGGCTACTGCCTGTTCCATGCACATCGACGCCAACCTCGCCAATTATCTCCACAACGTAGCTCAAGTGCGTAACGTATCGTGATTTCCGCCGTTTTTGCAATCGTTCAGTTTGGCTGAATTGGACATTTGGCCACAGACGTACAAAATTTTTTTCGCCATCGCACGGTGCGATAACACGATGTTCGTACAGTACGTTTTGTTGCCACGAGAACGAAGTTTGGGGAGGCAAAGAGAAGAAACAGTCAAACATTACATTCCATGTGTCTGACTTTGTCGGTTCGCATTGGTGCAATCACATCGTTTGGGAAGACGTAAATTTGGCGTGTTGGGATTAGATTGTTTAACGGCTCGCGAGCCGTTAAACACTGTTGACGCTTTAATAAAACGAATTAGTATGCCTTTGTTTAATGCTACAATCCTACATTCTATCATATGCAAAATTTATACTACCATGATTAACACCATCTAAAACTTTTTCGCTGAAAATCTGAAGATATCTGTCTGGCCAGGTTACTTTAAAATTTCCAGAAGTAATTACCACTGTGTGTCCATACCGTGTATCGGATATTTCAGCATGGTCTATGGGATAGGTCTGTCCGATTGAAAGTTAGGAAAGTTTCTTAAATTGTTGGACTCTATTCAATACATTTAGCAACTGATCCATTGTTTATTATGGACAATATATTATTTTTTTTGCATATTCAATTTCCTTGAGCCGCTCTTTGCAACTTTTTGTAGTCACTTTTTGCGGATGCACCCAAATGCAACTTTTTGCGGTTGCACTCTAACGAAACTTTTTGCAGTCACTTTTTGCAGATGCACCCAAACGCAACTTTTGCAGTCACTTTTTGCGGTTGCGCTCGAATCGGCAGCTGATGTTTTGTGATTGCTCGTGCATTTAATTTGCTGTTGGTTTTCTGATGGTTGGGGGACTGCTCTCAAACGCAACTTTTTGCAGTCACTTTTTGCGGTTGCACTCTAACGCAACTTTTGTAGTCACTTTTTTGCGGCTGCACTCGAATCGGCAGTTGATGTTTTGGATCAGGAAAACAAACGGAAATTTTTTCTGATGAGTTTCTGATGGTTTGGGCATTCAATTTGCTGTTGGTTTTCTGATGGTCGCGGACTGCGCTCGAACCAGCATTTCTATACTACTAATAGTTAATACTATATTTAATTTGCACTTTTACGTTGTAATGTTTCTGTTGAATCAGTATTATGAAATTCTATTCTCAATAATTATTGATTCATTATTATCCTTAAAAAAATTAACAAATATGACTCGATTTCCAATATCGATGATGGAAATTTAAAACATCTTGAAGAAATTACGTTATATTAAATAATTGTTATGATAATTATCACATACTCGTCCATTCTCGGCGGTTATGGCGTTATTTCTGTAAAAGGAAAAAGTTCTCTACGTTACACTTCTTGTAACCTACGTCCTGATTGGCTGTCGGCTGACCACGCCATGCTCCTCATCCAATCAGCAATGGTGAGACGAGAGCCAATCAGGATACTTTTATTTATTTTCATGTGATTACGTGATTTACAAAATGCAATACTTCCTACCCACTAGGGCCTAATTAACAATATCCTCTAAATAGTAAACTGAAAAGTATGTTAATGACTCGCCACCACAACCAAATAATCCGAAACCAAAAGACAATAGCAAAACCCTTAAAATACCGCAACAATACAACGTTCCCAATAAAGATACTTGTAGAAGTTGTGGCATTTTTAAGATAAAGGACTGCAATCTCGTATTTAGTAATTTAGAAAAAGTGTAGTTGTAGACAGGTAATGAACTGCATTTACTAAAAGCAGGGTTAGCCACAGATGCCACGAAAAATTATGCCACTTCAGTGAAGAATGACCCGTAAACTTATGTTGGCAGCACATACTTACAGAAAGCATTTCCTCTCCCAATTTCAACTGTAAGTGATGCGGAAATAATTATGAGAGTTAGATGGAAGTGGGGTGTAACTAATAGTCAAATTGCACCACCTTTGTGAAGCCACAGAAATAAATAGGGAGACACTAGGGAAATTGGTTGTAAATAATGTGTGCTATTGTGAGGAACGAATATTCTAATTGAGTGTTAATAGTGTGTAGGCGACAGAGAGAAACACACACACATACACACACATACACACACACATATATATATATATATATATATATATATATATATATATATATATATATATATATATATATATATATATATATATATATATATATATAAAGACTTACAGTTGCAGACTGGAAGTTCTGAGCCCTGAATAAACGGCAACTTCCCTTGACTCACATCAACCAAAACACTGACACAGAACATATGAGGATCTCTGTACAACCAGCAAAGCTACAAGGAACAACTTAAAATGCCTCACAAAATTAGTTAATACTCTTACTTAGCTTAACTCATTATATTTAGGTAGATACAAGAGAAACTTTTACTAAAGGTTTCTGTGAGACTTTAAAGAGATGTATGGTTGTGTTGTTAAAGCAGTATTACAGGTATATGTTTCGCCCCAGGAGCATACATACGGCTAACGACTAATTATTCTGACACATGTACCGTGTTTCTTGCAGATTGAAAGCAATAAGTACTCATTGGCACTCTTCGTTTGCGCTCCTGCGTACTCCGGCGGTCTTAATTCTTCAAGTGAGTTACATTTTACACGTCAGTGACTTTAAAATTCCACATAATTAATGAATTCAATACTCTAGTCTAGCAGCCCTGTCTGCCCAGTATGATGACGTATCACATTCAATATGTCACCCAGGTTTGTTCACAGTGACAAAATTTTCACTCAAAGTTCCAAATTCAAAATGACCTTACAGCTATAGGGCTTACATCTAAAGAATGTTCAAAAAACCCTATCAGCAATGACGTCACGCTCAGCTGCCAACTTACGTGAAACATAAATATGACTGATATTTAACAATATTATGAAAACAACGCTGCTTTTGAAAATTACAAATGACACAAAATAATTAACATAAAGACCATGGTAAAAGTAAAATATGCACGTTACCATATGATACATGTAATTATGTAAACATAGGCAAATGCTAACATGACTGTCAATTAGTTCAAAATGATACATCATAGAAAGGTTCCACCAAGCTTTGTCTGAATGTTTGTGTCCCAATAATAAATTAAGGCAAAGCTTAAAACATAAAAGTGACTAACAATATCCAACTCTCATTAAAAGCCTTCTCTTAGGGAATATGAATATCTGAAATAAAATTACAAGCACAATATTAACAGTTCATGTAGCATGGTAACATAAAATTATTATGTTTAATTTCACATGAAATGAGCATAATAGGGCTTCAATAAAGAGAAAAGCAAAGCATATCATATATTCCATAAAATAAGGTAGGATTAGTTGCAGTTTATTTTTATTTGACAATAATGATGACAAGATTGAGATTTTTGGACATTCGCTATTGCGATGGAGATGTCTGTCATGGAAAAAACAGGACTGAGCACGAAAAAATACTTTAAAAAGACAAGCAATCTATGGACGAGAAAATAATGTATGTATACAACCCTGGAAAATTCCAAGATTGAATATAGTCAAAAAACAGAACAGTGACTAATTACGAAAAATATATGTAAATATATACATGACCAACAGATAACACAGAAAACAACACAGACAAGAAACCTGCTGACAAAGTTAGGACAACACTGGAAAAATAAGTAAAAACAAAATAGGACAACAGAACAAAGAAATGCACTAAAACACAGCAGTTTAACCAGACACGACAGAATACAAGCCAGGAATGCTGTAGTCAAGAATATATAGGCACAAACCCGGAAATTCCATGAAGGAATCGAGTCAAATAAAAGAGGACAGCAAGCTAAATGCGAAAAATCTAATTTAATATATATGTATACGAAAAAAAAAATATACAACCAACAGACAACAGAACAAAGGCGACACAGGCTAGTTATCTACATTCACAAATAAAACAAAAACAACGAGGTAACTCGCACAAGAACAAACAGTAGTTTTCACACGCCTGATAGAATGTTTGTGTTTCAGGAAGTGCAGTCTGTTGCTGTCTTCAGGCAGCGACACACAGGGTCCGAGAACACAGGTGCGACTGACGAGCAGACTGGAAAAACATGGGTTTATATAGTTTTTGGCCATCTTTCTGCAGCAGTCAATGGCAGTCGAACTGTCAAAGAGCCAGACTTGCGGAACATACTTGGGAAAACAGCCACAAAATTCTTTGGGAAAATTCATTAAGCAGATCGAAAGAAAATTCAAGGAATCAGCTCTTATCGTTAGCAATAATAATATTTTGAGTCAACAGAGTATTGAGAAAAAAAAGGGGGTGGATCCCATTAATTAAGAGCGAAACTTCTTTGCAGCACAAAACAACAGCAAAAACACAAGTCACACAAGACCACGCCAGCCAATCATAGCCACTCTTAACTGCGCAGCCAATTGGGAGCGAAACCGTTCGTCTACAATCGCCGTTAACGTAGAAGAAAAAACCCTTGAGTGAGCAATCAGAAAAAATAAACGATTAGGAAATAATTGTCGCTGAAATAAGAATATTCACATATAAGTAGACTATACGGAATACAGAAGATTTATGGCGTTAATAACTCTCAATAGCTGGCGTTAAGGACTTAGCGTAAGCTATTCGGAGATGATCATCTTATCGCCAAGCCACCTAAATAACGCCAAATAAGTCACGCCAAATGCTAGTTGTGGACGTTACAATCTCAAATAGATGTTATAACTGTTAATGGTACTGGTGTTATGTGAGCTGTGTGCAGGCCCGGGCGATATGGGAGTCATGCAGTCTAGGCAGGATCCAGGGGACCCGCAGGCCATCTGGCAGCCTGCCGAGGTGGAGGAGGGTCCAGAAAATGCTGTGGACCCACGACCACAGCCTCACTACGAGCTGCTGTACCGACAGTGTGTCGGCGCAGAGGACGTGTTCCTACAGCTGGGGAACAAGACTCCAGCTACTACCAGCTGTGAGGCGATGCTTATCAAGGTCGCTCTGCCAGGAGACAATCGTCACGACGTTGACCTGCAGGTGACGAGCCTCTGCACTCGCTACGATGCTCATAGACTAAAGACGAGCTAGACCGCTTGTTCGTCTTCTGCTCATGACCTACCACACACCAACACAACAGCCAAAGTCACATGCTCAACAGTGATGAACGTGTTTGTTTATATCTAAATTTTCAAAAGACAAGCATTTACATATGAATTAAGAAACTTCCATTAATTCTAATTTAATCTAACTTCTTTCCAAATTGGTTAGAGGAAGCATACAAACATCTCAAGTATTTGTTTACTACTCAGTATTATAACCTCAAATCGAATATACGCAGTTTTTGCTACTCGTATTGGCAGAAAAGCAGTTCAGTGTTGGGACACGGAGATTGGTTATGTGCAGTCAGTAGAATCGGTCTACCTCATTTTTAGTGGAATGGAGAGATTTGGCCGGCTCTTAACATAGAGGTCTTGAGAGCCGATGAGGGTGAAGTGATGTGAGTATGAAACTGCGCCGAAATTGAAGGGCAGGGGAAACAGTAGACCAACGAGCAAACCCGCTGACCACCGATTCCTACATGCGAAAATCCGAGAGCGAACCCGCTGGGTATCGAACTCGGTTCGCCTGGGTGGGAGGCGAGTGTTTTGACCACTGCGGCCTCCTGTAACTTTTAGTGTGTGACATCGTTGAATCGAGAGCGAGGTCCTCGACACTGGCGAGGTGGAGATGGAGCCGCAACGGATTGCAAGGGCGGGGACATGAAAGTACCCCAAGAAAACCCAAAGGACGATGGCAATGTCCGCCACATTACCCATGTGGGAAGATCTGGATGATTCCGCCGGATCTCGAATCACTTCCGCCTCTGTAAAACGCCTCTGGAGGTACCTTAAGTGCTATAAAAATGTCTTGTTGGTAGTCAATTTCCGAAATATATATATAAAAAAAAAAAACAACTGAGTTTGAACTACGTGATATATTTCGATGGGGGCTGTTTTATTGACCATATATATGAATTAAGAAAACCATAATACCCAGAAATATTTGGTATATTGTATAGTTTTAAAGTTACAATTTTTTTGACTATTTTTTGGATAGTAAAATATGTAAAACCACAAAATATGTATATATGCAATTTTTATTCCATTTATAAAATTGTATTAAGCACGATATTATAACAACAAATTTCGAACGAAAATACTTATTAAATTTAACCAGGTTTCATTTTCTTAAATGATCCCATAGTTTTTTTGGGATAATATTATTCGTAAGATGGAATAATTTTAATACAATTGATTCGTTGATAACATTATTTTGTCAATATTAAATAGTTATCATAGGCATATTTTAAGATTTTGCAGCTGATATAGCTAATTTTGACAAAAAGTAGACATTTTAAAATCGGAACCGAAATAGAGACTGCATCAACTACTGCTGTACATTGTACTTGCGAAGACATCCAAGCCGACAACAATGCAGTTAATAGTTCAAATGAACGTGTTCTCGATGTGGGAGCCAGCAGATAAAGACTGGGTTTTGCTATGTCCAGAGCAGGCCCTAAGCGGTTAGAAGATTGAGCAGGAGCTCTATATGTCCCATGACAAGCACGTGTCAGGTCTCCCACACTGGCCATGATGTAATGTGAACTGTGGTTTGGCTGAGCCTCCATAACATACCTGCATAACGTACAAGTAACTTATATTAATGACGTGGTGGCCGCAAACACTAGAATCAGAGAAACTCCAAGATATATGTTTACTGGATCACGATGCACTAATCATAGGAATACAAACCAAAACCTGGCACATGCTGTGAAAATGAACTTTTTACGTAATGTGCACTAAATATCATACATAATTTTTAAGTATTGTAGGTTTTACTGAAGTGGTAATTCTTGAAATATATGAAACAGCCTTAAATTCGGTTTCTTATTTTAACATGGTGGGTTCGCCAGAACAGGCGCTCATAAATAGAAGAGTTCGCTAAGTTTAGTTGGTTATATGTTATGTCAATGTAGGGAACACAACGACTGGTAATTTGTACTTAATGCTAAGTTGGGCCAACATCGTGTGATCAAAATTGTGATAAGAATGGGAATAACAATATTGCTAATGAACAAAAACAGTAACTTCATGTGTTTTGGTTTTCTAACAAACAACCAATGGTCTTGTGTGAAATTTACTTTGTTGATCAAGCTCTGGTTACTTGTTGTAAAAGCTACTGTCGGCATTTAATACCGCCATAAGACACTAGAGGGGCGTATTAGAGTTTGTATTGGAGTGGAGGCCTTAATAAAAGTATCTAAATTTGGTATTTGATTTATTCACACTGCTATTATTTACAACATTAAACTATATGTCTCCACGATTGCTCTTGCATTCTCAGTGACCACGATATTTAACGTCTGTCGCAAGTCTAACTAAAGTTTTTATCAATGTCTCTAAATTGGTTACACTCATTTAATTTCACGCCCATTATTTACACATATTCTATGTGTCCATCGCCATCATTCCAATACCTGCTTCCGACACATCCAATATAGTATTCCCTCTAGTCAGTCCCACTCTTCACTGTAGCGATGCTCGCAGTCGCAGACTTCATTCTCTGCTACACTCGTCTCTCTACTGGCTCGTCGTCTCCACTGTTCTTGCACACACCTGGCGCTCAATGTCGCACACCTGGCCTCCACACTCTAGACTCTCAGTTCAGAGGCACGTACCTGCTTAAGTAGTCTCGCCGTTTCGATCCAGAAAGTTTCTCTCACCCTGAGTCTCGCTGAGAGAGGCTAGGACAACGACAAGAACATTATTGAAAAGATAACTCCAGAAATTCAATTCGCTGCATTCGAGAAGCGCACGAATCGCCATAGGGAATGCGGTGGCTCGTCTTTGTAAATAGCTGGTCGCTTTTCGGATTATCGCTCGCCTCACCTTCACACACTCGGGCGGGGCAATGGAAGCGGCATAGACCGGCAACATTTAACAGTATGCACATTTTCACTTGGCCAACACTGCGCCACCATCTTAATGTCACGATGTAAAACAATAATTTTAAATGTAAAAAAATATTAATATTTGCAGCTTATGACCTGTGAAGTCTTTTAAAAAGTAACTTCCATTTCAATTTTATGTGCCCATGTGTTCAGACAATGTAGTTAACATAAACGTTGGTGTAGGGTACTTTTCATTATGTTGAGTCAACTTAGCATAACTTATATTATGTCAACATAGGACATTGTTAGTATGCTCTAAATAAGAAGTGTATATAAGATCTTATATTTACTTGATTGTTTAGACCAGCGATCATTAAAAAATAAACAGCTTATAGTTTGTTGTGTGTTGGTTACTAGTT
Organism: Dryococelus australis; assembly: GCA_029891345.1. Taxonomy (NCBI): domain Eukaryota; kingdom Metazoa; phylum Arthropoda; class Insecta; order Phasmatodea; family Phasmatidae; genus Dryococelus; species Dryococelus australis. The sequence continues at coordinate 205,027,548 of CM056996.1, read as the reverse complement.
AGAAAAATTTACTTTTGCAACTGGTATGTATCCATATGTATGGACAACACATCCATCTGTTGGCATTTGGTCAGTAAGGTTGGATATATTTTTTTATTGGAGTTCAGATGTTTGCCAATGTTTTGGAATAAAATTAGAAATTTATTGCTGATCACTAATTCTTTACAAGCCAAACAAAAATTTATATTTATAGGAGGGACTTTGTTGCATGCATGTAAACCAATTTATTAAAGTAAAAATAAAAATATATAACTTAAATCCTTAATTACTTCCTATAAAGTATAAATATTAGTAGTAGGCACATGTATGTTCTGGCCCGCCTAGTGCAAGAGTGGCCTAAATCGCATTTAGTGGAAGATTGGGCTAAGTGCCATATCATTATATGCGAATTAGATTAATTCATTGTTTGATTAATTTCATGATTAATTAGATTAATTAGCTTATTAATTAAATTGAATAATCAATTTAAAAAATCTTTTTTGGTATAGAAAATTTTATTATTGAATTTTTTATATTAAAGAATGTTTATTAATTTATTCATGTCATAAGGGTCATATTGGCGAAGCAGCATCGATGTGGCCAGTGTGAGTTCCTGGGAAAAACTGACCAGAGGAGTGGCTTGCAATGGTTTATAAAGGAGTTAATGTTGGTGTAAGAGTGGTATAAGTCCCATTTTAATTTTTTGGTTTGTGGCTGATATGCGAATAATGAGCAGGTGTGGAGGAAATACTTAGGAGTTTAGATACGGGAGAAATGTTGTCAGCTAAGTAAATATTTTTTTCTAATGAAAAGAGATGTTGAAATAGGTTACCGAACGAATAACTCTTCGAATAGCATAAAAGTAACAAACTATTCTGGCAAATGAAATAGCTACGAATCCTTAACCAAAAAAAAAGACTTGAAACTAAATCATTAAACTGCTCTTGTGCTAGGTGCAGTTAACCTTAGCAAATCTCCACTTTAACCATGTAACATTGAATCTACAGACACGTATTTATGCGAGTACCAAAGGGAACAAATTAAATTAAACACTCAGCTAACACAGCTAATTGGGGAGACTGCAGAGTAGATTGTGGAGCAAGGTGTGGAGCCTGCAGAGAGGATTGTGGAATAGATTGTGGAGCAAGGTGTGGAGTGTGTGAAGCATGTGGAGCAGATTGTGGAGCAAGGTGCAGATTGTGGTATAATGTGTGGAGTGTGTGCAGCATGTAGAGCAGATTGTGGAGCAAGGTGTGGAGCATGTGCAGGGTGATGTGGAGGCGAATGTAGAGTTGGAGGTGGATGTGGAGGCGGAGGTGAAGGTGGAGGTGGATGTGGAGGCGAATGTGGATGTGGAGGTGAATGTGGAGTTGGGAAACCAGTGGTGCAAATAATATAATGTTTCTTTAAAATGTTGCTGAAAAAAGTCAGGTAAGCGTATATTTGAAGACTAATATCTCTTCACAGCAGACATCAATGTGTTGATTCACATCCGTAGTAATTTTTAAAGTAAAAATCATAAGTTTGTATTTTTCTTGGAGACTTGTTAAAACTAATGTTTTCTTGTTTGCTGTCATCTATTCACTCTGTAAGCTTACTCTGCAGGGCAAGAGACAGTTTTGCTAGAAATGTTTCAAACCATCAGCAATAGTATTGCTTATCTCACAATTGTGTGTATGTTTAAAGTTCAGGTAGGTTTTCTCAATATGATTTTTTTTTTATTTCCCTTTCCTTTAAAATTTTCAGACTTGCTAGTGTTGGTGTTGATATCACGTAAAAACATTGCATCTTATCCACAAATTACTCAAAGTTAAAAATATTTTTAAAATGTGACAAAAAGGTAATCAAACTACTAAATAACAAGTCACACTATTTCCTTACAGTATTAGAATTAAGTTTTTTTTTTCAAACTTATCCTTAAAACTATATTGACAAACATATACATATACTTACAACTTTTTACATCACAGTTAAAACACTAATTCTACAACACTTCAAAATTATTAAAAACAAAAAGACTTTATACAACACAATCCTTAATACTATATAAATATATAAAAATGCTATTAAAAATGTTTACACAAACATTCACACACATTCATTCATTCATACAAATTATCAGAGATATTTACAAATACTACAAATTAAAAAAAATATATACAAAAATCTTTATACACATTCCAGTATTAAAAAAATATATATATACACTTGCGCACAATGGGCATTTATGTAACAAAACTAAAATGTATATATACACTTGGGCACAATAAGTGGCCATGAAATAAATTAAATATGTATAGAAGGTGATATGTGTAGTCGTCCTTGTAATAAATCTTATATATATATATATATATATATATATATATATATATATATATATATATATATATATACACACACACACTTGCACACAATAAGCTGCCATGAAATAAATTAAATATGTATAGAAAAGCGATATGTGTTTTCTTCCTTGTAATAAAACTAGAAATTTACACTTTTTGCAAACTGTGATACATGTTGTCCATTGCGGCACTATGTTTGGAGTGGCCGTCATGTCACATCCGGGATTATGTCTGCCAGATACACCCACACCTACATCAACTCCAGATACACACACTTAGAACTTTGTGGAATGAAATATGTATTTGACGTTATGGAAAAAAAAATGTAAATGGGCATCATTACCACAATCGCGAATGGCCAATACATTTACATGTTGTGCATGCCGTACAGGAGAAATATGCGTTGGTATGATAACCACTTGCTTATCGAAAGTTTCGTCAATGATATTACTGTCTTTGTCTACTGCGGCGACATTAATAGAAATATCATTGTTCTCAAACTTTCGAATATCCTGTCAAACTACAGGTTCCGATAGACTTCAGTAACCAAAACCTCGCGAGGTTCTGGATATGAAGTCATTCTCTTGGTATGATGTGCGACAGGAAACAAAGCAGATATAACGGTGTAATGGAAACACAGTCCCTCGCGACATTGCACATTAATGTATGCTTTCCTATTGGCAATGAACTTGGGGAGCATAGTGTGAGCAGCACCGATGGAGAATGCTCTAAACTGCGATAAGTTAATATCCATATGCAGAATTAGAAGAAGAGTCCAGCCGATACCATGAGCACTAAATTCCTCAAGCTTGTTTGTGAGATAAGGCCTAATTGTCTCATCATAGATATCACCCACATCAGTTGAATGCAGGACAGGAAGTGATTTACTTTGGAAGTGAAAAGGCTGCATAGCGCCTTCCTCAGCCAGAAAGGATTTCAAATATTTAACTGCTATACTGACACTAAGAATTATTGGTTGGGGTGATGCCATTGTTAACTCTAACAATGTAGGGACCCTGCACCTTGTAAAAAAATCCTTTTAAAATCCGTGCCACACACTACTTGATCATTACATATACGTGCATTTATAAGCCTACACACGAATGCTGTGGCCAAAAGTTCAAATGGCATGTTAGGCAATGAAGCTTCCATTGAGTTAGAGGACTCAGAAAACAAATTATTTTCCGCTTCCCTAGGAAAAGTCTCTCTAATTGACTCGAAAGTCGGCTGTGAGACAGATGAAGCACTATCCGAATCACTCGAATTTTCTGTGTCAGATAGAAACAAATTGTCTGCTAGGAGATCTACTTTCCTGTGGTTGGGGGAAACAATCGTGTTTTGATCTACTGCAGCTGACGGTCTTTCTGTGTGTGAATCAGTGCTCGAATCATTCAAGTATAGATCGTCCAACAAGAGATCGAAATGACGATGTTTAGGCGAAATGACAACATCTTGACAGCTTGTATTAGGTAATATTTTCGTTTCCAACTAAGATTCAGATTCTGTGTCGCTAATGAAAAGATCGCCCAATAAACTGGCAAGACTTTGACATTTATCCTCATTCATTGTGCCAGAATAAAGTTTTTTGTCCCAATAGAGCAATTTCAACACTGCAGAAAATATTATGGTCTGCATAGTGCTGAAACAAAACCATAAATATTATTATAATGTCTCGAAACGAAGTTGTCTTGTAAGTGTAAGTAAATATTTTAATAATGTTACAAAAAATTTAAATATTTACTTTAAAATGTCTGTCGAAAAAACCTGTTTTCTAAACAAATGTAATTTTGATGTGAAACATCATTTCTATTTTTGAAAACAAGTCAGCTATGTGTTTACAAAGAATTAAATATTTTAATTTTGAATAGAAAAAAATGTTTTGTTTAAGACAAAACTTTAAATATTAAATTAAAAATATATACTGTGAGGAAAATTACATCTGTTACTACACTTTCACACCACTTTCTTAAGAAATTACCTAAATTTTAAAACATCCTTAAAAAAATTCTTAAATATAAAAAATATCCTAAAATTGCTTAAATATTTAACATTTTATAGTTCTACAAATAAATAACTTAATTAAAAATAAATAAAATAAAATAATTCCTACTCACAGCTACCCTGCCACATGCATTCCACATTCATTAGAAGTACTCAGATCCATTCATCCATCACACAGACATCCTTCACTGAAACAACATATTCAGAATTGAGAGTCAGACAGGGATTTGCACCCTGTAGACATGATTGGCATAGTAAGGCTTAGTTCACTCCTTGTTTTTCTCACTTCCATAATTCACACCCAAACACACAACAGCCCGCCCTTAAAATAAGAATAAAATATTTTCTATCAGACTACTTGGTCATGTATTACAAAGGTATTTCCACATATTTTGCAAACATTCGAACAGTGAAGAGGGACTGCATGCGAGTGTTATTGATACTTATTCATATTCCAATAGATGCAGGTCCGCATCTACTAGCAGTCTACTTCTCCCCATCAGTTCTGTTAAAGACACTCAAACTACATGAAAAATTGCATCTGGAATTAAATTTTCATGACTTTTCCCCTGCACTCATACCTACCTAACCAAAAATTTCTCAGAGTACTTGACCATACATTCTAGATGCCTTTTCACATAGTTTGCGAATATTTACATAGTGAAGAGAGGCTGAAGGTGAGGATTATTGATGCGTAGCCCTATTCCAGTAAGAGCACGTATGTTTAAACTGGCGGTTTAATCCACCCTCAGCACATTTGTTAAAAAAAACTCAACACTCCTCCAAAATATTACATCTAGAATTAAAATTCACATAACTTTCCCCTACATGAATATTTTTTTTAAAAACTACTTAATAATATGTAAAATTAACAAAATTATAAATATTTTACGAAAATCCGAATAAAAAGAAACCAATTCACGAAGAAATTGTAAAAGTTAATGACATTAAGCGAATTTTTTAAAAGTTCTCGCATAATAACTAATCAAATTTAAGGTAATTACGAAAAAGCATTAAAAGTTAGTAAAACATATAACAATTTGCAAAATATAGTTAAACATTTCATAATTGGAACAGTATTTACGAAAAATTAAGAAGCCAGGAACGAAATATCGTTAAAAGTTTCATAATTGGAAAAGATTTTATGACAGTCTAAGAAGCCAGGAATGAAATATAGTTAAAAGTTTCACAATCGGAAAAGATTTTATGAAAAACTATTTTGGAAACCTCAAAATTCGAAGAAATTCCGAAAAAAAAGTAGTTTATTAAAATATACATAGAAAATTAAAAAATCAAAGAATTTAAAAAACCCGGTAAAAACTGCACATTTTCTAAAAAAATTATGCTATATCGAAAAACCCTAAATGCTATTACTATTTACTAACCCAAGTGCTGTAGCGAATCTGCTGTTCACTGAAATCTGAGCCTTCAGTTCAGGCAGGTGATTGCTTGCCCAGGTTAGCAAGCTCCAAGTGATGCTCGCTGGTGCCTGCCCAAGCTGGAGGCAGGCCAACAGGGTAGTAGCGGATGGCTGGCCGGTAGGCTGGCGGCAGCAGCTGTCAGCTCGAGGATGAGCGGAGCGACCTGCACCCCATGGTGGTTGGAACAGGAATGGCGACTGACGCTCCTGTGCGCTAATATATAAGGCTAACCTCTTCTCCCCTTTCTCACCTACAGAACCTACCCAAACAAGGCAAAATGTCGGATTTGATAATAAAACATAATTGTACTAAAGGTAATGTAATTTTAACGAGAAATTTGATGATTTTATGAGAAATTGAAATATTTTAACACATTTTCTGAATATTACCGTATACAAATATACAGATTTGGAAATAGTCTTATTTTAGAATAAAATGGATTTTTTACTAAAGGACATGTGATTTCCTTAAATGATTTCAAGCGAAATTAAAAGATTTTTAATGCATTTTTGAATTTTGTGGTTTACAATTGTTTTGCTGTGGCAATTTAATGTGAAATATGCATATTTATTTGGTTTTAGCATTTGCATTTATTAACCAATTTCGTACATATTTTATTATGTGATACGATTCCGGAGCCTCAGTTTTTGAAATATCTGTTAATTGTAATTATGTGACTAGTTATCAAGCGTTAGGTATGTTAGTGCCCTGTCCATTATTGTGTAAGGATTATGACGATATTACAGGGGTATCGAACCCATGTCTTACCTGGGAATCGAACCCAGCTTATATTACCCATGTTTTGTCCGGGAAACAAACCCAATTTGTACTATATAGGAATCGAAGCCATGCCTTGTCCAGGATTAGAGCTCAGAATGTATATTATCCATGCCTTACGCTGGATTCGAACCAGAAACCCCACAATGTAGCGTAATCTGACTTCGTCATGGCGGTTGGCGATGTAACACAACTATTTTTGTGTATTTGTGTTGGAGAATCATTTATTTAAAAAATATTAAGTGCATGGAAGAACTGTTTGTAACAGAGTTGGGATGGGACTTGTGTTACGTGACTGTCGTCGGTATCCTTGAATAGGTATTTCACACTACCCTCTGTGCAGCCAGACCTTGTTGAGGAGCAGACAAAAATTTACAAACTCGGCTTGAAATGGGGTCCTCCGTGTGTCGGGTAACTGTAAGTTAGATGCCTATGCATAAAATTCTTGTTTCCTAGCTTTGCTCTTGTGTTGTTTACACGTTAAATGTTCTTTGAAGTGTATATACTATTTCACAATCAGTTACACATTACACACCTGCAGTTATTTTTGTAATATTGTATAGTTTGTTAAACATTTTAGGGAGTATTTCTTACTTTTGTTTTGGGTAATGTAATATTGGAGAAATAATATTTTAAAAACATATTTGTCATAAGTGAGGTGTGGTTGACTTGGCGAAGGGCGTGCGGAAGGGATGGGTGGGTGGGAGGGCACCGCTTGGCTTCCTCGGCATGCGGGGCGGACTGGGGGTAGTGGGGTGCGTGCCTCTTGTGGGGAAAGTATGATCTACTCATTCTGTGTTTTGCTCGGCCGTAGAGAAGTCTAGCAGGCTGACCTGGTTTTTGATGGGGGAGGGGAAGAAAGAGACCTCTAACAGGATTCTGGAGGGGTGGGAAAGGGGAAGACATGGAATTGAGAGAGAGCACCCAGCAACGTGCTCTGTAGATGTCTCGTAATTTTTTTTGAACAAGAGGGTCCACTCGTAAGCCTTAAATATAAAGTAGTAAAAATGGTTTTAACTTGTCTTGTTAAGACCTTATGTAAAACCCCATTCCATATTTGTCTGTAGAATTTGTATACAGTGTTTCAGCCTTCTTATTAACCAACGTATGAGATTTTAAAGGCTGTTATTCGTTCAGGCGTGAAATTGCCGTAGTATATTTTCTTGAAATTGCAATAGAATATATTTTTTGTAATTCTTAAGATACGATTTTGTGTTTTTGTATTAAGAAGTGCCTGTTAAGTGATTACTCATATGTATATGATTCGTAGTGGCTAAACTTCACAAGAACCATATACTATTTTTTCTCTCTGTTTATTAACCAGAGTAATTTTTTTCTTAGGGAAGCCAAAACCTTTTAGTAAATCTAAAATAAATATATACAAAGGCATTTATTTTTAACATACATATTCATTCAATAAATTGTACACAATATTGTATTATGTTTCTTTAAACTTATTTTGGTTCAAAATACACAGTTAAATTAATTTTGTTTCAAATACAGCTAAGATTTCATTAAATACAGGATGTCTAACAAACAGAATGGAAGTTGTTTCTAAAAATACATGTCACATTTAAACTTATTTTTGTTTTAAATAGCAATGAGCAATATTTTCAAAATACATCTAAGATTTCACAAAAATACAGCTAAGGTTTCACAAAAATACTGGATGGTTCAGAACATATACATCATTTTTGAAAACAAACTTTCACACAACTTACACAAATATTTTAACACAAGTATAGGGTGATCAACAAATATTTTCACAAAAGTAGGTTTAGGGTGTAACAAAAGTTATAAGCTATTTGCAACTTCAGTAAACAATGTTTTCAGACATTTTCGTAGAATTGGATCCAGATCCCCTTGTTGAAGCCTGCTTTCGAGGAGAGAACATTTCTTACATCCTGGTTTTATTATGTATGTTTGAATATACAATTCTTTACATTCAGGGGAATGCGACACAATGATTTCAACCAAGTCTGGGTATGTCTCAATGTAATGTGAATGAACATCTTCAATACTACACGGAAGAGGTGTGGTTGCAGTCATATAAAACAGTGAGCATTTTGTCGCATCAGTGCACAGAATTAATTGGTGGCTTTTTTCGTCTCCCAAAAGAAATAAATAACCTTCAAATGGAATACCATAAAGTATATGATACATTAGACATGCCTAGTTTAATGGTGATGTAGGGTTTCCCAGGATTAAAGTACGCCATGTTACGCATTTGCTATCCAACACCCAACTGAGAACATTTACTAAGGAACAATATATATTGATAAATTTATTCTCTAAATTTGCAAGTTGAAACAAGTTTGAGGGCTGAACTTTAAATTTGCTAGTTTTATTGAGCAATGTATGTAAAACATTGATGAAACACACCCAGTCCATACTAAGAAACATACTCTTCATTATCATGTACAAACATATGAACATTATTATCACATTCTTCTAAATACTGAAATGGTAAAACATTATTGGTATTATAAAAAATAAGTTTCAAATTCTGTTCTTCCTCACAATATGACATTATAATGCGTTCACCCTTAAGTTTATGGACCCTGTACAGTCTGCACTGGTTTACAAGACATTTCGAACTGTTACAACTAGTTAAACTGGAATCAATACTACCTGGGTCCGTACATTATGTAAAAAAACCAATCAATATGAACATTTGAAATTAATGTCCGACTCACACATTTCCTTTATTATTATATGTGAACATGTCTCTCTATAGGTTACAGAATATAATCCATTTTTAATAAATGCATAATTACAAGTAGGAGAGATCATTATTCCGAATTTGCAACTTCTCAAGCATAGATATTACATACTGAAGGAAAAACCAGCCCACCTTGCTCGAAAATGAAGTTGTGGACATCCCTGTCACACATTTCCTTCCAATGAATTGTAGTTCCCTGATGAGGTCTGGTAAGTTGATAGGCGATTACCCTGTTGCAGCGTTCTTGCTCCAATTCTTCGGTAAGGCTGACTGACATTAGCTCTTCAAGTGTAGATGGAAGTTCACTATCGGGGCTGAGATACCTCACAGCACAATTGGTGCATGCTAAGCCTTCACCAAAGCGAATGCCAAGACTGGAATCGTAAATGTAGAACCAGTGCTCGATGTCATTGTAACTTGAACTTGTAAAGTACTGTCATACAGACTTAAAGAATACTCTTCTATAGCCTACTTGCAGAACTTTGTATGCAACTGTTTGGTCGAAGATGCTAGCCATGACTGATAGTTTAATATTAAACACTTTCCTTTATATAGTATCTCATTTAAGTGTTCTTGCTTAACCACACACTGCATTGCCACATGTCACAGGGCGACTTTAGTTCTTGATTACCTATCTGTGTAACATATTCCTTGTTGTCACAGTGCTCTGGCCACACTATAGGTACAGAACAGCAACATCCCTTCTGTATGATTTATTCAATTTTCTTGCATGACATGCATTTCGTTATGGATTTAGAAAAGGTTTCAAATGCTAATTGACTCTCATTACAAGGTAGCTTGCTGTCAGGCTGCATATTATACAAAGGACAAAATTTTCGACCATAATAAATGCTGTACTCTTTAAAAGTTTTTGTCAGACTAATTAACAAGAAATGCCAGTGTTCATATCCATTGCACATTTGGATTTCTAGTGGACCATTTTCTTTGTGACAAAACCATAATCGCCTGTAACCTGGAGTAGCGCTGGCATATTTAAGTGTTGGGTCAAACTTCTCCATCATAACTGAAATGCTGCTGCTGTATGTTTATTCCTTATATATTCCCCAAATAATTATTGTTTTTCTCTAAGAATGATTGTTTTTCCACACTTTTTGCCGGGGTGTACCCCGAGAGGGGTTAAACATCATCTTGATATTTTCCTAATTTCAACTTGGTTAAATCAAACTTACAGACACAAATGATATTCTGCTCCATCTTGCAGTCCCACATGCCACAAGGCGATATTTTATCGCTGCTACCTCCTTGAATTTGTATGGTATGCTCTTTATTATTAGAGGTTTTAGTCCACAGTGTGGGGCAATCATAAAACCGCCCTACTGAGTTTATATTTAATTTGTCTAAAACCAGGCTCTATTTTAATTTCTCCACTTTTCTGTTTAAAACATAGGTCCCAAGACATACAAGGCAGTTCACTATCAGGTCGCATGTTGAACACAGGACAGTCATCTTGCTCATAACACAATACTTGTTCTGTGTATTTACTTCCCTCGAAAAATTGTGCAAAGTTCCAATGGTCATCTCCGTTACACATTTTAAATTGTCAGTACATGTTGTTTAGAGGTGTGAACCACACTCGTCACGTAATACTGGCGTAAGTCTTCTCTGGCTCGAATAACCCCATTTGACAGTTTTACGCTACCTATCACAAACAAATTAGGTTAAATTATTGTCTTTATATGTAAGTACAACTACTCCCTTATAGTTTCGCTTTTGCACTGGGAGCAGAACATTTTTTTTATCACAGTGATTAGTATTGTAACATTTTACTAGAGAATTAATGCTTGGACAGTCATGATATCTTCTGATGTTTACAATTTTTGTATTAGTAAGACTTTTTTTTTAAATTTCTTTCTGCATATTTCCCAACAAGTATACAGGATAGTTCTCGAGCAACGCCTCATTCACGTAGTGAAAACGCTCATCATAAGCTATTTTTCCAGATCCCCATTTCAAACTGTGTACTTCATACGTTTGATGTTGGAAACTTATTTTCAATTCCTGATTTAAGGTAAATCAAGGTTTCGGAGCTTTGAAAGCCAAAACTTTTGTGTCATTTTCGTCAGTTGCATAAGAAATTTGGAGTTCTTTAATCATAAAAGAATTGTCTTGTTATTTTTGAAGCCTTTCGCAAAACACATCATGGTTGTTAATTATATAATTACAATTTTCAATCACAGATTTTTTAAAAGTCTAGTTTGGCTTACAAAAGATCTGTTGTTGCGTCCGAGTCAACTTCGTCGATAGTGGAATCATCTTTTGGTAAAACAGGATGATTAGCGAGTTACATAGCATTGTGCCATCTACGCATTCCACACTCTCTTCTCAAATGTATTGTATTTGGCTGATTAAAAAATGCTGGTGTCCCATACTGACAATCCTCATCGCAAGGCAAATACGAAATTACATCTTCATTGCCTCTTAAGTCTTCTGGCAAGAATGGGTAAACGTGTTGAATTTTGTGTCCTGCAAATGTAAGAATAAATTCTTTAGGCAGCAAAGCGAGAGTCTCAATGCTTAAGCTTAAAAGAGTTTTGCATTGTCCATATGCTAAAATGGCATTAAACACTGTAACGAATTCTTCATCTCAATTTGGGCAGCAATGTCCATTGTGCATAATTACCTACTGCTTGCAGACTGATGAGCATATCGAAGAAGTCTGCTGCTTGTAGACTGATGAACGTATCTAAGAAGTCTGTTGATTGCTGTAAACCTTTCGGTGAAATCTGTTGTACCTTTTGGTGAACCCTGTTGATTGATGAAAGCACTCGACGGTACACCCCTAACACGATCTGACTTCGACGACTGTTGGCTTAAGACTGGAAGAAAAAATTAATTTATTGCTACTTATATACTATACAAATTCAAAATGGCCACAGTTTTATGTTAAAATCGCTGGAATCGAACTTTTTCCCAAATATCGCTGTTTTTTGCCTTTTTAAAACTACTTTCAGGTTGAAATTGCTTTATTTACATATATTTGTCAAGAATATACATATTTATGCCTTATTTCGGTGCTTGGAATTTTAATATAACCTTGTAGCCGAAATTTTTGTGTCGTAGACATAGAAACGTATTTTTAGACGAGAATATGCATCCATTTATGATATTTTCAGCAGTGCTGGGAACAAAATGCGGTTTTTGTTTAAATAAAGAAACTTTAGAACTCCGACAGGAGTTCTTAATGATTTAACTTTAGATGGAAACATGATATTTCGCTCAAATGTATACATTTGGAATAAATGGTAGTTGATTGTCCTTTGTAAAATAAACTTGTTATTTATGGCGACTCGTTTACAGAATATATATGCACATATATTTTAATTGTTTGTAGAATCATAGTACGTGGTGAAAAGTTTCGGATAGCAAAAAGTTTTAATGGTATTGTGTTGCTAAGAAGAACATATTATCAACTTGTTTGGTATCAGAAAATGTTAACTAGCAAAATTGTTTCGGTTAAAGTTTCCTGGGTTTCAAATATTTTTGAATTTTGGGTTAAGGTTTCCGTGTCTTTGAAGGCATAAACGTAGTTTTTTTGAGACGTGAACATGTTTCTAGTGTTTCAGGTATTCCAGGCAAACCTTAGCGCTGCGGGCCTGTGCTAACTTTCGTCTTCGGGATTCTTGTTTCCCATGGGGTAGGTTAGTGCTAGCCACGCGACACCCTTCACCTGCCTCGCCGCGAGAAAGGAAGTGGATTATTTTGTCATTATCGAGAGGCTCATTGGGGGAGTTGGTGAACAAAAGCAGTGTTGTTCAATGCACTGCGGACGTTACCTGTCGTGGTGGTCGGCGTGAGTTGGACGAGGGTGAATTTTTTTAAGCAGGCGATACCGATCGTATTGTCATGCGCGAGGCTGGACTTAGCGAGGCGGGGCGGGGAAAACATAACTCTAGAGCCAGTGTTTAGCTGGATGGATGTCTCAGTGCAGAGAAAGGGGGAGGGAAATGCAAGGGCGAAAGATTAAGGCTGGGGAAGGGGGAAGTCGGTCTCCGAAACTCTCCGTTGTATCCGTGCTGCTGGAGATATAATAATGTATTTCTTGAGACTTGAGAGACTTGGCCTTGCTTATAGCAGGAGAGAGGAGATGGGGTGGACCAGCTAAATGGATGGTCTCGGCCATCGTGAGAGCTTGTGGCGATTTCTCTGACCTTAGTATGCACACGCGTAGAAAGGAGGCGAGGTGGCCGGAGAAATTTTTTCGTTTTCCTAGAGCTTTCAGTTATAAAAGATCTGCCGGCCTGCAAGGCACGTTTTTCTCCGAACAAGTGAATACATCTCGCTTTTACACTGTTTGGTTCGCTACAGTCTCGTTCATAACATGGCTGTTTACACAATGACGGGAATATTGAACGACTTAAAGTATAAAGAGCTGTATATTTTGCCAACTATTTATGACAACATGTTATGTAGTTTGTGATGCATTTAGGTAAGCACAACGATAAAGAAATACATACATTAATTTAAACTTGGTGTTCAGAGCAGAGCGACTTTTCTTGGGTATTTGTGGTAGGGGAGGATTTGCGTGCATGCAATTTAATTACTTTATTAGTGTGATGAATACTTTTTGCAAGGCTTTGCTTGATGTGTTTAGAGAGCCGATGAGGGTGAAACAAGTAAATTATGTTTACTTTTGTTGGGAGGAGAAATTTGTCTGGGGGAGCTGGAATATGTGTTGGGAGTTTTAATTCGTTTTATTGTGTTAGCACACTGTATATTTAATTTGTTCCATTCTGTACTCGCATAAATACGTGTCTATAGATTCAATGTTATGTGATTAAAGTGGAGATTTGCTAAGGAAAACTGCACCTAGCACAAGAGCAGTTTAACGATTTAGTTTAAAGTATTTTTTTGGTTAAGGATTCGTAGCTATTTCCTTTGCTAGAATAGATTGTTACTTTTATACTATTCGAGAGTTATTCGTTTGGTAACCTATTTAAACATCTCTTTTCATAAAAAGATATTTACCTCCCCAACATTTCTCCCATATCTACACTCCCCAGTATTTCATCCATCCCTGCTCATTATTCGCATATCAGTCACAAACTAAAAAATTTAAATAGAACTTATACCATTCTTACACCAACATTAACTCCTATGTAAACAATTGCAAGCTGCTCCTCTGGTCAGTCGGTCCTAGGAACTTACACTGAAAACTTCGATGCTGCTTCGCCAATATGACCCTTATGACATGAATAAATAATTAACATTCTTTAATATAAAAATTCCATTAAATTAATAACATTTTCTATATAAAAAGATTTAGTTAATCGATTAATCAATTAAATTAATAAACTAATTAATCGTGAAATTAATCAAACAATTAATTAATCTAATTTGCATATAATGATCTGGAACTTAGCCCACTCGTGCACTAAATGCAACTTAGGCCACTATTGCACTAGATGCACCAGAACATACATGCCCTTACTACTAATATTCTACACATTTTTGTTCCATTTGAGGTAACTAACATCTAAGCGATGTATGAATTTGGAGGAAATTAATAGTGTAGTTAAGTATTATGTTTCAACAGTTGAAGTTTGGTTGGCATGTTTTGTAGACATTTATTCATAGATCTATTTTTAAATGAAGATAAACAGTAAGCTATATAGTAATGACTGTAAATAACAAATACCTATAGGCCATAAAAGTGTGAGAGTTGAGAAGCGACGAAGCAGTGAGCAGAGAGTGAAACGTGCTGTGAGACTATCGGGGGAGTAGAGGCCGAGATCGATTGTAACAAAGTGGGCCTTGGTATGTGAATGATGGAAATTTGGAATGTTGTCAACATATTGCATTGAACAATATGATCGTATACATATTGTTGCATGCGCCTAGTCAACCGTAACACTTATTACTGCTTTCGAAGTATAGCTGGGTAAACTGAACTCTAAGGCTGGCGACTACACCAAGCCTGGCTGATATAAGGCCACCGACTAGTGCCAGCTTAAACTCTAGAGAACAACACTCACTATCTCTAATTTCTTCTTAACACTCTCCAACTCTGTACTTCTTCATAACTCCAAATATCACTGGGTTTAATTACGGGTGTCCTACTAGTACTATAAATATGAACACAACGAATTATAAACAACAATTTATTAATTACTATTTATTTTCACAATAGATTGATATGCAAACAAGAATTAATTAATGACACTTCGTAGTCCTGCAACCTTTAAATTAGCATTTAATTATACTATCTTTCAAATCACATAGCTTCCCTATCGACTCAACTCAGATTGATATCGACCGAAGTTCATCCTTGTCCTCCTGATGTCGAGCAGTGGAGATGTTGAGGTGCAAGTACGTCTCCTGACGTGGCAAGACTGCGGCCTGGACTGGAAGCTGGAACAGCGAGCCTCGCGTCGGTTGCACCTCTGAATGCATCTTCCTTATCGGCTTCACACACGCCTACAAATGTACGAAGCGTCTGAGAGCGGGCCATAGAGAGTGGAGGTGAGCACGCGTTCAGCGGCTCTATTTATGCATCGTACTCCCTCTGACATCGGTCGGGTTGTTGCTATGCTGATCCTCCGCATCTCCCCTCTCCTGGAGTGTGACTCGCACACAGCTGATATGGCTAGTGTGCAAAATGCATTACATATTCTTTCTGCATACAATTTGTGATCCCAACAATATGTGTGACTGATAAGTGAACTGTAAGCAGTATAAAGACTGTGGTTAGGACCTAAATTATAATTAAGGGCGGCATAAAATGTGCAAACTGACAGGAAAAAGGTTTTTATAGTAAGGATAAGAATGTTTTGGACTTTATAACAGTTTATATAAATAAGAATATTAAATTAATTTATCTTACATTTGTTAAGACTTCCATTTATCACGAACTTGCATATGCCCCACAATATTTGGAACAATATTAAATTATTAGAGTTTAATACTTCGTCATATTCAAGCACTCTTGCCAATCACTTTTTCTCCCTACTTAGAAAATGTCTAATCCCAAAGCTCTTGATTTTACTCCTGCAGATACTTAACTTTTCCTGATAATTATCTTCTGTCTTTTTTAACGCGCGAGGAGCCTCAAGTTGTGAGGCCCTCTGTCAGTTTCTCCAGCCTCCCAATAATCTCCCGTTCTGTCCATCACACCCACCCACGAGCCCATGTGCAGTAAGCAGAGTTGTTTGCAGGTGACACATGACAAGCTGACTGTGAGATCACCACGCCACTTCCTGGACCTGCCGCTCCCACACCCAGTACACCAGGACAGAGCACGAGCTAGCTGGGAGCCGGGCACCTGCACCCTGGCCATCATCCTCACCATGGACCGTGAGCTCGACTTCCTCAACATGTAGTCGCCATTGCTAACCCCGCCACTTCTACCGAGCACTGCCGCCATCTGCATCGAGTCTCTTCATAATACTGCTCTTGAAATCATGTGGCTTCAAGACCCCCGACTTTTATCTCATTTTAGAAGTAGATGATTATGCCAACTTGGTGCTCTCCTAAAATAAATAGTTACTTTTTTACCATACAGGTCGGATGACCGCATAAGAATTTAAAAATGCATACAACAGCGGCAAATTTTGACTCAGCCTGTATGTACAATCTGCAATGCTCGAAGTGAAAACTTTATAGTTTTAAAGCATGTAGTGTTATCCTTTCTAAAGTTTCTTAATTAGAGAACAACCCACATTTTATTGCAAAAAAGTTTTATTTCTGACAATGTTAGTCAGGCAAATTTTTAATATCAAAGAAATATAAAATAAAACTAATAATGCAAAACTTTCAACTGTATGATGCATAACAGTTCAGATCAATAAATATACAACTCATTTAAAACAATCAGTAGGTATGTGTCACTGGCTTGTGTTTAGTTTATTTTCTTAACGACTTCCAGATATCATGTATTTGTTGCAATAAATGGATATTGTACTTTAATGCATAATTCCAGATCCTTCAAGAACATGAAATAGTTATTTGAATGAACTAATTTCCAGGTATGATGAACATTGTACGACTGTATGTACGATGGTTGGAACATAAGTATTGGTAAATATTTTTGTGAGTATGTGAGAATGGATTAAATGTTAAAACATGCGAATGAAATATACTAATACAAGGGTATGTACTTTATAGACAATGTGGCGCGTGTGTAGGTAGAGAGGTTTCATAAATGGCATATTTATACTCGCGTTTCTTATGGTAGTTGTAGCATTACGATACACATACCCATACACGTATACCCACCATAAAGACCCGCATAGTATTCCCTCATACACCGGTGATAAAATATAAAGGTTGGAAGTGGAGAAATTAACAGCTGAACAGAGAGGCAGGGCCGACCAAAGATCAACCAAGAAATCACCATGCGTACATTATTGTAGGGCATGCACATATTTGTAACATGACATAATGTGCATGTGTGCGAAGGATATACAGCACGAGCATGTGTACACTCAGCATTGCAGTGGAAGCTATTGCACAGTGCAGATCAGGTCGTACGACGTCGAGTTGCTGTCTGATGTTTGTTTCGGCCAACAGACAGTTCTGTGGACATCTGGAAGACTTTACCCAAAGTCAAATCATTGGGAAGTTGGAAGAAGGTTGAACTGGGGCTAGTGTAACGGAAAAGTTGAGGATCACACACAGAACGTCATGTCATGAGCTTGGACAGTATTTCGAACGAGAGGAACAGCTCTACATAGATTTACTTGTGGTCGTCCATGAGCAATCATGGCGATGGAGTTCTAGTATGTTGCCCTGCATGCAAGGAGAGATCTATGGCAGACAGCAGATAAAATCGTAAAGGCACGTCCAATGCAACACTGGACGCCGAATATCGTGTTTTACTGTGCCAGGAAACTGAACAAAAGGTTTTTTTTTTTGCTCAATGACCAGGTATGGCGTGTGCAATCGACGCTTACCTATCAGAGTTGGCATTTGTTTACTGTTGTGCCAAGAACACAATGGCTGGGGAGCTCAACAATGGGGTCAAATGCTCCATAGAGATGAGAACCGATTTAGCCTCGCTAACTAAACCGGACATCTACAGTATACATCTGCAGGGAGAGGGGAACATGCAATCACCAAGCCATCAGCGTCAAAAGGCACTGGTTTGCAGATGATGGTGATGGAGTTCTCGTTTGGAGAGACATAATGCTTGGTGACCATACAGAGGTCCACACCTTCCAAGGAAGTTCATTCACTGGCGACCTTTGTTATTCCGAGGACCTTCTTCTTCACATGCATCTTTCCCGGGGTGCTGTTAGCGCTGAGTTTCTCTTCATGGGCAACAATACACCTTATAGTACAACGGCTAATAGCTGTTAGAGGTGAGATATTCGCCACGTGGATTGGCATCCGTGGTCTCCAGACTTAAATCCAATCGAAAACTCTTCGGATGTTGTCGGGAGACGCCTGGCAGCATGTAGTCAGCCGTCAGCAACCACTATGCAGTTGCGATCGACTCTACAAGAGGGATAGGAAATTGTGCCTCAAGATCTCGACAACCTCATACTGAACATAAACTGACAGTATACATCCTGCATCACAGTCAGGCGTCGTAACCCCAACTAAGAACGCCATTTTTCTTGCTTGTTACTGTTTCATGACGTTTCTGTCTTATCCTGCAGTGCTAAGAATCCACTTGCTGATAAAGGTCCTTTGCACATCGTATGCATTCCTCTGTTGGCCAGTGTTGTTCACCTTTTGACGAGTAATTATATACTTTGAACCTGTTTGAACTACTGCTGCGTGAATTTATACGTTAATTTAATCAGTTTAACGAAATTAACATAGGAATAAAAATAAATAACGAAAAAGCCGATTTTTTGTAGAGACCATCTTAAAAAAAAACTGCTCCCAAAATTACTTATTGTAGCTATATCGTTACCAGTTGGCTGTGGAACAAAATATGTTCTACAAAAATTAATCTACAAAAAAATTATCCACAGAAATGATTCCTCGTATTTTTTTTCAGATGCATAGTTTTGGCGCTACAGTTAAAAGCATATTTCGCAATAACCCCCACCACTACCCAATGCCTCCTATTGCGTTTAAAAAAGCTGTTTATCTTCACGCATACCTTTATTCTTCAACAATATTTTATTTTCTGGACTTCTTACTTTTCCACAAGTTTAAACACGTTTGAAACTCGGTGTTTTCCTCTTGTTCTCTCCCTTTTTCACCCTTTTCGCAAATCCCTTTTTTCTATTTTTCAACTCCTGAACGCCGTGCATTTGTGATGTTATAATTCCCAAGGGCCAACATCAAATATACCGCCAGTGAGTTAAAAAGTAATCGTAATATACATAATGCCTCAATATAAGAATTTACAGCCGTATCTATTGTTGCAGGTAATGGCCGAAGTTCTCGTTCATCTGAACTAATTATTTCATTGCCTCTCCTGGAGTGTATACCTGTTCTGTCAAGCAGAATGATCAGTCACAGCAGATATTCTTCTGTCATGAATGGTCGGTCTAGCCAATGTAAGGGAGGATTTGAACCCAGTTCGCGACATCCACATATAGTACGCCTCACATTCTCAGTTATCGAGTTACAGTGAGTGGAATATTAATCGTGGTGTATCTATGTCATTTCAGTAATTTCACTGCGTTTCAAGTTAACAGTTCTAAACAAGAGATGATAGTATTCACAACACACTGTAAACA
Organism: Dryococelus australis; assembly: GCA_029891345.1. Taxonomy (NCBI): domain Eukaryota; kingdom Metazoa; phylum Arthropoda; class Insecta; order Phasmatodea; family Phasmatidae; genus Dryococelus; species Dryococelus australis. Next base: position 205,007,651 of record CM056996.1, on the reverse strand, counting down.
GTGTCCATTTAGCTTTTTTTTTTTTTTTTTTTTTAACATGTTTAATATTTCAGTTCGAATTCACCAACCTAATTTCGGATATCGCTTACAGATGGAAAACTATCAACGGTGAAATTGCCAGATAATGTATCTTCTGTCACTATTTCTGCTGCAGTTCCAACAATCCTCATTCTTTCTTTTCCCTCAACACTTTACCCCTCACTGTGTCAATTCTGTGATGAAATTTATTTCCAAAATTACAGAAATGAATACATTTTCCAAAGCCTTCTAGCAAGAAATAATCATTAAATCACCACGCCTTTCTTCAAGCTTGAATTCCAACCAAATTTTTCAAATAACATTTTCATTCATCATATCCTGCGAGACAGTTAAATTTGACTGAAATTCATCATTTGCCTCAATTTTTGTCACACATCTCTAAGAACTCTTCAATTTTGCTCTCTTGATCCCGGGTTAGAGTGCAGGTGTGTAGGAAATATCTGTAATATTCCTAACGATATTTAGTTCCTGCTGCAGGCAGATACAACGCGCCATTTGCTTGAGACTCGTCTCCTCATGGCCAGTAATATTTACTTTGCATCACATGCTTCAAGCACACTGTCTCGGCAACGAAGGGTCTGCACCGGAACTATTTCCTGACACTGGTTTTGTGCTTTATTTGTACTTATTTTTCACAGCAAATTTAACTACAAAACAAACATTGGATTTCGAACTCGAACTCTACGTGTTATATACTTTGCAATTTTTTTTTAAAGTTGGAAAATTATTATTTCTAAACTGTTTTGAGCTTTCATTGGGTGATTTACACGCTGCAACAATGCATATTTTCCAGGTATACACTTTCCGACATGATTTATGGACTTTATATTCCGCGAGTTTTCCAGTTCCATCTATATTGCATCTCTTCTTCTTTTACACATTTCCGATAGTTTCGACAGTCGTCTTTAAACGCACGCCTTTCGCCTTTCAAAAGGCTGTTTTGGCATAATATGCACACCCTATTGTCACTCATATTGTGTTTAATAAGTGTATAACATATTAAATTGCATGAAAACAAAAGTAGAACAGAATCATTAACTACCTGCAGTGCTAAAATACAATCCTGAGTTGTTGAAAACTGTTAACTTGAAACGTAGTGAAATAACATAGATGCGCCACACTTAATATTCCATCACTGTAACCCGATAACTGAGAATTTGAGACGGTACTGTATGTCGATGTCGCTGAACTGGGTTCACATCCTCCCTTGCATTGGCTAGACCGACCATTCATGACGGAAAAAGTCTGCTGTGACTCATCATTCTGCTCGACAGACCAGGTATCCACTCCAGGATAGGCAATGAAATAATTAGTTCAGATGAACGAGAACTTCGGCCATTACCTGCAACACTAGATACGACGGTAGATTCTTATGTTGAGGCATTGCGTATATTAGTATTACTTTTTTATTCACTGGCGGAATATTTGATGTTGGCGCCTGCGAATTATAACACAGCAAATGCATGGATATAAAACTGTTGAGGAGGTGAATAATATATAAAAGAGTTTCGTGCGTCAAGGAGGACGTTAGAACGGAGGAGGGTGGGGGGTAAGGGTACCACTGAGATTCAAGCCTCTCTAATCTTATGGAAAACCAGTGACCTCCGAAAAGAAACCATGATTGAGATTTTTAAAAATTATGCGTGAAGATAAATACCTTGTTTATCCGTAATATGAGGCTTTAGGGAGTGGAGGGAATTATTGTGAAACATGCGTTTTGCTGTCGCCCCGAAACTATACGTCGGGAGAAAAAAACACGAGTCCATTTACGTACAAAATTTTTCATGGATTAATTTTTGCAAAACATATTTTGTTTGAAACCAACTGGTAACGATATCTACACAAAAACTAACGATGGGCACCATTTTTCTTAAGATAATGGCGTTATCTCACCTTGGATCGGCGGGGACTCTTGGTATTTTCTTCAGGAGATTATTACGAACGTCTCCACCAAAAATAAGCTTCTTCGTAATTACTTTTCCTAAAAATTTTTAAATGTATTTTCTACCTGAAAACCTGTCTCGTCTTTGCATTTTTTACAGCAGTGAAGTATCCATCCATACCACGCTACCAACAATGGGGAAGGCACTGAATGCCATCTGTCGCACTATGTGTGAACCAGGTCTGTTGTCGCACAGCATTCACTATGTCCTGACGTGTCCCAAACAAGGGGGAGGGGGCCGGATAGGATAATTTCCCCATTTCCTTGATCCCAAGGAGATCCTCCAAGCCTTTAGATTTATAAAGTTCCCCCTTTATAATAAACTGGAATTATCAATGTGTTTAAGTAAATAACCTGTCCACTTTTAGTCCTTTTATTTGATTTATTTTTTTCCAAAATTTTTAATATCTGATTTTCTTCTCCCCCGCCCCATTTTCTAATGACAGGCTGTCTGCCCCATTACGATATATTAATTTTTTTTCTAATTTTAAGAAATATTAAGTTAGAGTAGCTGAAATACGAACTGTCGGTTTCAATAATTTTGAGTGGTCTTCCCTTACGAGGGAGTTCAGCAGCCGCCATTTGCCTGTTCGTAACAATGTAATGTCACTCGAGATTATAACCTTAATAAAAATGTTTCCCCCCGTAAACACACACTAGAGGGATATAATGAAAACTATAGTAGTCGACTATATACGATTAACGAAGCGAGAGAAGGTAGCTAAATGAGTGGGGAGAGAGAGTGCGTAAGTTAAAAAAAAAAAAGGGGGGGGGGGGCGAAAACTCCCCAAGTTTTTCGCTTAGCGGCCAGTGGCAGCTAAACATTTCACTGCTGATAAAATCCTAGACATACAATAATTTTCAATCGCTTTAAAACACTTAAATTAAAAAGTTGAAAAAATAATAACAGAAGGCGAAACACATAAAATTTAAAACAAGCAAGTGTTCCTCTTAAACCAAAGTTGTAGGCAATAGGCTGCAAGATAATATTTGCGATCTAAACCTTTTGTGAGCAAGTGTACAAGGAAAGCTATGATTCAGTTTGATACATTTTGAGGTATATTTGCTTAATGAAATATGATTGTTAAAGTATTTGGATATTGATATGTGGTACCGGTCTGACTAGGGCTCTACTATCATTACAAGTTTCAACAGCCTAACTACAGTGCTTCCTGAAACATGACCAACTATGCCTTCGTGACTGCCGGACTATGATCATAACTTGACTTGAGGCAGGCTTATTATGTATGGCGTGTTGTTCTTGCCAGTGCCATTTTAACAAAGTCTGCATATAAAAACCGTACTTTACAAGAGATTTCACCACGAATTAAATTTTTTTGAATCGGGCGTGTGTCAACAAAACAGCAGTTCACTCCCGACATGACAAACTTTATTTCTTAAGTGTCGGTTTGTAACACCTGAAATAAAGTATTCATTAACGTAATAAATAAAACATTGCAATACACGCTGCGAGTGAAGTGATAGTTTTTATTATTGCTTTCCGTTCTAGCTCTACATAGTTTCTTGTCCCAGAAATTCTTGAAATTTCACATAATATGCCGACCTAGTAAATGAGCTACTTCATGCAATTTAAGTCGTTATGAACTTTGAACTTCAAATAAATTTGAAGAAACTTAGGAAGTGTTTTGTTACTCTTACGATGTGTTGCAATTCTGGAAGCTTAAATAAATTTGTGTGTGTTGTTTAGTATTTTTGGGATTTCCGGTGTACGTGTTAATAACCAGGCACATATGTCACTAGTTTAAAAATAACGCCATGAATATGTTTTGTACTTCACGTGAAAAATACCTTGAGAGTTAGGAATACGTTATAACAGTATTATAACGTCTGTCTGAATGGTTTAATTTATAAAGAGCCAAGATATGAAACAGTATTTACTAGTTTCTGCGACTAACCTTCAGTGTAAGTAATTTGGGGCAAAATTTGATTCTGCATTAAACGTTTAGATGCAGTTTCGTGAAATACATTGCCATCAGCTAGGAATTATGTTGCTTGTATTCTAGCGAAGATACGTTCATGATGGCATTTAAATTGTATATGTGAAAATAATATCTTTCGAAAACAAAGCAGCAGGACTGAGGAAATACAGTATTAGTATTATGTGCTTTAAAAACTCTGTAGCTAGACGAGTTTTCAGCAAAATTGCGTCAAGTTACAAATAATAATGGAAGTAAGCTGTAAAAATTTGGGCCAGTTTTGTTCAGTCATTTAGTTCAATGACGATTGTTTTCGTAACTTGTAATGTAATAGCAACACTCGCCATTTTCTTGTGTGTAGTTGCTGCCTTCTGTATGAAGGAACAAATACGATGTATTATGTAAAGCGCTCCTTTCTTCTATCGCACGTACAGCAGCCAAGCGTTTCAGTTTTTCACATTATTTTTTAAAGACGAACTTTCGAATTGTCTTGGTATTGTTTTTATATCGGGAAAAGGAATAGTGTTCAACTATTTCGTTGGCAACCTAAACATATTTTCTTTTGATATTGGAAGCTTTGACCCCAGTTAAAGATATTAATTTTAATTTATATCTTAACTGAAAGAGAATCATGAACATCAATACATAATCACAATCCAGTATTATTTACTGACAATAATGCGTCTTAGTGCTGATTCCGATATTTGTTATTTTTCGTTATTTATTTAAAAAGTGCGCAGTGGCTATATGAACCAGCACGCGTATACACCAGCTGAAAGTCACACTGCAGTATTTATTTAGATAGGTACGCGGAAAGATACACAACCGACAGGCTGAAAGTAGAAACTTAGCACTGCTTACAAAAGTGCTCACTTTACCGTGAACAGCCTTTAAACCAGTATATTGAGCATGTGAAGAAGGGACTACACACTGGCCGGCTGTACTTCTCAATGTCCAGGAATTTGTTCAACTTGAGCGTGTGAGGATCCCTTGGGCCTCGCAAAACTATGTACATCCTTTCAGATATGATACACACGTTAATTTTGTATTCAGCGAACAATAGACAAGAGCGAAATAATATTACTACCGATAATTTTACGTAGGACTTTCATGACTCAGCTGAAGTTACCGTAATTTTATTTGGAAAATAGTTTTTATGATATGCCTATACGGAATGTGTTAATTTATTGAAGTGATACCTCATGAGGAAATTAAACGAGACCATATTTCAGACGTATCTTTAAAGCGAACGCCATGGCATACGATTTGTGCTTGAAATAGAATTTACAACTGTTCTTCTTTAAAAATAAAAATTTAATACTTCAGATTAAATTACTTATGTCTTAACAGTTGTTTAAAAGAAATTAAGATTGCTATCTGGCTGAAATTTGTTTGTTAAAAGCAAAGATCTTATTACTTAAATTGCGGTTGACGCACAGTTATTACCTTTAATTACGAGACACAGTGTACTGTGTTTAATTAATGTTCCACTCCAATTAATCAGCAAGTGAAAAGTAACAAAATACGCCTCCATGTAGGACGTCATTCGGATTAACCGTTTTCGAGGAAACTGCGTGTTTTGTCTAAAACGGTGTGTATTAACGCTTGATAGGTATGCTGTCATTTTCACTGAGTTTAATGAGTAAGCATACATGGGTAAGGCTTTAGAGAATATTAATCAGTTCTTCACTTTTACTACAGTTTCGTGAAGCGCTACGAGGACGTTGCCCCTATGTACTACCTGGCTGTACGAATGAAGTGTGGTAGTGCACCGTAGTGCATTTAGAACACTTTGCAACATAAGTACAGTGTTACACATTCCATAAATTATGGTAGACTTGCTCAGAAAAGCCCGAAATTAGGCTTCACTGAGCAGTCCGGAGAGGGTGCTTGGGCTAGTTAACCTGTCGTTTGCGACACCTGCCTACTTGTTCAGTGAGAACTGAAGTTGAACATTTGTTTAACGAAGCGCGCGCGCCGGAAACAACTCAAAGTGAGTGAATGAAGAGATTTGGACGGCTCTTAACATCAAGATCTTGAAGGCCAATGAGGGTGATTGAGGTGAGAAAGAAGCAGTGCCGGAATGAAAGGGAAGAGGAAACAGGAAATCCCCTAGAAAACCCGCTAACGAACGCCATCGTAGACACGATTCCGACATACGAAAATCCGGAGTGACCCGGCTGATGATTGAACCAGGATCGCCTTGGTGGGAGGCAATATTGCTAACCGCTCAGCCATCATGACCCCACTAACTCAGAGAGACAAGAACGAAGGCGTCAGGAGTCGGCCCAAACTGCAGTGAACATCCTTGGAGTGATTTCGGGAAACCATGGAAAACCGAAGTAACGGTGACCATACCAGGATTCGTACCCACATCTTCCCGAGTATGAGTCATATGTATACCACTGTACTGCATCGCTAGGTAATGACAGGCCCTCTCTCTTAGGACAAAACTGCAGACAAATACATTTCCCGCCACAGATTTAGGACCCAGTCAGGAAAAGGTGAGGTATTTCTCTGGATTACCACTAGACATACTATAGATTTTGACGTCTCAGCTGTCATCCACACACATAATTCTCAGTACGTAGCCGGCGAAAGGCCAGCATTGTGTCTCGCTATGCACCTCGCTACACCACGGCAGGCTATCAGCACAGTGCGACACAAGCTCCTATCTGTCTCCTCTAGCCGGCCCTGGGGGACGGGGTGGAGCCAGATGGGTGAATTGAGTAACCAACCTGTAACGGGTGTAAGGCTCTGCCTGGTGGGACAACTCGCGACCCACGCGGAGCGATTGTCCCTTTTCGTTCATCCCTCCCTTGGAGATCTGTCTCTTGGGTGCATGAGCGTGGTCCGGCCGCAAGTGTAGTCGGGAGCGGGTCAAGCCCCATCCCCTTGAAACGGGGTAAGATGCGATTATATAGCCTCTCTTGCTCAAGTCCATCTCCACCTCCACGATGGTAAGGGCTGGAAACACAGTCGACAACGCTGTGGCTGACGGAGTGAGGACGAAGTGCTGGGTGTGTGACGGCCCCACCAGTCCACTGGGGATCGATCATGGCGAGAGTACATGCTGCTCCCAGAGGTGGCTTGTATTTCTCGCCTGCGTTGATGACCCGCGAGCCAGCTGCATGTCCCAAACCGAGGCTCGTAGCAGATCTAGAGGTGGCGGAGCACTAATGAAGGGATTGTCTGGCGTCCTGGAAGTGTTGGGCTTCTCTTGGGTGAAAACTCGGTATGCTGTGCACAGCAATGTGCAGAAAAAATCGTGGGTACCCAGGAGATCAGAGGTATGAGCCCCGGCCTTGGCCGTGCTGATCAAGGGTTGGACTCTGGGTGGCAATGGTTAATTACCCTAATGCTTGCGGGACACGTCCTGGAGGAAAGCCCTTGCTGGAACAAAGCAGCGATCCTTCCTGTGTTGGGAAAGGTAAGGAAACTTTCCTATGAAGGGGTGCAGGTCTGGTCCGTCAAGAAGAGGACACATTTACTCAGTGCGGGAGTAGAGGTTGGATAGGCCTCGGCCCCATCAAGGTGGTGCGTGTCAGCAAACCCGGCAAACACTGTTAATAGGTGAGGTAGTTGAACTTCCACCCACCACGATTAGAAGGAGCGTAACTCCTTCTATTGGTCGCAATCAACTGCGATCAATTAGTAGTGTGATAGCTGATTACAGCACGTGCTATTAAAGCCTGGTGAGAGGATGATCTAGCAAGTTATCCTCTTATGTAAGCTTTGGAAGTCCTACCATTGTTATACCCTAATGGGCTCAGGTACAGGAGGACCCACATATCAAAGCATTGGGTAGATGCAAAACATGTCTCCTCTAACCGGTGTCAGTTGTCTATTAGAGAAGCACACTAACTTGTGTGTTCCTGCCTTCACTAAAGGCGTGGCACCTACCAGTCTCTATCTGTTTCCTCTAGCCTGTGGCAGTCGTCTACTGGAGAAGCACGCTAACTAGCATGTTCTTCCCTACCCTTAAGGCGTGCCACATGCCAGCCCCTATCTGTCTCCTCTTGCCTGTGGCAGTTGTAAACTGGAGGAGCACACTAGCTTGCTTGATCTCCCCTCCACTAAAGGCATTGCTCCTGACAGGCTCTATCTGATTCCTCTTGCCTGTGTCAGTTGTCTACTGGAGGAGCACGCTACCTTGCGTGTTCTCCCCTCCACTAAAGGCGTGGCACAAACAAGCCGAAATCTGTCTCCTCTAGCCTTAGGCAGTTGTCTACTGGATGAGAACGCTAACTTGCGTGTTCTCGCCTCCACTAAAGGCGTGCCACTTTTCAGTCCCTATCTGTCTCCTCTTGCTTATGTCAGTTGTCCAATGGAGGAGCAAGCTAACTTGTGTGTTCTCCCCTCCACTAAAGGCGTGGCACCAACCAGCCCCTATATGTCTCCTCTTACCTGTCGCAGTAGTCTAATGGATGAGCATGCTAACTTGCAAGTTCTCCCCTCCAATAAAGGCGTGGCACCCGCCAGCCCATATCAGTCTCCTCTTGCCTGTGGCAAATGTCTTCTGGACGAGCATGCTAACAAGCATGGATTCCCCTCCACTAAAGGCGTAGCACCCGCCAGCCGCTATCTGTCTCTTCTTGCCTGTGGCATTGTATTTCTGGAGGAGCACACTAACTTGCATGTTCACCCCTCCACTAAAGGCATGGCACCTGCCAGTCTCTATCTGATTCCTCTTGCCTGTGTCAGTTGTCTGCTGAAGAAGCAGGCTAATTTTCGAATTCTCCCATCCACTAAATGCATGGCACCTGCCAGCCACTATATGTCTCCGCTTGCCTGTGGCATTTGTCTACTGGAGGAGCATGCCAACTTGCGTGTTCTCCCCTCCACTGAATGCATGGCACCTGCCAGATCATATCTGTTTTCTCTTGCAGTGGCAGTTGTCTACTGAAAGAGCACAAAATTTTTTGTGGGCTCCCCTCCACCAAAGGTGTAGTACCTGCCTGTCCCTACCTGTCTCCTCTTGCCTGTGGCAGTTGTCTAATAGAGGAGCTGGCTAATTTGCATGTTCTACCTTCCATTAAAGGAGTGGCTCCTGCCAGCCCTTATCTGTCTTCTCTTGCCTGCACCAGTTGTTAACACGAGGAGCACTTGTAAATTGCATGTTCCCCTCCACTATAGGCGTGGCACGTGCCAGACCCTATCTTTCTCTTCTTGCCTGTGGCAGTTGTCTACTGGTGGAGAATGCTAACTTGCATGTTCTCCCCTCCACTAAAGGTGTGGCACCTGCCAGCCCTTATCTGTCTTCTCTTGCCTGTGTCAGTTGGTTACTCTAGGAGCACTTGTAAATTGCACGTTCCCCTCCACTATAGGCGTGGCACCTGCCGACCTTAATCTGGCTCTTCTTACCTGTGACAGATGTATACTTGAGGAGTAAGTTAACTTGCGTGTTTTCCCCTCCACTAAAGGTGTGGCACCTATCATTCCATATCTCTCAAATCTTGCCTGTGCCTGTTGTCAACTATAGGATTGTGCAAACTTGTGTGTTCTCCCCTCCACTAAAGGCGTGGCACATTCCAGTCTCTATCTGTCTCCTCTTACCTGTGGCAGTTGTCCACTGGCGAAGCAGGCCAACTTTCAAGTTGCCTTGCCACTAGAGTCGTGGCACCTACCTGTCCCTATCTCTCTCTTCTTGCCTGTGTCTGTTGTCCCCTGGAGGAGCATGCTAACTTCCTTGTCCTCCCCTACACTAAAGGTGTGGCACCTGCAGTCGCTATCTGTTTCATCTGGCCTGTGTCACTTATCTACTGGAGTAGCACGTTAACTTGCGTGTTTTCCCCTTAACTAAAGGTGTGGTACCTACCAATCTTTTCTGTCACCTCTTGCCAGTGTCAGTTGTCTTCTGGAGGAGCACACTTACTTGCATGTTCTCCCCACCTCTAAAGGCGTGACAACTGCTAGCCCCTATCTGTCTCTTCTCGCCTGTGGCGGTTGTCTACTGGAGGAGCATGCTAAATTGCATGTTCTTCCCTCCAATAAAAGTGTAGCACCTGCCAGCCGCTATCTGTCTCCTCTTGCCTGTGGCAATTGTTTTACTGGAGGAACACGCTAACTTGCGCATTCTCCCCTCCACTAAAGGCATGGCACCTGCCAGGCTCTATCTGATTCCTCTAGCCTGTATCAGTTGTCTTTAGGAGGAGCAGGCAAACAAGCATCTTCTCCCCTCCAGTAAATGTGGAAATCTGCCAGCCCCTATCAGTCTCCTCTTGCCTGTTGCAGTTGTCGACTGGAGGAGAATGCTAACTTGCATGTTATCTCCCCCACTAAATGAGTGGTACCTGCTAGCCGCTATATGTCTCCTTTTGCCTGTGTCAGTTGTCTACTGGCAGAGCATGTGAGCTTGCATGTTCCCCCCTCCACTAAAGGCATGGTACCTACAACCCCTATCTGTCTCCTCTTGCCTGTGTCAGTTGTCTACTGAAGAAGCCCGCTAACTTGCTTGTTCTCCCCTCCACTCTAGGCGTGGCATATGCCAGTCCCTAACTCTCTCCTCTTGCCCGTGACTGTTGTATACTGGTGGCGCACACCAACTTATGTGTTCTCCCCTCCAGTAAAGGCATGGCACTTGCCAGCCACCATCTGTCTCCCCTTGCCTGTGGCAGTTGTCAACTGGAGGGACACTCTAACTTGAGTGTTTTCCCCTCCACTATAAACTTGGCACCTGACAGACCCTACCTCTCACCTCTTACATGGGGCAATTGTTTACTGGAGGAGCATGCTAACTTTCATGTTCTCGACTCTTCTAAAGGCGTGGCACCTGCCATCCCCTATCTGTCTCCTCTTGGCTATGTCAGTTGTATACTGGAGAAGCACACTAACATGCGTATTCTCACCTCCACTAAAAGCATGGCACCTGCCAGTACCTATCTGTCTCCCCTTGCCTTAGTCAGTTCTCTCCTGGAGGAACATGCTAACTTGCTAGTTCTCCCCTCCACTATAGGCGTGGCACCTATCAGTCCCTAACTCTCCTCTCTTGCCTGTGGCAATTGTCTACTGGAGGAGCACGCTAACTTGCTTGTTCTCAAATCTACTAAAAGTGTGGAACCTGCCAGCCCCTATCCGTCTCCTCTTGCCTGTGTCAGTTGTTTACTGGAGGAGCTCACTAACTTTCGTGGTCACATCTCCACTAAAGGCGTGACAATTGTCAGTCCCTATCTCTCTCATCTTGCCTTAGTCAGTTCTCTCCTGGAGGAGCTCGCTAACTTGCATGTTCTCCCCGTCCACTAAAGTCATGGCACATTAAAACGCTAATCTGTCTCCTCTTGCATATGTCTGTTTAATACTAGAGGAGCACGCTAACTTGTGTACTCTAACCTCTACTAAATGTGTGTCTCCAGCCAGTCACTATCACTCTCTCCTCTGCATGTGTAAGTTGTCTTCTGGAGGGGCACACTAACTTCCGTTTTCTTCCCTCCACTATAGGTGTGGGACCTACCTGTCCCTAACTCTCTCCTCTTGCCTGTTGCAGTTGTCTACTAGAGGGGCACGTTAACTTGCCTGTTCTCCTCACCACTAAAGGAGTGGCACGTGCTGGCTCATATCAGTCTCCTCTTGCCTGTGTCAGTTGTGTACTGGTGGAGCACGCTAACTTACGTGCTCTCCTCTCCAATTAAGACGTGGCACCTGCCAGATCATATCTGTCTCCTCTCGCCTGTGTCAGTTTTCTACTAGAGGAGCACGTTAACTTGCATGTTCTCTCCTCCAATATAGGCGTGGCAACTGCAGGTCCAGTCCTCTCTCATCTTTCCTGTGGCAGTTGTCCACTGGAGGAGCAGGATAACTTGCATGTTCCCCTTCTACTAGAGGCGTGGAACCTGTCAGTTCCTATCTCTCTCCTCTTGCCTGTGTCAGTTGTCAAGAGGAGGAACATGCTACTTGTGTGCACTCTCATGAACTAAAGGCGGGCACCTGCTTGCCCCTATCTGTATAATCTTGCCTGTGTCAGTTGTCTACTGGAGTAGCACAATAACTTGCGTGTTTTCCCCTCCACTAAAGGCATGGCACCTGCCAACCGCTATCTGTCTCCTCTTGCCTGTGTCAGTTGTCTACTGGAGGAGAATGCTAACTATAGTGTTCTCCCCTCCACTAAAGTAATGGCACCTGCCAACCCCTATCCATATCCTCTTGTCTGTTTCAGTTGTATCATGGAGGAGTATGCTAACTTGCGTGTTCGGCCCTCCACTATAGGCGGGAACCAGAAAGTCCCTAACTCTCTTCTCTTGCCTGTTGCAGTTGTCTAAAGGAGGAGCATGCTAACTTGTATGTTCAACTCTCCACTACTGGCATGGCACCTGCCTGTCCCTATCTCTCTCCTCTTACCTTTGACAGTTGTTTACTGGAGGAGCTCGCTAAAATGTGAGTTATCCCCTCCACTAAAGGCGTAGCACCATCAAGCCCCAAACTGTCTTCTCTTTCCTATGTCAGTTCTATCCTGGACGAGCACATTTACATGCGTGTTCTACCCTCCACTTAAGGTGGGTTACGTGCCAGTCCCTATCTCTCTCAAACTACTTGTGGCAGTTGTCTACTGGAGGGAGCACTCTAACTTGCATGTTATCCACTTCACTATAAGAGTGGCACCTGCCAGTCCCTAACTCTTTCTATATGCCTGTGGCAGTTGTCTCCTGGGGAGCATGCTAACTTGTGTGTTATGCCCTCCTCTAAAGGCGTGGCACCTTCCAGCCCCTATCTGTCTCATCTGGTCTGTGTCAGTTGTTTTCTGGAGTAACTCGCTAAATTGCGTGTTCACCCCTCCACTATAGGCGTTGTACCTGGCAGTCCCTAACTCTCTCCTCTTGCCTGTGTCATTTGTCTACTGGAGGAGCATGATAACTTGTGTGTTCTCTCTTCTACTAAAGGCGCTGCACCTACCAGATCATATCCGTTTCTTCTTGCCTGTGACAGTTGTTAACTGGAGAAGCAGGCTAACTTGTGTTTTCTCCCCTCCACTAAAGACGAGGCACCTGCAAGCCAATATCTGTCTCCTCATGCATGTGTCAATTATCACCTGGAGGAGCATGCTAACATGTGTGTTCTCCCCTCCACTAAAGGCTTGGAACCTGCCAGTCCCTATCTGTTTGTTCTTGCCTTTGCCATTTGTCTACTAGCAGAGCATACTAACTTGCATATACTCCCCTCCACTAAAGGCATGGCACCTGCCAACACCTATCTGTCCCCTCTTTCCTGTGTCAGTTGTCTACTGGAGAATCACGCTAACTTGCGTGTTCTCCGCTCCACTATAGGCGTGTAACCTGCCTGTCCCTAACTCTCTCCTCTCGCCTGTGACAGTTGTCTAATGGAGGTGCACGCTAACTTGAGTGTTGTCCCCTCCACTAAAGGCTTTGCACCTGCCAGCCCCCATCTGTCTCCTCTTGCCTGTGACAGTTGTTTACTGGAGCTCACTCTAACTTGCATGTTAAGCACTCCACTAAAGGCGCGACACCTGCCAATCCATATCTCTCTCTTCTTGCCTGTGTTAGTTGTCCACTGGAGGATCTCGCTAAATTGCGTGTTCTCCCCTCCACTAAAGGCTTTGCACCTTCAAGCCCTAATTTGTGTCATCTTGCCTGTGGCAGTGGTCAATGGGAGAAACACTCTATTTAGCGTGCTCTCCCCTCCACTAAAGGCGTGGCACGGGCAAGTCCCTATTTGGTTCTTCTTGCCTGTGGTAGTTATCTACTGGAGGAGCACGCACATTTCGAATGTTTTTCTTGTCTCCACTAAAGGTGTGGCACTTTAAAGCCCCAATCTCTCTCCTCTTACTTATGTCAGTTGTCTACTGGAGGAGCACCCTGACTTGCATGTGCTCCCCTCCACCAAAGGCGTACCACCAGACAGCCCCTATCCGTCTCCTTTTGCCTGAGTCTGTTGTCTACTTGAGGAGCATGCTAACTTCCGTGTTCTCCCCTTCACTAAAGGCGTGGCAAATGCCAGTCCCTATCTCTCTTCTCTTGCCTGGGGCAGTTGTCTACTGGAGGAGCATGCTAACTTGCATGATCTCTCCACTGAAGTCATGTCACCTGCCATCCCCTATTTGTCACCTCTTGCCGGAGACAGTTGTCCACTGGAGAAGCACACTAACATGCATATTCGCTCCAACCTCTAGAAACGTGGCACTGGCAAGTCCCTGTAGGGGTCTTCTTGCCTGTGGCAGTTGTCTACTGGAGGAGCAGGCTAACTTGTGTGTTCTCCCCTCCACTAAAGGCATGGCACCGGCCAGCCCCTGTTTGTCTACTCTTGCCTGTGGCAGTTGTCTAATAGATGACTACGATATTTTTGTGTGTTCTCCCCTCCACTAAAGGCATAGCACCTGCCAGTCCCTATCTGTCTCCTCTTGCCTGTGGCAGTTGTCTACTGGAGGAGCACGCTAAATTATGGGTTTTCGCCTCCACCAAAGGCGTACCACCTGCCGGCGCCAATCCGTTTCCTCTTGCCTGAGTCTGTTGTCTACTGGAGGAGAATGCTAACTTCCGTGTTCTCCCCTTCACTAAAGGCATGGCACCTGCCAGTCCCTATCTCTCTTCTCTTGCCAGTGGCAGTTGTCTACTGGAGGAGCACCCTAACTTGCATATTCACCCCTCCACTAACGGCGAGGCACCTGCCAGTTCCTATCTCTCTCCTCTTGCTTGTGTCAGTTGTATATGGGAGTAGCACCCTAAATTGCATGTTCTCCCCTCAACTATAGGCTTGGCACCTGCCAGCACCAATCTGTCGCCTCTTGCCAGTGGCAGTTGTTTACTGCGGGAGCATGCTAACTTTCATACTCTACCCACCTCTAAAGGTGTGGCATCTGCCAGACCCTATATGTCTCCTCTTGCCTGTGGCTGTTCTCCACTGGAGAATCACGCTAACCTGTGTGTTCTCCCCTCCACTAAAGGAGTGGCACATTCCAGTGCCTATCTGTCACCTCTTGCATGTGGCTGTTGTCTACTGGATGAGCACATTAACATGCATGTTCTCCCCTCCACTAAAAGAATGGCACTTGCCAATCCCTAAATGTCTCTACTTGCCTGTTGCAATTGTCTACTAGAGAAGTACGTTAACTTGCTTGTTCTCCCCTCCACTAAAGGCGTGGCACCTGCCAGTCCCTATCTGTTTCTTCTTGCCTGTGTCATTTGACTACTGGAGAAGATGGAAAACTTGCGTGTTCTCCGCTCCACTAAATGCTATGCACCTTCCAGCCCCTATCTGTCTCCTCTTGCCTGTGGCAGTTGTCTCCTGGATGTGCACGATAAATTGCGTGATCTCCCCTCCACTAAATGCGTGGAACCTGCCAGCTATTATGTCTACTTTTGCCTGTGGAAGTTATATTCTATTTAACATGCTATCTTGCAGGTTCTCCTTTCCACTAAAGGCGTGACACCCGTCAGCCCCTATATGTTCTCTCTTGCCTGTGGCAGTTTTATACTGGAGGAGTACACTAACTTGCTGGCAGGTGCCACGCAAGTGGAGGGGAGAACACGCAAGTTAGCCAGCTCCTCCTGTAAACAACTGAAACAGGCAAGAGGAGCCAGATAGGGGCTGGCAGGTGCCACGTCTTTAGTGGAGGGGAGAACACGCAATTAAGAGTGCACCTTCTGGAGACAACTGACACAGGCAAGTGGAGACAGATTGGAGCTGGCAGGTGACACGCCTATTAGTGGACGGGAGAAAACACAAGTTAGCATCATGCATGTTAGCATGCTTCTCCAGTAGACGAACTGTCGCAGACATGAAGAGACTGATAGGGGCTGGCAGGAACAACATCCCTTAGTTGAGACGAAAACACGCAAGTTATCGTGCTCCTCTAGTGGACAACTGCCACAGGAAGGAGGAGACAGATAGGGGCTGTCAGGTACCATGCCTTTCGTGGAAGTGAGAACATGCAAATAGGCATACTCCTCGAGTAGACAACTGACATAAGCAAGAGGAGACTGATAAGGGCTGGCAGGTGCCACGCCTTTAGTGGAAGGGCCAACACGCAATTTAGCGTTCATCTCCAGGAGTCAACTGACACAGGGAAGAGGAGACAGATAGGAGCTAGCAGGTGCCACTCCTGTAGTGGAGGGGAGAACACACAAGGTACCATGCTCCTCCATTAGACACTGCCACAGGCAATAGGAGACAGATAGGGACTGGCTGGTCCACGCATTTAGTGGAGGCGAAAACACGCAAGTTAGCATACTCCTCCAGTAGAAAACTGCCATAGGCAAGAGAAAACAGATAGGGGCTGACGGGTGTCACGTCTTTAGTGGAAAGGAGAACCTGCAAGATAGCATGTTAAAACAGAATATAACTTCCACAGGCAAAAGGTGACTTCTAATGGCTGGCAGGTGCCACGCCTTTAGTGGAGGGGAGAACACACAATTTAGCGTGCATATCCAGGAGACAACTGACACAGACAAGAGGAGACAGATAGGAGCTGGCAGGTGCATCGCATTTAGTGGAGCGGAGAACACACAATTTAGCGTGCATATCCAGGAGACAACTGACACATGCAAGAGGAGACAGATAGGAGCTGGCAGGTGCATCGCATTTAGTGGAGCGGAGAACACCTAAGTTCACCTGCTCCTATAGTAGACAACTGACACAGGCAAGAAAAAACAGATAGGGGCTGGAAGGTGCCACACTTTTAGTGGAAGGAGGACACGCAAGTCAGCGTGCTCCTCCAGTAGAAATTTGTAACAGGCAAGAGGAGAGCGCTAGGGTCTGGCAGGTGCAACACATTTAGTGGAGGGAAAACACGCAAGTAAGCATAGGATACAGATAGGAATTGGCATGTACCACACCTTTAGTGGGGGGGGGGAGAACACGCAAGTCAGCATGCTCCTCCAGTAGACATCTGACATGGGCAAGAGGAGACAGATAGGTGTTTGCAGGTGCGACGCCTTGAGTGGAGGGGAGAACACACAAGTTAGCGTTTTCCTCGAGCTGACAACTGCTACAGAAAAGAAACGACTGATAGGGGCTGGCAGGTGCCACACTTTTAGTGGAAGGGAGTACACACAAGTTAGCGTGCTCCTCCGGTAGACAACTGTTACAGGCAGGAGGAGACATAGAGGGGCTGGCAGATGCATCGAATTTAGTGGCGGGGAGAACATGCAAGTTAGGCTGCTCCTCCAGTAGACAACTGACACAGGCAACAAGAGATATATAGATGCTGGTAGGTACCATGCCTTTAGTCGAGGGGATTAGAGGCAAGTTAGCATTCTCTTACAGTAGACAACTGACACAGGCAAGAGGAGACAGATAGCGAATCGGCAGGTGCCACGCCTTTATTGGAGGGGAGAACACGCAAGTTAGCATGCTCCTCCAGTAAACAACTGGCACAGGCAAGAGGAGACAGATAGGGGCTGGCAGGTGCCACGCCTTTAGTGGAGGGAAGAACACACAATTAAGAGTGCACCTCCTGGAGACCACTGGCACATGCAAGTGGAGACAGATAGGAGCTGGCAGGTGACACGCCTATTAGTGGAGGGGAGAACAGAGAAGTTAGCATGCTCCTCAAGGAGACAACTGCCACATGCAATAGGAGACAGACAGATGCTGGCAGGGCGACGCACTTAGTGGAGGGGAGAACATGCAAGTTAGCATGCTCCTCCAGCAGACAACTGCCCTAGGCAAGAGTAGAGAGATAGGGATTGGCAGGACCACGACTTTAGTAGAGTGGTGAACACACAAGTTAGCGTGCTCACCTAATGGACAACTGCCACATGCCAGAGGAGACAGATAGGATCGGCAGGTGCCATGCCTTTAGTGGTGGGGAGATCATGCAAGTTAGCGTTCTTCAGCAGTAGCAACTGACACAGGAAAGAGGGGCCAGATAGGGGCTTCAGGTGCCTCTACTATAGTGGAGAAAGAACATGCAAGTTAGCATGCTTCTCCATTAGACAAAATGCAACAGGCGAGAAGAGACTGATAGGGGCTGACAGGTACAACAGCCCCTAGTTGAGTCGAGAACATGCAAGTTATCGTGCTCCTCCAGTGAACAACTGACACAGACAAGAGGGAAACATATAGGGGCTAGCAGGTGCCACGCCTTCAGTGGAAGTGAGAACAATCCAAGTAGGCATACTTCTCGAGGAGACAACTGTCATAGGCAAGAGGAGACTGATAAGGGCTGGCAGGTGCCACGCCTTTAGTGGAGAGGAGAACACGCAATATAGCGTGCATCTCCAGGAGTCAACTGACACAGGCGAAAGGAGACATGTAGGAGCTGGCAGGTACCACTCCTAAAGTGGAAGGAAGAGCACACAAGGTAGTGTTTTCCTCCAGTTGACAACTGCCTCAGGAAAGAGGAGACAGATAGGGGCAGGCAGGTGCCACGCTTAAAGTGGGGGGGGGGGGGAGAAGACGAAAGAAGACGTGCTCCTCCAGTAGATCACTGATACAGCCAAGTGGAGACAGATAGGGGCTAGCAGGTGCCTTGCCGTTAGTGGAGTGGAGAACACACAAATTAGTGTACTCCTCCAATATACAACTGACACAGGTAAGATGAGACACATAGGTGCTTGTAGGTACCACGCCATTAGTGGAGGGAATAAAAGGCAAGTTAGCATGTTCCTCTAGTAGACAACTGCCACAGGCAATATGAGACATAAAGGCGCTAGCAGGTGTCATGCCTTAGTTGATGGGAGAACACACAATGCAGCATGCTCCTCCAGTAGACAACTGCCACAGGCAAGAGGACAGATATTGGGACTGGCAGGTCCACGCATTTAGTGGAGGGGAAAACACGCAAGTTAGCATGCTCTTCCACTAGACAATTTTCACAGGCAAGAGAAAACAAATAGAAGCTGGTGAGTGCCACGCCTTTAGTGGATAGGAGAAAATGCAAGTTAGCATCCTAAAGCAGAATATAAGTGCCACAGGCAAGAGAAGACATGTAGGGAACGGCAGGTGCCACACGTTTAGTGGAGAGTAGAACACACGTTATCATGCGACTTCTGTAGACAACTTACACAGGCAATAGGTGACAGATAGTAGCTGGCAGGTTAAACGCCTGGAGAGGAGAACACGCAAGTTAGAATGCGCCTCCAGTAGACAACTGACACAGGCAAGAGGAGATAGATAGGGGCTGGCAGGTGCCTGGCCTTTAGTAGAAGGAAAACACGCAAGAAAGCGTGCTCCTCCATTAGACAATTGACACAGGCAAGAGGAAACAGATATACGCTGGAAGATCTCACTCCTTTAGTGGAGGGGGGAACACGCAAATTAACATTCTCATCCACTGGACAACTGACACAGGCAAGAGAAGACAGATAGGGGCTAGCAGGTGCTTTGCCTTTAGTGGAGGGAAGAACACACTAATTAGTGTACTCCTCCAGTACACAATTGACAGAGGCAAGATGAGACACATAGGTGCTTGTGAGTACCACGTCTCTGGTGGAGGGGATAAAAGGAAAGTTAGCGTTCTCTGCCAGTTTGACAACTGACACAGGCAAGAGGAGACAGATAGGTGCTGGCAGGTGCCACGCATTTAGTGACGGGGAGAACACACAATTGGGCCTGCTCCTCTAGTTAACAATTGCCACAGGCAAGAGGAGACAGAAATGGCTGGCAGGTGCCGCGCATTTAGTGGAGGGGAGAACACGCAAGTAAGCATGCTCCTCGAGTAAACAACAGACACAGTAAGAGGGGTCAGATAGGGGCTCGCAGGTGCCACGCCTTTAGTGGAGGGGAGAAAACGCAATTAAGAGTGCACCTCCGGGAGACAACTGACACAGGCAAGTGGGAACAGATAGGAGCTGGCAGGTGCCACGCCTATTAGTGGAGGGGAGAACATACATGTTAGCTTGCTCCTCCAGGAGAAAACTGCCACATGCAATTGGAGACAGACAAGAGCTGGCAGGTGCCACGCCCTTAGTGAAGGGGAAAACACGTAAGTTAGCATGCTCCTCCAATAGACAACTGTCACAGGCAGGACGAGTAAGATAGGGACTTGCAGGTGCCACGATTTTAGTGGAGGGGAATACATGCAAGTTAGGGGGAATTCTCCAGTGGACAGAGGAGACAGATAGGTCCTGGCGGTTGCCACACCTTTAGTGGAGGGGAGAACACGAAAGTTAGCATGCTCCTCCAGTAGACAACTTACACAGGCAAGAGGAGACAAATAGGGGCAGGCTGGTGCCTTGCCTTTAGTGGAGGGGTGAACACGCAAGTTAGCATGCTCCTCCAGTAGACAACTGACACAGGCAAGTGCAGACAGATTAGGGCTGGCAGGTGCCTCGCCTTTAGTGGAGTGTAGTCCATGCATAGTAGCGTGCTCCTCCAGTAGACAACTGACACAGGCAAGAAGAAAGTTTCCTTGCGCCTTGCAGCTGGCTGTTTGTACAATGCAGTTGACATCTGCGTAATGCAGCTGAACATCACACAATTGTGCAACCACTCCTGGAGGCTATTTTGGAAGAGAATCTCCTGCTCTGTCATTTCAGTGCAGGAGTTCCCTCGGCATGCTGCCACATATGTTATTTACTTCCTAACCGATGCCGGTTCCGTAGTAGGGGATTATGGATAGGGATTTGGTGGCCATTTTGTTGGCCAGTTACATCTTGAAAGTAGCACTGACTGACAATATTACGGCCGACGGCTGAGGCTGCAATACTTCCTGCTCTATCAATCAGGTCCGCTATATTGGAAGGCGCACTGTCTAGTAAAATGGCGTCTGGTATATCACGGCAAGCACCACAGTTGGCATTGCAAGCACCATTGTTGGCACCACATGCACCGCAATTAGTACCATATCACAGCAGTTAGCACAGCAGTTAGAACTGCAGTTAGCACCGCAGTTAGCAATGCACACACCACAGTTAGCACTGCAGCACTGTAGTTAGCATCGCACGCACCACAGTTAGCACTGCAGTTAGCACCATATAATCGCAGTTCAAAATTACGACTGGGTCCAGGGGTCACCCTGCTAGACATGCTCTGTCGTACCAGCAAAATTCATCTTGCATGAAGAAATTTCGAATTCGGTGGGATGGCCATGTTGATGGCCAGTACACCAACAATGGTCATTTTGGAAATGTTCTGCCATCTTGGACGAGAACTTCGTTTTTTCAATCTGGTCGTCCATCTAGGAAGTTGCACTGACTGGCAATATGACAACCATCGGGGGCGGCCACATTGTCGACCAATACGCCGACGCCAGGTAAACGTCTGGAAGTTTCCCACCAGTAGTTTTAAGTATTTCTGACTTCACTATATAAGTTTTTTTTTTTTTTACTGTTTAGGTTGTATAAACATATTTCTGTTTACCGTAAATTAGAGGGAGCGTGTAGTTGATGGTAGCACGTGTCAGCAAACGCAAATGTTCCTTTCTACAATTCCATCTTGTTCGGCGCAGTGCTGCCAACTTCGCATCGTTCCATTCCAGCAGATTCACTGTGGTTTGTTTAAATTTCATGTGAGTGAATTCTGTTTGCCCCCTGTGTTGATAGTTACACGGGAATGTCTTTAAAGTATTTGTGCATTAATTAAAAATGGCTCTGCCGAGTTTTCAAGTAAGTTTATTGCTTATTCCAGTGTTTTAAAACAAAAATTTTTCAAGATTGGTTTTAGTTTGGACTTGTGGTTTTGTCATGTGGACATTTGGTTTTTAGGTCTTTTGCAAGTGTTTTGTTAATAGTGTTTGGAAAAGTGTTTGCTTTGCGAATTTGGTTTGAAATAATTTCCTGCTCGCAATGTTTTGTTGTCTATTTTGATTTTTAGGGTCCAGGGATTTTCCAATTTTAATGAGTATGTTTATGGTCTTTGTTTTCACTTGCATTTAGATAGTCCAGTATTATACAAGTCCAAACCTTAATTAGTGTTTCGGCAGTTTGATTAGTTCGGCACTTTGGTTATTTCATAATTATCGAATAATGTAATACTGTGTATTTTGAAACTGAATGCTTAAGATTTCTTGGTCATTTAGTTGAGTTAAATTATTAACCGTTTTGGAATATTAAAAAAGTTTTATTTATAATCTTGTTGATCTTGTACGAACTCTCGTGTTTCATTTTTCTAGAAATTGTATTGTGTTTTTGTAGGTGTTGTGGTAAAGTGTCTTGTTGTAGTTGTTTGATTCTAAATGCATATTTGATGAGATAATGTTTTGATGAGTTGAGCACCAGTATTTGTCCTTTTAAATTAATTTATTTAATTCATTGTTTATCTTCCAGAAGCCTAACATTATTTTAATTTTTTTTTTATATTTACATTATGCACTGTGACAACGTTATTTACATTTTTTTAGTAGAGTCCATATCATATGTTTTGATTAATATGTGAAGTTACTATGACAAAAGTATTTATTTTAGTTCTGGACTGCTTAAAACTGTTTCCTCTCAGAGCTTGGCAACCAACATTGGGCTAATTTGTTTCTTTGCACAAAAATTCCTACAGTTATACTGTTATCTTGGATCATCGACACAAGGAGGACATGTCGTCGCGGTAATTGTTAAGAGAGCATGAAGGAAGGGTTATGGAGAATATTGTGCTTCTTGCTTGTAACATGGCTGTGAGAAGACGTGAAGGGAACTGAGGAACGGCAACGCTGATGTCGGCCTTTAGGACATGGACCAGCAGCGCAGTATTATATCAACTGGAGGCCCAGCTGTTCCATTCTATTGAAACGTCAACGATTCCCGCAGCGCGCGACTGATGTCCAGGTGTTGGAAAGGCTCGAGTTCGAGTAGAGGCTTCGGCGTCGCAGCACGTCCTAACATAAGCCAGTTCCAGTTTAAGATGCAGCAGTTTTTTCATCGTTCCTGTCGAACCATCTGCAAAATTATTTGATTTGGAAGTCTTGGGATCAAAGTACAAAGATAATTTGAAACACTAAAATATTGATCGCTGTAATTAATCTGCTAGATAATATATATAACGTGCATGACCATACAACCAGTATCCCAAAGCACGAAATTTAAAGAATCTCTGGTGATATTTAAATTGCTAGCGATAATATTGCTTGAGGAGAAAAGGTGAACTTTATTGGAATCAGTCTAGACGTCTTCATAAATGTTTGTTGCGACTTGTTCTTGTACACCAGTGTTTCAATGAGTAATTTTTAGCAGATCCCATGATTTTTTTCAATGATAGGCTGACAGCAGAAACCTTTTTCTTATTTTATTGAATTTTCATTTCGTATTGCTTGAACTGTTATGTAATGTTAAGTATGTTGATCTTGCATTAAAATACTAATAATTTTAGAAACGTAGTTGCATGAGATATCATTTAAGTAGTGCTGTAAAAAAATGTTTCTTGTGTTATATAAGTTGATTGTTTACAAAACGCACCACAAACCTGTGCTGAATATTTAAAAAAATGGAAATCTGTCTTGTCACCTTCCAGGATACGGGGAAAATCAGTGTTATCGTTTACTCTCTCATGCAAAGATAATGTCGCAACACAGTTTAAGCTAAATCTCAAATCTAGAAGATTCTACATAATTTATGTTACACTAGGCACCCATACATGACAGAGATTTATTTATTTAC
The DNA here is from genome assembly GCA_029891345.1 of Dryococelus australis. NCBI lineage: Eukaryota > Metazoa > Arthropoda > Insecta > Phasmatodea > Phasmatidae > Dryococelus > Dryococelus australis. The sequence continues at coordinate 204,984,261 of CM056996.1, read as the reverse complement.
TTCCATAAAATAAATATTTTCTTTTCAATTTTACATTGCGTACTTGATATTCCATTCCATCACACATTCATATAATAATATTATTAATACTTTAAAGTGTGGAATGGGACACGACTTGTTCTTAGTTTACATTTTCCACTGGAACCTTGATAACTTAGTGAGTGAGAACTGGTTTAGCAAACATTTTGGTTAAATTTGTGTAGTGTCTTGATGAGGACTTTGAAGTGACTTCGATATGCTTCCGATCATGTCATTATGTTTTGCCACTTTTCACCTCTTTCATTTTAGTATGTACACTCTGGTAACTTTAAAGTAATGTAATTTTGTTTATCGTGGTGCACTCTGTAATATGAAGTGTAGTGTTATTGTTTGCAAAAATTTTTTTTGTGGGGAGTTTGTGACTTTCAGGCGACAATTAGTTTCATTTTATTTCTTGTCAGTAGACAATTAAGTGTTGCAGTGAAAGATTACAGTACTCGTTCAAAGAATAATTTATTTAGGGTCATGTTTGAATTTTTAGTGTTGCCAACATTTTCCGAGTTGTTGAGGTATCTAGCGGGAGGTTTTGTGCGGTAGCACAGAGCAAGGCTCTCGGAGCTGGCTTGAGTGCTATTGGAAGACTGACCACCTCCCGATAAACTAGACTGCATTTTCTACGTGCTGGTAACACTGATTTGAAGCCTGAGGTATTGACTGCTTTCGAGCAGTTGTTAGTTTTAAATTACCTTAAGTTTAAGGTTAATGTTTAATTTTAAGGCTAAGTTTAAGTTTAGTCATAAGGTATATCATCCAGAGTCAAGCATCCTTGGACAGTCTGAAACCTAGGGATGCCTCTAACTTAGTAGTTCTGGATTGACTCAGTTATAGTGGTGACCAAGATCTCTGGCCACTGGAATGGGCAGTAGTCCCAGGTTGTTACGCAGGGGTTTCATTCCCAGGTACCTCAGTGCTCATGTATATAAATCAGCGCCGTAACAAAGCTCCTTATCACCATCAGCATCACCTCATTCTGTTTCTACTCTTTCTAATGTTTTTGAGTAGACGAATTCTGTGTGATAAAGGAATTCTTTACTTGTTGGGTGTTGTGCTCAACTTATTTCTGCTTTTGAGCAATACTTTTAGGAATTTTTTTAAATCGTGGTATGTGTGCTGTGTCTAAATTATCTCATAGTTTTGAGATTGCTTTGTTTTGCTTGATATTGTTTTTTTTTTTTTTTTTTGCGTGACTTTCCTCAGGTTGTGTATTCTTCAGAGGAAACTTAGCGTCCGCTTTAAGGGAATATAAAAATTAAATCTTGATGTAGTTTATTCACTGTTTAGGCGTGAATCTAATAAATTGGGATTATTATTATTGACGAACTGGATATATTTTAGGGTTCTTATATTGTAATTTGAATTTTGTTTCATTCATTTAATTCGAATTTAGTGTGTTCCAACCAGTTGTAGAGAATTCCAAATTAGTGGTTTGCAAATCACACGCCTATTTTTCTGTGAGGCTTACGAAGTTAACTTTACATATTGGCCAGCATCCAGGCAAGAGAGAAAGATGGTAGGCTTTGTCGCGCGGTATTCGAGTACGGCTCGGTGGCCGCAGCACGGCGTTAAACGATCCATAGACTGCTGTCACATCCGTTTCTGTCACGTTTACGCTTTATGTTTCATGCCGCACACAGCTCGGCAAAAGCCGCTTCGGACCAGAGTGAATTCTAGCCCCACTCACTGTTTAATGACAAAAAGCGTGCCCCTTGGACTCGTCCAGGTAGCTCTTTTTCGTCCCGGAGTGGCGCTGGTGCATCATCGCACAATCTCTGGAGAGTTGGGACTACTTTTAGTTCATGTCGCTGCCGTATAGCGCTGCTAACATGCCGCATCTTCTCGTACGCGTTTTTGACTCGTCACTTGTCTACCGGCACTTGGAGTGGCATACGCGTTTTTTTTTTTTTTTTCAGTAGGCATTGGAGTTGGTGTTTTCCATTAGAATGTAGTCGTCAAGTCACTTCAGCAATAACAACAATGTAGTTGCTAGTCTGCAAGATGTGTAGTGGCGTAGAGAATACAGGCGACATAGTTATTTATTCTGTTGTCTTAGTAACAGCTGTTAGTGGGCTATACAGCTAAGCTAGCTTTTCCAACCTTCGAAATGGGTAAGTTAAATGCTCAAAAAAAAAAAAAAAAAAAAAAAAAAAAAAAACTCATATCCGCGAGTGACTGAAACTTATTTTCCACGTTCCAATCTCTTTAAATTTGTTTTAGAGGCTTTATGGATATAATTCAACATAGTTCCGTTCCGTCTACTTTTGCTCTACTCGTGAAGCTGATGTTCCGGCTTTCAAGTTTCATCCCGTTCCCATGACAGCACTGCTGCTCGTTGGGAATAACTTCAGTTCACGCTATGTACCCAGCCGGATCATCGCCCGTGATGTTCTTCAGAGCACAGATATGAATATGAACCCACGATAACTTTTCTATTTAAAGGCCCCACTATCATTTGAAATGAAAATGATAGAAGAACAGGATAAATAAAAATTTAAAGAAAATATTTTTTTTAATGAATGTTGAGCTGTTTCATAATTAATTTCAAGTCTTTGTATGGGATTCCATTTTATATTTTTTATTATATTTTTAGAAAAATATATTAAATAATGTTTTAACTTTACTGAAATATCTTTTAATATTCACTGTTAATAATTTTCAAAACTGGAAATCTGTAGTTAAAAATTTTTTTGTGTAATGAGTTTACACTTAAATACTCATATATGCCACGCATTTGCTGATGTTTTTTGTGTCATAATATATTAAAACCACCAACTTGTTGAATTCTTGTGTTATTAATCTATAATACCTCTGAGTAATATTCCTTTCCTTTAAATATCTTCTTATTATGTGGATATAATGTTAACTTTATGTTATGACTTGCCATGTTTGCCAGCACATCTTTTCGTATTATTATTATTTTTAACAAAAATAAGGTAGCAGAAGTTTAAATGATTAATGTGGGCAAGTAACATAACAGCAATGTGTAGATAATACTCTCACTGTGGAAAATCATAAATGTTGTTCAATCAGAAATAAAAAATATTAGACTGAAGTAATATTTAAATTAATTACAACAATAATTGTACTCTATCTTAAAACCAATTTGTCTAATTTCAAATAAACAGCAATCATTGTTGTAAAAATAATTAGCCAGTACCTAACACAGCATTTATTAAACAGTAATATAGTAAAAGAATAAATAAGTGTAAAATGCGACGACATTGCGTCCTAAATCCTAGACCTCGTACGAAAGTACGGAAAATTCATTCTGCCTCGTAACGACTGATTTGAAGATCAAGTAAAAGTTCATGTGTTATTGAACTTCAAAATGATTACAATACATTTGCTATAACCAATTGTGACAGATATTTTGTAAAATTATTCCTGTTTATATCTACGTGCCATTGTTCGCTAAGTAGTTCTGAAGTAAGGCATACAGTGAACATAATAAACAGTGATATTCAGTAGCGTGATAATCACTATGCTACAGTGACTTAAAGTGCAGCCATGGTAACGTATCTAAGTTTAAGTAGTTTTAGTGGAAAACTTTATGCATGTGTACCGTATTCATATAAACAATTATTGTGTCAACAACAAGTTTGAATGATAAAGTGACTAATGGTTGAAACACATTTACACACAATACTTATCCAAATGTGGTAACATTTCAATATTGTTTGGATTAAATGCAAAATTAAAGCTAAAATGTTTTCACTTATGGTCCATTCCCCATTGGAAGCAACTTTATCGGAGTCCTGCTAAATATATACTTGCAGGCCTATTTCGTATCTTTCCGCCAAATGTAAACAAACATTTTCATGTGATTGCCATGTACCATCTGTCAAAATCAATGTTTACATGCCATTGTGTGTGTACATGTGTTCGTATACTTTCGCTACACCTAAAAATAAACATTGGAATGTGACTTCTACTTTTATACCTGTCAAATGTCTTGTTTACAGCTTTTCAAAGAATTCTGCCTTAGATCTATTTCAAAAACCACTTCGTTTTATAAATGCCTGAATTAACGATTGTTCTTACGGTTACGTTACATTAACATATTTGTTTTCCACGACATAGCACAATACAAGTAATGCATGTTAATATTTTGCCGCGACTGTGTCAAACACTGTTACAACTAAGGGGTAATGAACTGTAGTATTTAACTTTATGTTATTGATATGTGTTGGGTTATTTCTTTAAAATGACGGCCTCAGTTCGAGTAACGAAGAAATAGCCAGTCCAACGAAAAAGCGACATTAAAATCAAGCACGCAACTCGTGTCGCTCATTTTTGTTATAGAAACTTAAAATATAGCGGTGAACATGCACACAAATAAGCCTACCGTAACTTTTATCTCACTCATATTTATATATGTTGCTACTTACTGTTTATTAGGTTTAATGAAATTTATTGGGGCTGGACTTGGTTATTTTGTTGGGATTGGTTGTAAATCACGTTACACGACTATATTTCAAACACCCAGAGCAAAGGTACAACGATGTGATAAATAAACATACGTGGATGTAAATAAATAACTTCGTTATAAAAACAGTTCACATTTACAACGTATAAATAGTTCACATCAAATATTTGAAATCACGCACACACAGATCCAGTGTAACTATCGCCAAACAGCCACACCACGCTATTTAACACGCAGCGGTTAACGAAACACACCGTAACAGTATATTTATTACTGCCGTGGAAAAAACCGATTTATCACAACCTCGTAACTTGCCAAGGTAGGTTTAAAAAACACGTCTACAAACGTGATGTGATAATTTGAAGTATTTTTTCGGAGTAAGTATAATTTACGCTTCGTTTGGTAAAATAGCAACACGCCATGCCATGGCTCGTCACGTCTACCAACTTCACTTTGTTTCTGCCCGCCATCATATCTAAATATATTAAAAAATTTGTATTCAAACATTAAAATCTCTTTTCACTTGTAAATTGCAAATTCAAAAATCATTGTTTTGCTGTAATAAGTATGAAATATGCTACAATTGAAAACATGTACAATTTCGTCACGTACTAGCGAAGTGAAACTTCCAGAGTGTGAAAGAGACAAAACAGAGAGAGAGAGAGGGAGAGAGAGAGAGAGAGAGAGAAGAGAGCCAAGCCTCGCTCAACAGATAGTTGCTTCAAAGAGTCTCTCGCTCGATAAAACAACACCGTACCATTACGGCCTACTCACGATGTTTCCGCTGTTATTTTAAACTGTAAAAATTAGATATTTTGCCATCGGGGCTACCTAAATATTTTAATATTTAAATAGGCTCCGTTTAATTTACAAATAGCATACTAAAAAACTAGGTTAAAATAATATTTGAACTGTGAACTATTTCTTGCCGGTCGTTGCCAACACGTCGCTGCTCTCGCTGTTGTAAACTCATATTTAAAAAGAAATTAATATTACAAACTAAAGAAGATATCAAGGTAAAGTTTCATTTATTCAATAATAAAATCCTCCAAAGTTAACCACAGTGTTATATATTTGTGGAATACAGGTTATTGAAAAAACTGGTTGACATGTTATTCCTAGAGTGTTTTTTCAAAGGTTGATTTTCATAAGTCGCTTCCAATCAGGAATGAACTATACACGGAACCAGATTGAAGATATCAGTACACAGGTTTGAACAATAACCATAATTTCTTCAATTATCAAACGGAAAAATATGTGAACCAAATAGATTTATTGAACAATATTAATTAATATATGCCTAATCAATAGGTATGTCAGGAACCCTGGGAAACATTTCAAGGGAAAGATATTAAGACTACAGTAGTGCGACATGCCATACTTTAACAAACATGGAAACTTGTACATGACAAAAAATCCCTACAACTTAAGTTAAAATGGCAATAAATGTGTCTAAGCACAAAGAAAATTTGTGTGACCAATTTAATTAAATTGAAAAACTTGAAAGAAAATAAATTAAAGCACATTCAGTTCGAATAAAACGGTGCATAAACTAACTGATACAACAAAAACATTATAATGAAGCAGAGATAATGAGATAACATTTTAAATACTCTGGACTTAATACTGTAAGCTACTTATTTTAGCATCGTATAAATTCATCAATTAATAAATGTTTAAATTATCGTAATTCTTTAACTTCTTCTACTTAAATTTTATAATTAATAAATATAATTAAATGAACGACAAAGTAACTCATCATGCGGTTAATAAATAAAGACGTTCTCGAATTAATAACAATATGTTTAGTGAGTGTACGTTGCATTCTGACAGATTATATTTGTATTTGAAGCTGTATGAGCTACCGAACAACCCTGCAGTACAATTTCCAGCGTGCAGTCGCATGTGAGATAGCCAAGCCACTCGGCTTCCATTCCGAGAGCTCAAGTCGCACGGGAGCAGACCCGAGAAGTTCCAGCATACCACAACAGTGTCCCGTTCGGCAAACACCACTTGACTAGCTACTCGCATACGACTGGAAACTGCATAAAACTCTTGGAGAACTATAGCGATGCAGGCCTAGGAAGTAACGAGACGACTGGAAGGTCTGCACAAACAGAACCGTCTCCTGGTTGAGTTAAAGGGAGGCATCAGTAGCCCTTTTCACGACTGAAGCATGGGTGGTTGCAACTAGTAGATCCGTGAGAGAGATTGCTTGAGTTAAGCGTCTGTTCTCAGGAATAATGTAACTGACAATACTTCCAGAGCTGCAGCTAGAGAATGAGGCAGCTATCAGACTGGCGCACGACATGGGACATCATAGCCGAACTAAAGACACAAGGACTGGGCATTTCTTTGTGAGAGAACTGTGCCGTTTGAAAATATGTCATGACTATTTATTCTTTAGTATTATTGCTTCACTGCAAGTGAACTATTTTAAAAAGGTTTTGAACCCTAATCTTTAGTATTTTAATTCAGTAATAACGACTAATAGTAATATTTAATGGTTTAATTGCTTTGGTTATTTAATGCGATTATTAATGCTTTTATTATTTCTTGGCACTTCCTCAATTTTTAATACTGTCATTTTGTCTGGCGTTGTAATATAACTGAATGGTACATATTTGATTAATTTATCAGTTTCTGGCAGCTTACCAGAAGGTAATTAATGAGCACTCGAATAGGAAGTGTAGCTTTGAATTAAAGGCGACGTTGTAATATCTTTATGTAAAACCACACTCAAAATACAACTGACACAACTCGTACAATCTTTACTTTAGGTTTAAAAGCGGTGGAGTTGATTGATATAATTTACTTTATCTTTACCAGCCACTAAATCAATGTCTACTAAATTGTCTGTAGTAACTCACTGGAGCAGTATCGCCTTGTTAATGGTGCTGAAGGCTGCGAGCACAAGTCTCGGAATCGGCGACCGCGGAACAGCCTATTGCGGTCTGTAGTAAGGTGGCAGCTGTCTGGCGGCAGGCCCTGCTTGTGTCCTCGTCTCTAACCAGTCGGGTGGCAGCTGTCTGGCGGCAGGCCCTGCTTGTGTCCTCGTCTCTAAACAGTCAGGTGGCAGCTGTCTGGCGGCAGGCCCTGCTTGTGTCCTCGTCTCTAACCAGTCAGGTGGCAGCTGTCTGCCAGCTTGACGTGTCTACGTTATGTGACAGCCATGATGGTGTTTTAAGGCACTCAAGTGGCCATTAGCGTTTCTTCCACAACCATCACGTATTGTACAGTCACCAGGACGTTGTTTGTTGTGGTGTTACTGTATATTATCTATTTATTCTTTTTTCGTTCAAGGTGTAGTTTGATATTTTCTGTTTCCCCTCTCTGGTGATTAAAGTTTCAATTTTACATTTCGCTTCTTCTTGTGCACCAGTCAGCTTACATTCACTAATTAATTTCGGATATATTTTTTTTTTTTGCGAGGCTTAAGTCGTCCTCGTGTCGGCTAAATACTGGGGCACGCGCCTGCAACATATCCTGCTGATCTTTCCTAAACATGCTGAGCTAACTTATTCCGCTGAAGCTCTTCACTTGCCAGCGCAGTTTATTTACCTGTGTTTGGTCTTCACCTTCATTGCTGCGGACTGACTACTACTAGTCAACATTCATTCGTTTCTAAATCCCTTTTGCCAGTTCCTGTGGACTATATACGGTGCCTGGATTCATCTAAGTCACAACGGACATTTTGTTCTTCATTTAAGTATATAGTAATACTTCATTAAAAAAAGGAACTTCACTGCGAATTTGGACACCACGGTTGAAATTTATTCGTGAAAATTATATGGTGCTTAAAGTAACTTTGTAATCTCACTTGAAGTGATCACATTTTTGTTGTAATACTACTTTTTTCTTTAGATGTTAATGATGCACCCCAGGAGTCTTTTAAACATTTATTTATACTATTTTGAAGTTCATTGTTAACATCAATAATTATATTACTGAAGATAATTTGTTTTCAGGCCCAGTTTGTCAGTAATTTTAGAAATTTTGGGTCACACTAATCTTTACAATAACGTCATTATGTTGTTGTCTTGCGACATTTCCTTACTCAGAAATTTTCTTGTTTCTTTTTACAATGAACTTAAGCCTTCAATAAACTAAATAAAAGAGTATTACAAAACCGCTATTACAGTGTCGTTATTTATTTTTTTATTACTAAAATAGTTTCCCTCTGTGCTTGCTTATTTATATATTTTATTGTAGATACTAGTATGTCTTGTCGTGTCTTGTCTTGTATATAATCTTTCATTCGTTTATTTGTACCATGTGAGATCACCCAGCATAACTTAGTTTTTGTATATCGCTTCCATTTCATTTTGTTGTTCTTGTTACGGGGTCCTTTCGTTATTTTCTTGATATTAATATTATTATTATTATGAACCACGTTTTACTATACTGTTTGTGGTTTTCTTTGTTTCTTTGTTTGCTGTGGTGCCAAGGACTGACTGCATTTTTCTTATTAAGTGGGGATTTATTTGTTTCTGGTCGTACTTGGGCACAGAACTAGTTACTAAAGGTGAGATTGCTATCAGAAGAGTATCAACTGAGCATCAATTGACAGATATGACGACTAAATCAATTCACAAGTCAAGACTTCTGTGTAACATGATGGGACTTCTTGGTGATAATGAGGAAAAAATGTTCCTTCTATGACGTTACTATAGTTTTCATTGATATAATTGTTTTCATTCTTTTTTAATCTCTTTGGCAGTTGTATTCATTATTTCAAGAGGACAAATAATATTGTGATATAATGATTTTTTCAACAACGAACGGTAAATTATATACCGTTTGTTGCTGAAAAAATAAAAGTGAAGGGAATGAAATGTTATTTAAAATAAGAAGCTATATTATTTTTATTTTAAGATCTAATTCAACAATATCTGACATAAACATTAGTATAGGGATATTCTACGATACATATGTAATTATTAACAATGTCAAAAACTAAAAAATTGCTGTACAAAAAAATGACAAAGAGTGGAAAGGCATGTTTTTCGCGACTATTCATTGGCCGGAATCAAGAGTTTATTTTTTTAACAAGAACAAACAAATATTTTTAAGACATTTACGTTAATGTAAACAGGAAGAGAAATATACGAAGGGTTTAGAAATATTCTCTAAACAGTGTCACTGTGAAATTGGAGCTATATCTATCAAATTAAAATACATTGTTTTAATATTAGTTGATTTAATATAATATTAAAATATTAGATAATCCTACATGTTTATCAATTAATTTAATAAGTTTAATCATTGCTCAGTAAACACAGTTTTTTTTTTTTTAATATATTCCGGGGCTGTGGCCAGGGCACAACTACGTGTGAAGACGATGTGCAAACTTGCAAGGCGAGAGTGCGTAGCTGGACGCTCACGTCACAAGGACTGCCACCTTTCCAGAACTAACCTTCCCTGCCAGTCTGCCAGTGGGAGGCCTACAGCTGGTGTGGCACACGCCTGTATTCACGGGCAGTAGCGCGATCATGCAGTTTAATGACAGGTTTGATCGCCCGCGGTCAGTGAGTTTCTCCACACTCTACAGTAGACGCACAGTTCCTGGAGCTCGTGAGGTGGGTCTAACTTGGAAGACGAGAAGGTCGACGCAATCAGTATTGGGCGATCTTTCGGTAAGATGACTGCACAGTGTTTCTTGGTAGAGTACTTCTAGTCATTTCATATTCCGTAAACTTACCGTTTCAGGAGTCAAGAGCAAAGAAAGTTCTTACCTTAACAAACCCTGACAGACGTTGGTATTGTGTTGTACATTACAGAATTATAGCGATGTTTGAAAATATTTATGATGCTGCAATCAGTTAAAAACTCAATGCTAGCAGATACTTTGCAGTTTGTACAGGGCTGTCAGAGTTATGTAATGGGAACCACTGTTTTTTCTCCTATGCCAAAGCTTCAATACACTTTTGAGCATTATTAACAACATTAAAATTATGGTATGATTGGACTGTATCCATTGCCGACCCCGAGACTAAATAAAAATCACACACACAGGACACAGCAAGACAAAAAAGGAAATAAATAAATAAACCTTTTAGAACACCACAGACAGATTATTAGAAAAGCTGTTTCCTTGTCAGTGAAAATTAAGTATGTATATAATTAAAACGACTAAGAGACGAACAACTTATTTATTACAAAACACAGACAACAAAAGGAAAACCAAAAGTAAATAACGGCGAAAAATAACACAAAAATATAATAACAAGTGTTCATGACGTTTCGGGGCCAGAAATCTGATCCCTTCTTCATATGAGACAATGGAAGTACAACCGTAGTAGACTGAGCTGAGGTAGAAACCAGAGGGTATATCTATTCTTTCTCTGGTTATTTATGTGGTTTCTGTGTTACTCGAACTGTTGATTTATTTGGTTTTATAATCTGACAAAGAATACATTTCCTGACTTGGGTTTCATTGTAATTTTTGTCCTATCTTTGTATGTCTTTGACTTTTGTTGTTCTGCTGTGTCCACAGATATTGTTGTTTGCACTGCTTTCTTCACTCGTGTAGTTTTCAGAAGAAATCGAGAAAATGATCTTTGAAAGTGAGAAATTTGCGTGGATTTTAGTTAAATTAATGAGTTGCGCCAATATCTGCAATAGCCGTCTACTGATTTCTGTAAAAAAAAAAAATTGTGTACATATAAACACAAGAGAAAGAAAAAAATTTAACTTAGATTTTTTTAAAATAGTTTTTTATTCGATAAAACAACTCAACCAAATATCTAAAAAAATTGTGTTAAAATATCGAAACAACTTCTTGTTTCTGTAAAATCGTTTACATTATCCATTTAATAAAATTAAAAATTTATATATCTTCAGTGATATTTTCTTTCATATAATCATAAGTTAAATTTCGTTGGCTTGTTAAAACAACATTACAAATTGTACCAGCCTCAACAGCTTATTTTATTAAATGTACACTAATTTTTATATTTGTTTTATCTTTAACTTCTGCTGTTTTTATATATACGCAGTCAACAACATATAAAGGTCTTCGCCTCCAAAATTAATAATAATTGATATCGCCATGACAGTTTGTAGTTGGCTTATAATAAAGTTCATTTTTTCTACGTATAGTATCTAATATTGTTCTAGAATTTCTAAAAATCACTAAAAGCCAGAAACATTTTAAGACAAAGATCATTTTCAATATCTAGATTCCAAACATTCTTTTGGAAAAATTTCATTTCTACCATCTTTAACAAAAATATTTCTTACATCACAATGATCGAACATTGAAGCATGAACATATTGCTCGGCGCGATTTTTTCTATTAGTTTGGAAACCCACAATTACAAAATTGGCATGTCAAATTACAAATTATTAAACTGATATTTTATATCAAAGTTAAAACAGTTGTCCCAGCAGGAATTTTTTTTTTTAAATTACCAATACTTAAAAATCAAGATGAATTTTATGATTTTTATGTATTTTTTCTTGAATTGCCATTGATGTGTTCGATTCGTATTGAACAATAGGCCACAACCTTTCTAATTTTTCAATAAAAATTTTACCTTGATCAGCATAGGTTTTATCAACTGAACCATCTGCTTTTTTATAGTCATAAACAAATAAACAATTGTTATCAAATGAATTTCCAAAAAAAAAGTGATTTTATAACCACCTTTCCAGTAAACGTCATTATTATAGTGAATAAAGCCAAACAAATATCTTAATATATACATTATTTCATTAATTTTATCACTACGAACAGATTTTATCGGAATTTATTATAAACACCAGTAGACTCTAAATAATTTTGTTCACCTGGTGACCTTAGCTAAATAGTCATCATTGTGGAAGATATTACTGGATTATCAACAGCCTCAATAATATGCCCATGTTTTGAAATTTATACTATAGAAAACTGAAATCTTTGGAAATGTTTGGAATCTAGATATTGAAAATGATCTTTGTCTTAAAATGTTTCTGGCTTTTAGCGATTTTTAGAAATTCTAGAACAATATTAGATACTATACGTAGAAAAAATGAACTTTATTATAAGCCAACTACAAACTGTCATGGCGATATCAATTATTATTAATTTTGGAGGCGAAGACCTTTATATGTTGTTGACTGCGTATATATAAAAACAGCAGAAGTTAAAGATAAAACAAATATAAAAATTGGTGTACATTTAATAAAATAATCTGATGAGGCTGGTACAATTTGTAATGTTGTTTTAACAAGCCAACGAAATTTAACTTATGATTATATGAAAGAAAATATCACTGAAGATATATAAATTTTTAATTTTATTAAATGGATAATGTAAACGATTTTACAGAAACAAGAAGTTGTTTCGATATTTTAACACAATTTTTTTAGATATTTGGTTGAGTTGTTTTATCGAATAAAAAATTATTTTTAAAAAATCTAAGTTAAATTTTTTTCTTTCTCTTGTATTTATATGTACACAATTTTTTTTTACAGAAATCAGTAGACGACTATTGCAGATATTGGTGCAACTCATTAATTTAACTAAAATCCACGCAAATTTCTCACTTTCAAAGATCATTTTCTCAATTTCTTCTGAAAACTCGATTCATTTATTCAATTTCACCCCCAAAATCAAGATAATTTGAACCAAAATCAAGATGATTTGACCCAAATATACGTTCTCAATCAAGCGCACTTTTTTTGAAAACATGCTTTGTTCACTCTTTGAATTGTGGTCCATATCCAGGGTAAATGATGCTAATATTATGTCAAAAAGGGTAAACATTTACTTAAAATTAGAATAATATCACAAGAAAAGAATGAAAATTATTGGAATTTCATCAAAAACATAATGGTTTAGCTTGAAAATTAGTCTTGAAAGATCTACACATAACGAGTGAACACAAATTGAAAACTGATTTTGATTTTGAGTTGCGGTTTGAAAAATTTGACAAGGAATTTGAAATTTTGTTTGAATTTAGCTTGAAATTGGTGTGATTTTAGTTAAATTATTGAGTTGCGCCACGATCTGTTATAGTATTCTACTCTCGGGTCTACAACTAAGCACTGGGATGTACGACTAAGCACTCGGATGTACGACTTACCACTCGGATCTACGACTAAGCACTCGGATATACGACTAAGCACTCGGATGTACGACTAAGCACTCGAATGTACGACTAAGTACTCGGATATGCGACGAAGCATTCAGATGTACGACTAAGCACTCGGATGTGCGGCTAAGCACTCGGATGTACGACTAAGTAATCGGATGTACGGCTAGGCACTCGGATGTACGACTAAGTACTTGGATGTACGACTAAGCACTCAGATATACGGCTAAGCACTCGGATGTACGACTAAGTACTCGGATGTACGTTTAATCACTCGGATGTACGACTATGCACCTCCTCACTTATCCGACCAGAAGGGAAACCGAGTTCGAGTCCCAGCGGAGTCACACCCGAATTCTCGTCGCACGTGGAAACTGTGCCGGACGATACTGCTGGTCGGCGGGTTTTCTCGGGGATTTTCCCGTTTTCCTCGCCCTTGTATTCTGGCGTAGCTCCATATTTACCTCATTTCACCCTCATCGCCTTTTAAGACCTCGCTGTTATGAACCATTTAAATTTCTCCGCTCAGGTAATCCGATCACATAGACGAAACTAACTGACCAAATCAATTGGCCGTGTCAAACAACCATACCGACTGCTTGGTCGATCATACAGCGCGACCGAAAAACAAGTTGTGCAACATGAACAACATCGCGAATCATGCCGATTGTTTCGAAACGCATTGCACAATGAGCTTGACACAAGCGAAGTAAGCATCCACGTAATGCGCCAAGCGAAATGGGGCATATAATGCGCCTTGAACCTGTTTTAGTACGTATTATATTGTACTGTAAAGGGCTTTTTAACGTCCCCCGGTTTTATGCTTGAAAGCTTAGCAGGGGATGGCTTATAGACTAACTTACTATTAACACCCATGCCTTACCTGGGATTCGAACCCAGAGCCTCCCGCACCCCAGATCGGTGGCTCACCAACATATCGCGCCATGGGAGGTCTTCTTTTAGTACGTAAGGCGGCTACATGAAAATAAAAATAAAATTACTGGGCTATTATTTGTAAGTACACTTAAGTAATAATGTCTGATTATATTAAAGTAGTAATTTTATTAAAAGGTAATTTTTAAACACCTAAAATTGCCCTTTTAACAACTAACGAAACCCATGATCGTATTGTGGGAAAGGAAGGGGGCGTGTAGGCAGGGAGCATTGTCTGTTCACTTCGCTTACTCTCATACTGAGAAGCAGAATACACCCCTTTCAAAGATAAATAGACTAATTCATTTCACGTAATGTGACAGTATGAGCGGCGCCCACCTAGCTGCAATTATCCGTCAAACTCGTAGCGTGCGATGCTGTCGTATGACATGGAAGAAAATATCTGGTGTACATTGTCGTTTCACATTGTTTTAGTTACTATCAGAATAATTAAAAATATAAGAATTAAAACTTGTGATTGTATACTGTTGCTAACACATGCAAACATTCCAGAAAGTAGGAACCACAACTGCATTACTGAATGTTCATATTTTTACGTTGGAAGGCGATAGACGAAGTGGGTGGGGGGGGGGGGGGCAAGCACCAAACCATTGTCCGCTCACACTTGTAAGAACCAAATTTGCTACTCTCATGTCGAAGCAAGTGAGAGTCACATTAAGAAAAGTCGTGATGATCCGAGTATGTTGCGAAGCGGTTTGTAAAAATCTGTGCGAAACACATCGCCCTAAGACATGAGATCGCGTAGCTCATCCCGACATCGTATTGCGAATCAAGTGGCGAGTCTTGAAACATCTGATGTGACCAACCACATCGCGAAAATGCTATTGTCATCAACATTTCTAGCGAAGAACTATTACAATTACTTCACAAAGACATCTTATAATTCGACTTGCATCACAAAGCTTACTTCGAAACACATCGTATATCGTAAATCACATTGCGAAGCTAGTCATGAGTATCGAAACAGTTTGCATGTCAAGAATTATATCGTGAAAATGTCGCGATGATCTACATTTCTTGAAGCTCCTCGTGAGCCATATAGCTAAGCAAGAAGTGAGACAGAAGACGTGACACGAAGCACGCCCACTGTAAGATACTGAGGAAACCAAGGACACAATTTCCTTAGTTCAGTTCATGTTAGTTATGGTGCAGTGTGTCGTTCGGGTTTCCTGAGAGATCTGAGACACCAGTACTTGAACAGTTGTTCCAGAATATGTGGCACCATACCACCCCATACAATACCAGGTATGGAACAACAGGTTAGCGAGGTTGTCGAAAGGTACAAGGTGGCAGTGTGTCTTTAGTGATTCCCGAAATTGATCAAGTGATCGTATTTTCCTTAAAGCAAAAATTCTTTTACAAATCGCTCGTATGAAATTTATAAATATTTCACAGTTGCAGGCGTATTGGCGCCAAGCCTCGGAGTACCTCGGAAGTCTAATAAGATGTCACGAAGCACACATGGAACCACGTTACATGTTATGTCGCAAATTGGCCGTTGGAGATCTCTATAACTATGCTTTGATCGTATTTTCAACTATCAATACTGCTGCAACAATCTGAATTTACTAATATCCGTAAAATTTAGAACAGCTGGTCTGACAAGTAAATGTAGCATTCTATACAAAAATTCAACACAGAAAATCGTGATACATATTTGAATATGAAACGTCTGAGATACAATAAGAAAATTTACAGACCCTAACGTTCTTTTACAAGAAGGTCCATGTTCCTTTATAATCACAAACATTCAGGTACTGGCTGGCGTTGCTTTAGCAAAATACCGTGCTTTTGCTCATCAAGGGTTCCGATCCCGCACTGGACATGGAAAGTTCGAAGAACTTCACAGCATTTATAATCTAGTAAAATTCCACAAGATCAAACATTCAGATGTCTTTGGCTTAGTATTCGACAAATGCATATACCGCTGACTTTTGCAGGTCTACATTGCAATGATCCTATCTTATAGCACATGGCAAATGCTGTTCGCAAGTCATGCCCGGCAAAGCCTCGAGCTAGAGTATCGAACACTGGAGAATACAACATCGCTGTCTAATGCTTGTGAGCATGCACACGACTGATGACGTTGCATCCTCTGATTGGCCCCAAACTGTCTACACCCTCACTGATGACCAGCGAAGTATTTCATCTCACAAATCGCATCGCTAGTCATACTGCGAATATTCCATCATACTGTACGAAGCATTTATGATGCTTCTGCTTATGCTCAAAGCTTTTTACCGCACATGTTCACTATTGTAGTACACTGAGAGAATCACATATTTTCCTCGTATAATCATGTCACATTCACAGAAAGCACAACGCCGTCTGACATTGCTCTAGCAAGTGCTTTGCATACGATTGTCATGGATTTGTGCTCTGCGCAAGACATAATTTTTTTAAACATTATTAAAGTGTAGCATTTTTGAAAAATCTGTAGCTCTCATTTAACTCTTCGATATATGATATTTCGACGACTAAGTACTTGGACGACTGCCATTTCTGTACCTTGATCCTGTACAAGGTTTGAAACCAGGGTTTGTACATCATCATGCTCGCAGACGCTCGTTTCTGTATCAAGTTGTGTCGGTTGTTCCAAAATGTAGGTGAGTAGTTGTCATAATAATAACGTGCCAAGTGTACAAGAATTTTCGCCTTTTAAAACCTCCATCTTAGATGCAACGTAATGTTAACCGCATGACAAACATTTTTAATATAAAGAAAAATATCATTTAAACTGTTATACTCGGAGGGTGAATATAAACGGAAGCCTTTTTAGCTTTACTCCACAGGTGCTCCGAAACGGAAAACTCAGCCTCTTGTGGTCAGCGACGACGAGGATGAAGTCACATCGAACTCCACACCATCCGCTATGCGCCCCAATCTGGCTCAAGATATTATGAAGGAAAGGATTGCTAAACTGCGTGTGGAACTGGATTTGACAGAAAGACGCAAAAAGTCTCTTGCTGACGGCACCGAACACGAGAAAGCACGTAAGTTGCGGCGGGAAATCGATGGTTATGAAAAGAAGCTCAAGCTTAAGGAAAAACAGATAATGTACGCTATGAAACACAGGGAAAATAAGAAGCAAAAAATAATTGAATTATGTTCGAAAAATCCCGATGCGGCGAAGTCGTTAACGCCTCGTGCTGGCCCTGGACGTCCACGTCTAGAAGAAGAGGAGTCTGAATTGCTGAAAGCAGTAGTTGATTTAGCTATGTTTGGTGCATCTGCTGAGGAGCGGCATCGCTGTGAGAAAGTTCGCACTGTCCATACGCTTTCAGAGCTTACTGATAAACTAATTGAGCTGGGGTTCAATATCTCACGAAGTGTTACTTACATTCGACTGCTACCTAGACGTACAGATACACGCGAGGCTAAGCGCCACGTAGTGACTGTCCCAGTGAAGCTGAGCCGTCCTGAAGCTGATTATCATAAAGCACGCCAAGACCAATACTTTTGTGTGGCCTCCATAAGGTCACTGGAGACAGTAGCCTCAGTACTTGATCCTCACTCCGTGAATTTTTGTATCTCAGGATGATAAAGCCCGTGTTCCCATAGGGCTCATAGCGGCAAACAAGCAGGCGCCCTTGGTAATGCACGTTGAATACAAAGTGTCGCTGCCAGATCACAACTTTGTAATTGCTTCTAGGCACAAATTGATTCCGAGCGTGTATGCTCTTTGTGAAGTGAAGCCCAATGAGATGGGACGGCCAGAAGCCGTCTCATACAGTGGACCAACTTATATAGCAATCAGAAGTGGCAAGCACTCTTCGTCAACTGCAACTAGTCACGCTCAAGACTTGGACACTCTTTTAACCCTTGAGCCTTTTTACAATTTTATGAAGAACTGAGACTGTAAAGTTAAGCCTGTCCTTATCATTTCGAGCGATGGCGGTCCCGATGAGAACCCACGATATCGCAAAGTGATCGCACACGCCGTAGAGAATTTCAAAAAATATGATCTGGACGCAATATTCATTGTGACTAAGCCCCTGGCAGAAGTGCTTTTAATAGAGTAGAGAGACGCATGGCTCCACTCAGCCGGGAGCTAATGGGTGTTGTTCTTCCCCAAAATTCTTTTGGGACACATCTTGACTCCAACGGCAGAACAGTAGACGTTAGCCTGGAAAAGGATAATTTCAAAAAGGCAGGGGAAATTTTGGCTGAAATATGGTCTGCAGTGTGCATTGACGGACACGAAGTAGTTGCTAAATACATTGACCCGAACAATGACACTTCCAGCGTTTCAGACCTGCCATCCAAAGAATGGTAGGCTGAGCACGTTAGAGAAAGCCAATATTTACTTCAGGTATGCGGTAATTTTTTGACATTTAATAATTACTGTTTTTTTCCCGTATGAATTTTCACAGCAGTTTACCTTTTAATTTTACCACCATTTGATGCGTGCTTTTTAATATTTTCTTGAAATTTTTTAACGAGCGTGAGCGCTAAGAAATGGATTTTTATTTAGAGGTCAAAATAATGAATTGTTTATAATTATTATTTTAGGTTGTGAACTGTGATGACCGGGACTTCTGCAGTCCACGCCGGAGTGCTCTGCATATGATTCTTCACGACCGTTTTCTGTCACCTCCATACCCTATCACTCAGGTTGATGGACATCTGACGGTCCCAGACCCTGAAGAGCATGACGGAAAGTCATTTATTCCCTCCTTGATTCGCCACTGCTTACCGATTCAACCTTTGCATGCCTTAATCGGCATGCCCTATGACCTCTATTGCCCCAGTGTACATCGTGATCTAGAATAGAGATGCTGCAGTACATGCGGTATCTACTTTTCATCCATCACAAGAGCTGCAGAGCACCGGCGCGCGGTCCACCGTGCACCAGCTGCACTAGCGTGCAAAGTGCGACCCTCACGGATTGTCACACGTCGAGCTACTGACCTTCTGTGTGCAAGCGACAACAGTTTAGAGTGGCTAAATCGGAACGAGGTTGAAGGAGCAGATGATTTTACTGAAAATCACGTGGACATGTTGGTTCCAGTAGTCACTCTTGAGACCGTACATGGTTCTCCGTGGACTGAATTAGAATGAATATTCTTTTACCAATTTTAACAGTTCTCATTTAAGTATTTTATTGTTCGATTTTTTCACTGTGATTCTAGACTATGGTCTTAGTAGTCTTAAATACTAATCTTAACTAGCCCTAAATAAAAATAATTGAACAAATTATGTTTTTTTAATAAATCCAACGGAATTAAGCATAGATTAACGTATTTACACTGAAATACGCATTTTGAACAATCTCATGTTTGATTTGGGGGGGGGGAGGGGGCCGAGCCACTTCTCACGACATCTCACTAGGGGGGGAGGGGGCGAGGTTAAAAAATCGCCAAAATCACCTCACGTAATTTATGGACGCCCCCTAATCTGTGCCTACTTTCAATTATTTTTAAGTTGATTCTTTTATTATATAGAAAAAAAACTCTTAAACAACTACACTTTTCTTATCAACCCAAGAATTATGACTACTATCAAAACCGAACCATTTAATTAGCAGCTTATTTCCTTTTCTTCGCAAAACAAGTCTTTATCAGATTTGGTCTTAAGCAGCTTAGGCTCGTAAAATACCTTTAATAAGTTCATTTTTTAAATCTTTTATTCTGTATATCGTGGGGTTTGTGTGCAATACTTCACAGACCTCAAATACTTCAGTGGACCAATTTTGGTGTATTTCCTTTTTCATACAAATTTTTGCTTTTACTTATACGAGTTTTATCTCCTATTGCAAACTTTGGTTTAACCATTTTTATTTCTTCTTCATACATGTTGATTAGAATAGAACTTTCATTCTTTGCACTTACATTGGTGGGTTTCATTCCGATTGTACTGTGAACAGTGTTATTGTATTCACTTATTAATTTAGGTAATATAGCAATCCATTTATAGCTTCCCTGCACAGTAAATATCTTCAAAATTTTCTTCTTCAATGTTCTATTAAATCTTTTTACAATGCAAGCTTACTTTTCACTGTATGTTGAATAGTGTGTTATGTTGTTGTTGGCCATTAATGTCTTAAATGATTTATAGTAAAATTCTTTACCTTCATCTGTTTGTAAATACATGGGTTTGCGATCATTCAAAATAGTTTTAAATGCTAACATAACATTTTCACCAGTTTTATCTTTGATTGGTATTGCCCATGCATATTTGGAAAAAAATATATATCACAGTTAACATATATTTAAACCCTTTGTTAATTCTATGTATAACTTTTAAAGATCCAGAATTCATCTCAACTAAATCAGCTTGCCAAAGATCATCGATACCAAAAGATAGAACAGTTCTTCTGGGAAAGTTTTTTTGCGTTGGTTTATGAATTTCATTTGCAATATCGTTTTTTATGCCCCCACCAGTGAATAGCGACGTTTTAGCTCTATTGGAAAACATACACCTACAAACACATTTAATTCTTACTTTGTTATTATTTGTAAGTTAATATGAAATTTTATCACTTAGTGTATGTTTCATACATTTGAGACAGTATACATTTAAGTTATCATTGTTCATTTTATTTATTTATATATTAAATGAGACAGCAAAAATTGTAAACAATATAGAGAAGAATATAGAGAGAAGAAGACAGATAATTGAAAAGTTTAAAAATTTCACCAAGATGAATATGACAAAAATAAAAAACACGAACAACCATTGATAGATGCGATAGAAGATTAGGGACAAAAAATTGGACACGTAACAAATGAGAATAAGAACTTAATAAAAGAACTTGTTCCATTTGCTGTTAAGAATTTACACTACCCACAGACACCAACAGAAACATTTTTTGAAAGAAAACCGTTTGGTAAAACAGACATCGATGAATGCTATGACGATGACGTTAAACGCATTGACGATGACGATGAACGCTATGATGATGGCATTAAACGAATTGACGATGATGATGAAAGCTATGACGATGATAATGAACGCTATGACGAAGCGTTGGGGTGTTTGCAAACTGATATCTCACAGTTAACTAACTACAAAACAACATTTATTGATACGAAAGTGGCCGATTTCTTAATTGACTGCAATGACGATGATTTTGGACTAAAGGCTGATAAAGGTATATTGTATATTTGTGATAGTAACATTCATCAATGACAAATTTACTGTAAAAGGTCGAACATATACTGGAACTGATGGTTTGATGAATTTACTATCTAGTAAGAAAGTAACAGAAAGTGACTACACTGCAACTGACTATGAACACTATAGTTGTATCCTAGCAGATACAAATGCAGTTTTTCAAAACAATGATCCAAACTTGGGAATGCCAAAATCGAGTAAATGAAATAAATGGAAAATTATTGTTAAACCTATATACGATTCGATCAAAAAGAAACGTCCCTCGCCTAAAAAGGGGAAAGGTATAAAGAAATATACAGACTATCCCAAAGTATACATATGGTTGGATGATGTTAGGATGCTTATTGATCGACTTCTCGTTATTTATGGCGAAGAGAATGCCTGAAATGATAACTATTACAATGAAAAAGTTGGAAAAATGAATATGCTCAACAGCAAGTTTAGTGACTTTGTTGTGAATAATCCAAAAGGTATACCATATCTGATACGAGTGTTGAACACAATACCACATACTTTTTGGGAGTCGGAGCATCACAGAAAAGGGTTACTCAATGGCATAATAAATTCACTACATTTTGAGTTGCATGCACCCGGTTATCAGTACTTAGGTCCGGGTACCAAACTAAAAGAGAGAATTGAGCGTGGTGATAAACCCATTAATCCACTAGGTGCGGCTGCAATGGAATATGATATCGTTTATCATCATCATAAAGATCTAGCTGAAAGACATGTAGCTGACAAGGAACTAGAAAAGAAATTGTTCAAAAGATTAAGTTCAGATATTGATATCAATGAGAGATTGTGGGCTGGTGTTACAGGATCTGCGATGCATATTAAACGTAAGCTTGGCTAGGGAATTAAAATGAAATGATAAAATATTTGTTATAATAAATGAAAGTAAAAAAAACATTGTATTTCAAGTTCCTAACGAGGAGTTGAAGGGTTTGACTATTGATTCTTTCCTAACGAAAGACCAACTGGATCGCAAAAACAAGAAACTAAAGGTGGGAAAAGGGTTGGCTATCACAATTTCAGTTCCACAGCTTAAGAAAATGTCCAAAGAAACGAAAACTGGAAATGGTTTGACAGTTCACATGTGTGGATTTTTACCCTTAATTTTCGCAGCATTGGGAGCTCTAGGAGCGTTAACTGGTGGTGCATCATCTATCGCTACATCAGTAATTAATGCCAAGAAGAAAAACCAAGAATTGGAAGAACAACGCAGACATAATTTAGCTATGGAGGAATACGGCAAGGGATTGAAGAAATTTAAGTGGGGTAAAAACGTTTTTAAAAAATAACTCCACTCAGTAACTTTGATATTGATAAAATGGTTAAAAAAAAAACATTAAAAATTTTCGGGGTGTATTTATGATCGATGAGCTACTTAACACGCTACTCGATAATGAATGTGGGATTGTTAATCTAGATGTTTCAACAAACTCTGGTACACACTGGGTATGCTATTGGAAAAAAACAAATATTATTTTGATTCATTGGGTGGAAATCCACCACAAGAATTAATAGCATATCTCGGAAGTAATATTTTTTTATACAATGATAGAATTAAAAATTTCACTCAAGTAACTTGTTTTCGTTTGTATATATAATTGTGCTAAATCTCTTTTCATATAATTTGAAATTTCCAGAAATGGTTTCCCTATTAATAAAAAATGGATATATGTGGAAATTCATTAATGAGCTCTTGGATTGAAGATCAAATTAAAGAACGCATGAACAATGATTAGAAGATCAGTTCTAATGATTTTGTTTCCAACACACAGGTCAACGACCTTATAACCACACTGACAAGAAATAAAAGATCACTGGATAAAGCCTATCTTACTTACTTGGAAGTAGATAATAATATAGATTTTGAACAAAAAAGACTAAGACATGTGGGAAATCTCATTGCACCGATGGACACGACCAATTTAGAGTACTATCAGAAAAACAGAATTAATATTATTTGTTTAGTTGGGAAATACAATTCAAAAGAAAAAGTATTTTACTTTGATAATCGAATAGAATATTTTTTTTAATGAGAGATGGAACTATAGTTGAAGTAATAATAAAACCAGAAAAATATAAAAGTGTTATCAACTTATACCATCAATGGAAAAGAATTGACATGTATAAACCTTATGAATTATACACTGATGCTATGATATTTTTAAAATACCAAAAGCTCACAATGTACCCGAAGGTACAATTGTGTTTATTGAAATAGTTATGGTATATCAATTCATTTAAAAAGATCAGATTGTGTTAGTTTTTAATGGAAACACTCCCATTAAAAACAAAACTTACTTATAATCTAAGAATTTGAAAAGTCTTTAATTTTATTATGGAACTTACCATTATTTAACTTACGAGACATATCTATTGTAACAAAACCATATTAATTATTACAACATTTTTAACAAGTCTCCCTAAATTTCTCAAACGTCATATCACCACCAACAAAATCACAATGAATATGTTTAAGATTTGTATCGTCTTATCTGAATATGCAAAGAAAATTGGCATTATCTCTTATAAGGTGCTTAGGTACTTTTGAGTATGTCTGGGCTAAATCGAAGTAATCAATATATTTGTGTCTACCACAAGTAAAGTAATTCCTTGCCATATTTTGATTTTCAAGTATAGATATCATTGAAAACAACTACAGACTCGTTATGACATTCATTTACATCAACCATTTCTTCATTTGATGGAAAGAAGTATGCTATCGGTTCATTAAATAATTTTGATGCTACATCTATATCTTTCTTTAAATTGATATATTTTGGTTGGTCCAGACTTTTTTAACACACATAGAGAGTACCAAAGTCCAACCATCCCTGAGCATATATAAAATTATATATCATAAGTGTAGTTTTTTCCACAGTTACTAGGACCCACTATCAAACATCTTATATTATAGGTAATAATTCTCCATGGCGTTTTGTCGATACAGTCTTGTCTGGTATTCTTATTTTAATATCCCAGTCTACATGTTTCTTGCTCATAATGTAATTAATGAGTAAAGTATTCAAACTAACATATAACAAATCAGTGTTGAAGAAAAGACTACATTACCCTTTAGCGATAGATGGGCACTCATTGGCTTTAGTTCAGTTCTATACGACTTATCTAACACACAACATTATCTCTGGGAAAAATAAGATATATTTTGTGGTCCAGAATGATATAGAATCAGCAGTTGAAATTCCTGTTGGCCAATATAGCTTAAAGATATTGAAAAAAACTATAAAAACCAATTTTTCCATTTAGTATAGTTTCTACGGATGGGAAAGAAAATTGATAACATATCTTTCGAGCTGGATAAAATAACAAACAGAGTGAAAGTAAAATGTACGCTTAAATTACAGCTTGGAATACGGGATTCAATAGGAAAACTTTTGGGTTCCGTAGAAAATAAATCTCTGAAAGCATATGTGTACCATTATGGCGATACAATTCCAAAATTTGTTCCATTTGAAACAATAAATATACACTGTAATATAGTAAATGGTATGATATTAAAACATGATGATATTAAAATATGCTTGCAATATCATAATCAAACATGTTCATTGTTTAATAATGTATTAAACACATTCGTCTTTCAATCCCGTTTGATGATTAAGAACACACGTTACTTTAACGATAAGAATAAGACGTGTATTATCTTGTGTTGCGCGGATAGACCGCGAGTTCGAGGCCACAACAACTAGCGACAAAGAGCAACAACGTTTGATGATTAAGAACACACGTTACTTTAACGATAAGAATAAGACGTGTATTATCTTGTGTTGCGCGGATAGACCGCGAGTTCGAGGCCACAACAACTAGCGGCAAAGAGCAACAACGATTATGGACGGAGCGTGATCTGTCCATAATATTGGTGTTTCCTTAGTGGAGCTTGTTGACTGCAGTGTGTTGTGACTGAGAAGAGTACGGCCAGGCGTGGTAAAGAAGAAAGGCAGCCTCGTAACAGCAGATATACGGCGTTTATATTGGGGTTAACAGATGACCATATTGCACTGCCAGAGGGTGCACCATCATCTGTGACGTCAGCGAATATTTGATCCCAGCCTGGGTTTGCAATCTACCAAACTTCGTTCGTTATTCTGTTTGGTTGACTACGTATTTTTATTTCTGTAATTTTATCGAGATTTCGCTTCAACACCAGATTTAATTTTCTATTGAGAAGTATTCATTATGTGCGTTCATTCCTAACTGTGTAAGTTACAATGTCGAATTATATTTTCATTCTGTACATGGACATAACCATTTGGTTTTACTTGTAATGCCTAATATATAGCAGTTATTAAAACCATATTTTACATTTGCAAATTATTTAATCTTACAGAAACAAAAACAATATTATTTTTGGTACGGAGTAGTGCACCATAATTACCTAAATTTTAAACAACGGCAAGGTTATGGTAATTTGTATTTCATACTGGAACGGGAGATCCCCAAGAAAACCCGCCGAATAGTGCCATCGTCCGGCATGATTCCCACATGCGAAAATGCGGGAGCCACCCCACAGGGAATCGGATCTGGTTCGCCTATGTGATAGGCGAGTAGTCTAGCCACTTGCACCACCGCGGCCCCTATTGTGCGCCTGGAGTCACAACGCAGATTGTAGCACGTCATTGACGCCGACCATAAATAAAATAAGGACAGCGAAGATTCTACATTAACTGAGTCTGCGATGCGTGGAGACAGTTTGGTGAAAAGTAATCAGTCACGGCAATTAGCACAGCTGACACTCTCCGTCTCTTGAGTAAAGTGCGCACGCAGACGCGACATGCTCTCTACGGAGGGGCTAATGGCGTCAAGGCAATATTTTTTCTAACTACTCTATTACTAGGGATAGGAACATTTCGCGGGTTCAATGACCTGTAGGCTAGACTCCACAATCCTATGTACAGTCGAGCCTCAGATGTTTGTTCATTAGCTGCTGCCCCAGTGTTACCACACACCTGGCAGCATGGGATTCGCTTCTTGTTCCCTTGTAAGTCTGCTATTGGCTCAGAGTCGTCTAGGGCGTGTTTCATAATCTCTGATCCAATAGCAAATGTGACTTTAGTGTACACGCGTTTGAAATATATCTTGTCCTGAAATGAATTCGCGAAATATTCCTATCCCTACCTAGCTATTACTAAGTTTTAAGTGTATCCCAAAGGTAGGGCGGGATCTTATTGCGTCTCAGGGCGAACTCCTTACGTCAACAAGGAAGGGAAATCATGCAAGGAGACATGCATCGCGGCTGAGAGGGATTGGCCAGCCATGGCCAGCGATTGGGGGCCATGATTACCTCCCTAAGTGTACTTATAGCTAAAACTATAACTAAGAAGAGACTGGGAAAAACCGTTGATAGGAAAGAATTCAAAATTATTGTATGCATTAAATAGAAATGCTACAGGAGAAAGAAGGTTAGAAATGCGTCAAGGCCGCACCATTTACACTTATTATATATATATATATATATATATATATATATATATATATATATATATATATATATATATCGTCATCGAATTTCAGTACTCTCTGGGAGCGATGTATCGCACGATACCGTTATGTTGAACACGTTTCGATATATATATATATATATATATATATATATATATATATATATATATATATATATATATATATATATATATATATCGAAACGTGTTCAACATAACGGTATCGTGCGATACATCGCTCCCAGAGAGTACTGAAATTCGATGACGATATATCGCAAATATCACACTCTGAATTCGAACCAGCGAAAAATCACTGATTCGCAACGAAATTCAACTACTCGAATTAGTGAAAACAGCTCTACCTACAATCGCTGGAGAACCTCTGGTTGATTCAGTGTAACAATTTCACTCATTGTGTGACAGCCAACTACGTGCGGAGAATTAAATGTTGTTTTTATTTAATTTAGGCGAATCATTACGAAAAATGAACATATTTCCCATAGACACTACTTGCATCGTACAATTTAACGTAATTAAAAATAAATAAAAACATCGTGGTATCCAGAAATGGGACCCAAGGCACCCCAGTTCTAAAGTGTTCACCTTACCAATCCAGCTCCCAAGCGAACCTTGACTACAAAGGGGAAATATATCAACACTATTTCTCTATCGAAAATTGTTGCTTTAAATTGTATGCCTTTTCTCTTCGTTTTTAGTTTAATTGTTAATATTACGACTGACCGTTAAAACAAATACTATTTACAAATATACTCATTTATCTACATTGCATGCAGTTGAACCCTTCAAACAGACTACGTGAATAAAGAAATTAAATACGCAAAAACCGAATGAAAGACTAAATATCCATGGCACCTCGTAAAATGGTATTATAAAAGACGAAACTCACATAAAAATACACACACGCACACGCGCACACACACACACACACACACACACACACACACACACACACACACACACACATATATATATATATATATATATATATATATATATATATATATATATATATATATATATATATACACATTGTTTAACTGATTCATAAATCAGACAATAAATCACTCAAAAACAGCGAATGAAATGGTAGATGAATAAGTGGAACACGTGACTGAATCGACAAATGAAATAAAACTGGTTCTTTTTAACTAATTCGTCAATTAAATCTACTTAAATGACTGTTGAATAAATCAGATGCTGTTAACCGATTTAAACAGTGACATTCTCACAGATTCAGATTTAGAGTGCACACATTGCCAAAATAGTGTCGTTAATATCACATACCGCTAACATCGCATATCGATAATATGCGATATGCGTAAGCCTATAGTTGTCTATACACTGCTGTACCACATCGCATTTGTAATATTTCAGCGATTCCGTGATCGGTGTAGGGTAATTTCAGTAGAGATACCGCACCCGTGGTAGTTATAGTACAAGAGCCAGTGAGAGATCGACTTACACCCATCTGATAACCAGATGAGACATATTTTTTTTTAAATTTTATTAATTAATGAACACACCTATGATATCTTGCCTATTGAAAAGCTGTCATGACTATTTTTAATTAAATTAATTTTAATTACTTTTTTTTCATCACCTTCTCTCTATTGATAACTAACCAAATTTAGTCCCAAATGTTAATTTTCTACATGGAGAATATGCCAAGGTAGGCTTGCTTACTTATTTCCGGTCATAGCTACCTGGCAAGCTGGTATGAACAGGTAAATCAATATAGGTAACTACACCGAGCTGATAACCAATCGAAATTGGTATCAAAATAAAGATTATTTAATAACAAATATAATGGTATAGGCTTGCCTGCGAAAAATCGGTCATAGAATATTATTGCCGTGCGTTAAAGTTTTTAAATCGGAGCAATTAAATATGTGCGAGAGAGAGAGTAGAGCGCCCTAAGTCTGTGCGATAGAAGAGGATACAACATAGCAGCTGTGCGAGAAGTGTCCGTTGAATGTACCCGAGTGCGAATGCTCTTTTACATGCGATTAAGGGATACAACGTTTATTTACTGTCGAAAATGAATTTGGAGTCGCGAATAATAAACTTTATTTCGAATATAATCGTCACATTAATATAAAATAAATTTATTGATAGGTATATAATAATCATTAATGCAGAAATTATCAGACATCAGACAAATTAAAAGTCATTTCAGTTTCAATTTCTTCAGCCAAATTATAAGATATCGTGTGACCATATCGATTGAGAATCGTTATCACTTGGCGAGAATTAGTTAGTGATTTCATCGCCAAACCAAGAGTTAAATTTTTTGCTGGTTTACCTGTATCCCTGGTAACAGCGTAAATGATGTCACTGCAAATCTATGTTACTTGTGTGGTAGCCTCAGTTGAATTTTGATCGGAAAAGTTAGGTCCTTTTATGAGATTACACATGAAATCAAACAATAACTTCGGGATTTCACACTCCCCGCGAATCACGTCTTCAGCTGTTATACGTTTGGGCAGCGGCTTATGATCAATTTTTTTAATACAATTTATTAACTGAAAAGATACATCATCAAACTTTTCTTCATTTTTTTCTCCAAAAATTTAGTATTATTTGCCATCAGTGAAAAGTCGATGTCTGTTTTGTACACTATTTTTTGATGACGCGGTCCGCTAGATGCTTCAATGGTTAGACAGTCACCAAATTTTTTAAATAATTTTTTTCCATCATTTCAGCTCGGTAATCTTCAATATCAACGAGATCGATTGGACTTTTCCCAAATTCTAATAACAGAGCTTGGTATCTTAAAAACAATTGACTGAAGTACATCACCCTATTATTTTCTATTACTTCATTAGAAACAAAATTTACTATTGATTCAAAGGCTTGCTTATGAAGGTTTCTGTAAATTTGCCAACTAGAATTTGAATGATCTTCAAGATCGCGTTTTTCTTTGGTGAGAAAAGAAGCATAACAGGGCTTATGATAAGCAATGTGTTGATGTTGAACTTGTGAAAGAACCTCACGATCATTTATAGCAGTTGCTATTTTTTAAATTTTTTTCTAAGAGCTCATTACTCTGCGAAACAGTTACATTGAAGACTTTCTTTCCTGACCTTTTTTGTTTGCTGTTGCAAAATACACAAACTTGGTCACTAGATGTTGGTGTTGAGAGTGGCGGCATCTGAAACAAATTGAAAGTTGACTGTTTGAAGATGTACAAAAATGCATTAAATATTCATAATCCTTTTCCAATCAGTAATAAATGGAGGAAAGGAAAAATATGTGACATTGATTAAGTTATTTCAAAGTATACAGTATTATTTTACTGAAATATATAAAACAGTAATTTAATATCGAAAAATATGTAATTACCACGTTCAAATCCTCGGAAATTGAAATAGTTTCTGTGCAATTTTCATCATCTTCAGAAGCTGTTGTCCTTGCATGTGCAGATTCGCCAGGATGCCCAGTTGTTGAGGTCGTTGGAAGCATCTGAACATTTTATTAAATTTGTTAAATTCAGCAAGACAATAAAATTTTGGACATTAACAATATGATTTATCGATATAAGAAAAAGAAATTGTTATGTAATTAAAATTTTCATTCACATTCAGTTTATTAATTAATAATCATAGATTTTACGAAAATTAAACTTACAGATAAATACTTTTAATTTTAATTTGAAATTATCAACGTAATTACGATGGAAAGAAAATTATAATTACAAATTAAAATATTTAAAACTTGAGAAATCATTATTTGTTCTTCATATAAAATTTTTGACGAATAAAAAAATTTTCAGAGAGGCTATTCATTTAGGATTATTGATTTAAACTAATATTTTTACTTACTTCATGATTTGTGACAAAATTATCTAATTCTTCTTTGTATTTATTACTTAAAGCGGTAACTTTATTATAACACGTGGAGTGATAACCAACAAAATCCAACGATTCTTTGGTTAGCTCAATATCTCCATACATAAAGTTCCGTTTTTTACGAAAAGCCAATTTTAGTGAGCACACTTCGAAAGACTGATCGTCAAAATCAATAACTGATATTTTTGAATCACACAAAAACACTTTTTACTCATGTTTTTTACAGCACAATTAACAATAACATGGAACTCGTGTTGTCTCAAGATGATTTTTGACAGTAAATAAACGTTGTATCCCTTAATCGCATGTAAAAGAGCATTCGCACTCGGGTACATTCAACGGACACTTCTCGCACAGCTGCTATGTTGTATCCTCTTCTATCGCACAGACTTAGGGCGCTCTACTCTCTCTCTCTCTCTCTATCGCACATATTTAATTGCTCCGATTTTAAAACTTTAACGCACGGCAATAATATTCTATGACCGATTTTTCGCAGGCAAGCCTATACCATTATATTTGTTATTAAATAATCTTTATTTTGATACCAATTTCGATTGGTTATCAGCTCGGTGTAGTTACCTATATTGATTTACCTGTCCATACCTGCTTGCCAGGTAACTATGACCGGAAATAAGTAAGCAAGCCTACCTTGGCATATTCTCCCTATAGAAAATTAACATTTGGGACTAAATTTGGTTGGTTATCAATAGAGAGAAGGCGATGAAAAAAAAGTAATTAAAATTAATTTAATTAAAAATAGTCATGACAGCTTTGCAATAGGCAAGCTATCATAGGTGTGTTCATTAATTAATAAAATTTAAAAAAAAATATGTCTCATCTGGTTATCAGATGGGTGTAAGTCGATCTCTCACCGGCTCTTAGACTATTAATGCTCTCCTGCATAGATAGCAGTGCCAATAATGCGAAACGTTCGTTTTGTATCCGCACAGTGACGCCATGTTAGTACGCCCGGAAAGCTGTTCCACAGCGCTTACAATAGCCGATCTTTTACGCAAAACAAGGAGATCTGGCCTGGAAAATTTTTATGAAGGTGCGTATAAATCTTCGTTACTATTTGTGTTCATACATTTATTGCAACTTTTGGTTTTATTTACTTCTGAATCGTATGATGTACGCACATTGCAAAAAAACAATTTTCGTACTGCTGTCTGAAAGTGCGGCATATCTCCCTCAACATTAGTAAAGATGCCTCGCAAAAATAAAGGAGAGATGCCGCAGTGTCAAACATACATTTATTGTAACTGTAAAGTAATATTTTATGAATATTTTACTCACGAATAGCTACAGAATAATTTATTTGATGTGTTGACTGATACATATTCGTCAAGATGTATAGTTATTAACTTAAAAAATTAACATTATTTGCACACAGTGTATATATTGAACGTTTATCCAATAAAAAATTGTGGAAACTAGTTGTAAATTTTATATAGCATTTGAATTATTAAACTTGAATTTTTACACTACGTTATAAAATTAATCATACGAAATTACATTTGCAGTTCTGTGTTTATAATACACATTAAGTAAAAAGCTTTTGTTCAAACACGAAAATATATTTTCATAATCTAAAGAAGTGTAAAATTTAATTTGCAGTGTTACAAGAATAGTCACGATAAATAGCTTCCAAAAATATGTTCTGTAATAATCCATACTTTTAATCTTTGTACAAAGAATCGTACTTTTCGTATTGTGTGTTAGTTATTTCTTATTGAAAATATGTTTAACACTATAACTTCTAACTTTATATTTTATTAATTTAAATATGCTTGTTCATATACCTGTGACGTTATTCTGTCTTGAAGTTTTAGCCATAACATAAAGTTTTTATATTTGTTTCAGGAAGATACCTAATTGTTACCAACGAAAGTCAAATCGAGCAAGTTGGTCGGAAGGAACTTTAAAAGAAGCGGTTTCCAGAGGGAGAGCAGGGGACATAAGTAAGAGAGAGGCAGAGAGGTATTACGGCGTTCCAGCGCGATTATCTCTGGGAGAATGGAGAGGAATGACTGCACGAAGAGGAGTCTTAGACCGAAAGGTATATTAGGTACAGAAAATGAGAAGAGACTTGTTCGTCATATACAAAATCTCTCAAATGTATATTTGCTTCTGACAGATAAACAGTTCGTGTGTTAGCTTACAAGTTTGCTAAAAAGTTGAACATTCAACAGAAATTTTCCAAGGAATCTGAAATGGCAGGGTATGCTTGGTTGAACTCCTTTCTCAAGAGAAATCCAGAACTAACCATAAGGCAAACCGAAGGTCTTTCTGTAGCTAGAGGTCAAGGAATGGATCGTGACAAGTCATGTTATTTTTTCACAGTACTGCAGTCAGTGTTAGAAGAACATAATTTGATGGACAAACCAGGTCACATTTTTAATATGGATGAATATGGCTTCCCTCTCGTTAACAAACCAGGAAAAGTGTCAACAAGCAAAGGCTCTAGAAACGTCCATACCTTGACACCTAAAGAAAGAGGCTAAAATATCACTTTGATAAGATGTTTCAATGCAGAAGGACATTACTTACCTTGCGTCCTTATAATGAA
This sequence comes from Dryococelus australis, assembly GCA_029891345.1. Lineage (NCBI taxonomy): Eukaryota > Metazoa > Arthropoda > Insecta > Phasmatodea > Phasmatidae > Dryococelus > Dryococelus australis. The sequence continues at coordinate 204,950,746 of CM056996.1, read as the reverse complement.
AGGTGAAATCAAAAAAACACGAGTTCTATGATGGACCACCTGCTGGTTCAGACATGTTTATGAATCCAAAATCTTCATATAAAAGTGCTGAATTGTTTCTGTGGTGGTTTGTAGAACATTTTGTGCCAAGAAAGCCAACATGTAAAACAGTACTCATTCTTGATGGACATTCTTCTCATGTAAGTGCCCTAGACTTTTTGGAAACTGCTGAGAAGGAAGATGATGTTAAAGCACTTCAACCACTCGATCGCTCATTTTTCGGACCTTTGAAGTCAAGCTACAATAAAGTGACTATCATATGGATGCGACAACATTCAAGCCAGAACATAACCCCATTATTAAGCAGGACAGCTCATTAGTAATGCATGGAAGAAAGCTGCCACTGTGGGCAATGCTGTTTCAGAATTTGAGGCTACTGAAATCTTCCTCTTTAATCCTGATGCCATTCCTGATCACTTTTATTCCATATCGGATTCATCCCGTACTTCTGCAAACACTGGATGTTCTCATGCCTCTCCTCCGAACACTGACATACTTAATGGACGTACTAATGCACATATTAGCCCAAATAGGCCTGGTCAGTCACCAGAGTCCTCTGTGACCCCACATGAAATCTCCTCTCAGAGTACAAACCAGAGTGAAATAGCTCCTACTACCTCAGCATCTAATGAAACCCCAACAAAATATCTCCATGATATAAATCCACTCCCAAAACTACCTCCTCATCAGAAACGAAAATTCAAACAATGTGCACAGATTCTCACCACAAGAGATAATTTAGAGAGATTGAAAGAGAAAAAGAGACGCAAGCCCATACCAGCATCTTCTGAAACCAAACAACCCATGGCTTCTTCTAAAGGAGTGAAGAGGAAGAAAATATATCATAAAGAAAATCACAAGAAGAATGCAGGTGTTTCTACGACTCAAAGTGGCCTTAAAAGTGGCGACAATATTTGTTGTGAATGCTGGGAGAACTACTGCAAAACTACTTCCAAGGTGGACTGGATTCAGTGCAGCATGTGTGTAAAGTGGCTTCATGTAACATGTACTTTGTACGACTCATTATGTAATGAATGCGGACGGGAAGAGAAGAGGAAACTTCACTCTTAACAAATAAATAAATAAAGTGCGGCATCTATCCTCATTGATGCGGCATCTCTCCTATAGGCAAAATTATTTCGAAAAAAAACCAAGCCCTAGAAAGTGTGCATTTATTAGGAGACATCTTGTAAAACCAATTAACATTTTTTTTAAAGCACAAAATGTAGTGTATGTAACATTGTGTGTGTCAAATTATTAATCGATGCATTTTTTTCTAGAGAATATTTTCAAAATGTGCAGCATCTCTCCTGTAATTACCCTATCTCAGTATCGCGCAGCTCTAGTGAGGAGTGAGCTGCTGAGTGAATCTCGCCGCAGACTGTATGAACCACCGTAGGACGTTCTGCTCAACACACCAGACATACACTAGGGTAGAAGTGCGATGGACAAAAGCTCTCTTCATCTACAACTGCATCGGCTTGCGAGGCGAGTACCATTTGTAATTCTGCTGAACAAACAGAATAAATATAAAGAGGAATTATAATAACATAAAAGACTTAACTTAGCAATGGAAGTTAAAAGATTAGTCGCTACGTTGACCGTAGCGAATGTCGGAATGAAATGTATCGGAATTTCAAAGAATCGACACTACAACTTAGCATCGTTGCATTTCGCGTGTCCTCGCCAACTGAAAAAATCTCGTTATATGTGTTAAGACAGGAGATTTATTTTAAACACAGAAATTTTTATGTTATTTTCTACTAGATAAAATTTCTTTCCAATTTCCATAAAAAAATAATGCAAATAATTTAAGGCAGTGACAAGGCATGCGCTTAGTATACAGAATGTTCTTAAATATACCTAAATAAATGGGAAGTAATCGGGGAGTAATAGCACACCCCTAAACAACACGAACTGTCCCTGACAACATATGTCCTAAAGTCGATAGTTTCCGAGTCGCAGATCGTCCAACACTTACCACAAGTATTGGTAATAATCCATTCTCCCAGAGAGTGTTATTGTCGGTCCCACTACACTGCTGACAGCTGACTCACGTCGAATGCCATGTGCTTAGAACCCTGGATCTCAATCCACTGGACTATTACCTGTGGGGGCATCTCAAGACCATAGTGTATGCAACTCCAGTTCCGTACATAACTGTGCTTCGCCAGCGAGTATTGGAACGTGTCAATAACGCGGCGTGTTCAGCCGTACAATCAGGCACAAGGTGGACATTTAGAGCTCTTCTTGTAGAGTGACGTATCACTGCTGGTACACGAACATGGCTACAGCTACTTAATCGAACTGGGATGTGACTATTACGAATACCCCCAGTACAACTTCGTAAGGTCTGTTACTCGGAAACTATCGACTTTAGGACATATGTTAAAAGCTATATTTGTTGTCATTTTGGAGTGTACTATTCACTCCACAATCATTTCCCCCATATTTGGGGACAACCTATATATTTTAATGTAGTTAAGTGAATGTATCGGTGGAAATCGTATTTATGGAGCATAAGTAATACGCAGGAATCGTGCAAGTAGTAGGAAAACAAGAGAGCTTGCGCAGTCTGCAGTCTGTGGACACACGGCCGGTATCTGGGAGTTCCTGATCTTTCCAATAAAATTACCCGTTTTTCGCGCAAAAACGTCAGATCGTCAGAATTTCCATAACATTTTTCCTAAACATGGTCAAATTTCCCGCGAAACTGTGTCTGGCACAATGCGGTTAAAATTGTTCAACAAGACAGCGGCATTGCGCGATCATTTACAAGCACCTCATGATCTGTCATTTAATGCCAGCTCCATCCATCTTGTCTGAAGAATGTGCGAGTTTATTAACCTGTCTTGCAACTTCATTCTCCACCTTGTTATAGATGAACTTATGCTAATCGCACACAAGTCAATCACCTGCCCTCGTATAAGTATAGTTGCCTACAATTTCCGAACTTTATAACGTAGGAATTCCCCCCGACGATGAAAAGGACGGCAGGGAAAGTAAGCCTATGCCTACTTATAAGCATAGTTGATTTTAATTCCCGAACTGTTTAAGATACAGTCGTCAAATTCATAACATAGGCATCATCCTTGATGCTGAATATGGCAGTAGAGACAATTAAGCCTTAAGCCTGTGTATAAGCAAAGTCAGCTGTAATACACACATTTTTAAAGATATAGTCACCAAATACATATCACAGACATCACGCCCGAAAACGAAAAGGACTCGGGGTCTAGTACGCATGAAGCCCTCTTACAATAAAAAAAAAGCTATACTTAACGGGATAGCACAACTTGTACGCACCTGTCATGTCTGTAACCCTGATAGTGTCGGGAAACTGCGCTCCGTGCACTATACTCCACCGAACCTGGATGAGACGTGGTCCGTTGCGCTCATAGATTTTCAAACCTACGTCTCTGTACAAAACAAAGATGAACACAATTGCATGTTTCGCTACGTCAAGGAGGGCGGTAAGAGAGGCGAGGTGCATCTACCCACAGATTCGTATGAGGTTGAAGATATAGGCGAGTACCTTAAGAATGTACTGGAGCTAGAAGTGATGCTGGTGCTATGAGGTAACGCTCATACACTGCACAGCGAGACTTATTGTATTGCTCGTATAGACTTCACGAAAAGCGACACACTCGACGACGAGTAGCACTACAAGGACAGTTGCCCCTTAACCCCCCGTATAAGCATATTCGGCGGCCATTTCCCATCTGCCGAAGCGACATTCACCAAATTCATATGTCACACATCGTTCCCAGCAACGAACTGGTGGCAGAGTTCATTCGGCTATAACCTATCTTATAAGCATGTATTGTCTGTTTACCTTAATTTGCATTCATTTAATTCTTGTCTGTTCCTTATACACAACGTTTATACGATATTGTCATGAGTGTGCTTGAAATAAGGCTTCACGAGCCGCTGCGCCCAATTTGTCCGCGATCAGCTGTTTACGCGCTTTCTAATGGACCTGACCTTCCACAACTCTCCTTTTATAGTGAGCTTGTTCATGCAGATACTAACGGCAGGCGTCTTGGTAAAGCCTGTTTGTAGAATTGTATATTATTTTGGGTCGTCGTACTGTCGGTACTTACAGTATGATTTTTAATCTAAGTTTTAATGTGTGTATTTTATCGTCCCGTCCTTTAAGGGGCTCGCCTAGCAGCGACGGTACGAATGAATATAATTGTAAATGGTGAAAGTTGTTCGTCATAGATGTTTGATTTTATATCAAATTTGAGTTCGTTAAGAGAGATTTCCTGGCATTGTCAAAACCTTAAGGAGGTTGAGCATAATTGGGTTGTATTCATTAGTCTGGCCAAGTTAATGAAACTTCAATATTATGGTTTTGAATATTATTATTTTATAAATGCAGTTTCATTATTGCCGAGTTGTGCAAACCCCCTCATTTTAAGGTGACTTTACGAGCAACTCATTATAGAGTACATCCTGTTAAGAACAAATCTTGAATTCTACAGGTATTTTAGTGCTACGATGTGCAGGTGTATGTAACGTGCTTAATGAATGAGAATTTTGTTATTTCCTTATATCTGAAGTTTAGCAGGTCTATAACTGTGCCTTCAGTTTCAGTATTTTAACTTATATTAGGTGTCACGAAAAATATTACGAGTTGCAAATACGTTTTCGGCTCTGTCAATTTGGAGTGTGGCATTTTTGGTATCATTCTTCGATGTGTCAAAAGCACTTACTGTATGCTATTGATTGCTTTTGCAATTCAGAAGTACTATTTTCACCCTGCTCATACTTTTAGTGAGCGCGTTTAATTGTTTTGGTGTGTAAACCTACAGCCTTGAATGGTTTTCCAGCAAGGAATTTGTAACTACATTACATTTGTAAACGAGTGTGTGATATAAAATATTTGGTGCCGCATTTTTATTGTAGCCAAAGTATTTTTTTTACAAAGCCAACTTTTATTGAATTCTCAATTAATGTGTTATCATTCAGTTTTAAAGTACTCTAAATGTGATCAGTATTGCATTGTTTTTACTGGGCTATTGAAAATAAATGATTAAAAAGTGTTTTATGTATTTAATTTATGTAAATTGAACCTGGCGGGGGTTCAGCGTATCCTTGGTACACATATCGATGTTAACTCGACAGATATTGCATAGTTCCTTTGTTTCCAGGGAACTTTCAACTTTGATATCGGATGCGAAGTGAGGGGGTGTTGCGTCTAGTTCCCCTCCTACATCCGCCAACCACAGCAGCGCGAACTATGTGATAGTATATGCTGCTTATATAGCTGAATAAATGCAATATATGCTTACATATACGTATATGTATACACGATACAGAAGGTAGTCTGGTTAATAAGACACTATACACGATTTTTTAAAGTGCTGGAAAACACGCATATTTCGTCGGAGTTTTGTACTTAGCCTAGCTAAGTGCACGTGTTCGTGTGGAGAGTGGAAAAGTTTGGGTGGCTCTTAACATCGAAGTTTTGAGAGCCGATGAGGGTGAAGAGAGGTGAGTATGAATCAGAGCCAGAATGCAAGGGGGGCGGGGGAAACGAGAAAGCCTGCCGACCAGCGGCATCGTCCGGCACGATTCCCACGTGAAAAAATCTGGGAGCGACCCCGCCCGGAATTAAACCTCAGTGGGAGGTGGGTAGTTTAACCACTACACCACCGCGGCCTCACGCACATGTGTGAGGAGTAGGGCAGACGTGTCGCTTGACTGACACACTTGTGTGAGGCTATGGCGTGTAGTGAGTTTTTTTTACAAGGTAAGCAATAAAATAGCCCCACATATTTGAGTGTTTTTGATAACATTTGCTAGTGCCAGGCTATGGCTCCATTTTTTATTTCTACTAACAAACGCAACTTCCAACTTTGCTTACCCTCCATGTGTATTTACCGTTCCCGTTTTCCCGAACACTTTCATCCACTTTCCAAGGAAACGAAGACTGGAGGACGCAAACAGAACGACTGCTTACTCTGCCAAAGGAACGCGGCAGGGTAACTCGCTCGAGTTAGATTCATCGCTAGTCTCTACTGTTTGTGGAAATAACTACTAGATAGCAGCACTATGCGCGTACGGTACAGGAGTTAACATAAACTCTGTTTCTCGAAATGGAAATGGGAAACTCATATTTAGATGTGTTTAAATTTAAAGTTATGGCGAAAACTATAAAGTGTCAAACATTTCCCAAATGTATAAGGTGAGCATTGCTTACCTTGCGTCTATGGAATATACGCCACGTGTGTGAATAGTAGGGCAGATGTGTCGCTTGAATGACGCTTTTTTTGTGTGTGTATATATATATATATATATATACAGTTAAAATACTGCTCTGAAAGTATGGAGAAGGTCGAGAAGAGCAAAACAACAACTGGTAGTTGAAAGGCTGTGTGTGATCCAAGTTGCTGGCGATGCCGAGATCAAGTTATGTTTGGTCTGCTGCAGCCAGAGGTGGCGCCGGCTCTTGTGCACACGTCTGTGTGCACAGTGTACACGGCAAATTGTGAACACAGGCTGCTCTGTTCTCCTGTCGTGTCTAGATAACTGTACGGACATTCAGGCGTCTGTTTCCCTGCATCGACAGTCAGCTGCACTCTCCGTGAGAAAGCCTTACTCCCGAGCACCGTTTGGTATTAATCCTTTTCGAGATGGCAGAAAAGACTGTGATCATTTTAAAAAGCTTAATATCATTTTAGATATTTCAATAATCTTTGCTTAAGAAGTCTTGAAAACACGGGAAGCATTTTTAAAAATTGACCCACTTTTCTATAATGAATGTCATTGTACAATCATGGATGCTGTGTACAACTGTATTGTGTTATTGTCTTTGCTACCCTGCGCTCTATGATGTTACCTTCATGTAAATAGCAAGACCAATAAGTATTATTCAGCGCCCAGTCTCCAGAACTTACTCGGCCATCATGTGGTTCGGAGCCCACTGTAATCATGAAGGATCTCTCTCGACTAAAACCGGTTTCGTCCATAACAGTGGGAAGTAAGAAGCTGTTCGTTAGGATTATGTAAATATTAATAAACCCACACGATTCGACTGTGTCATGTTGAATTAGGATGTTGAACCTTGGCAATTTATACAACTGGTTTCTCATTGGCTGTGTTATTTTGTTCATAAATATTAGCAGTATTAAGATCTTAGTATCGGAAAGTCATTGGATAATTATCAAGAAAAATAATATATATGTAAAACCAGTCATGGCTAAAGCTGCGCTTGAAAACGTCTCTTCCAGCGTGGCAGACAGGGACAATGACCCCATTAACTTCTGTAGGTATAAATACAGTTGTTAAAAAATTGCGTTACTTGCAGAAACACAGTTAAGGAGGCGGCTGTGTGCCCTTGAAAATAAAAATCAAAAATTAAACGTGCTATTATAAAAATGTATATTTCAACCCAGTTATTACTGTTTAGTTCTTATACTCCGTCAAACCTTAAGAATATTCAAAGCTGTCTGTTTATTACGCGATGAAAATAAAATCTACTTGTCGCCTACGTTCATATCCCGATCGCTCAGTGTATTACGTGCCATTTTCGTCTTACTCTTTTCATCGCGTTTTGGTTTGGTCCCTGATTATTTATCTCCTTAAACTTGTAGCGTTTTGTCTAAAATATTTCATTACATTTTGTGCAGTTTGAAAAACCGTAGACGTATTTATCTTCTGAATTAAACACATGCATTACTGACATTTGACGAGCACAAGATAAATTATAACCGACATAATAACTGTTTTATGAAATTGTATTAACATTGTTAAGCAATATTTTAGCTTGCGTACAATATTGTTTACGCAACGCACGCGCGCGCACACACACACACACACACACACACACACACACACACACACACACACACACACACACACACACATATATATATATATATACACACACACACACACACACACACTATGGTTTTTTTCTCCAGATATATCAGAATTAGAACAATACATTTTTATTTTGTTTTTCGTATAGTATATGAATATTGAATCAGAATTCGACAAAAAAATCGTGGCTACAAAATCATTCAGTTGCAGCTGATAATCTATTCAGTACAGTATACGCGAAGCTCCATTTATGTGCCGTATCGACATCCAGACATATTCCGCTGGATTCACCAAACAGTTCTAAATTTTTTTTTTTTTTTAAGTAATAGTATAGTTTCTGTGACTACTTAAAGACGAAAGTATTTTAAGTAACCTGAAGTTTCAAGTGAAAAAGTGTTGTACTTTAGATGAAAAAAAAAACAACCTATTTTGCTTGATCACGTCTCCAGTTCACGTGACCTGCCTTGTGCCGAGTGTAAGGAGAATGTTTAGCATGCAAAATTGTTTTAGACGTGTATCAGCTATCTTACACAATACCACTTTAAACAACAAACACTTTGAAGAGAATAACCATGCTACAAGAGAGCACGTAGAAGTAAGTAATAATATCTTGTATTTTTGTTCATACTATACATATAGATATACCTGCTAGCATCAGACTATTAAAAGTTATATATTGTTACATGTGAGGATGCCCGAGGGTTTTTCTGAGTCCGTAAGGGACGGAGGTCTTAATAATAATAAAAATATATATAAAAGAAAGAAACAAAATTTGATTACTAATTTATTCGCTCTTCCACTGTGTACAACATAAATTAGCTGTATCCACTCTTACTACTTTTATTTAACAGTGAGCGTACTATGTAATGTTTACTTCAACTTTACTTAATGTACTTCTTAATATCTCTCTTGATTGCAGTCAGTTAACTCGTACCCATTATTATGATGTGTTCATCTATCAGTTTCCATAAGTTATAATGTATTAACTCACGCACTTGATCCAATAGTCCAGGCTCCAGCCACGTCCTTCAAAACATTGACAATCGCAGTCTTCGCCTTCCTTTCCCACGGCTGACCACGCCGCTCGCTTGGAATCCCGCCAGTCATACATTCAGCCATTCCAACTCAAAACCCTCCGGTCCAGAGGCATGCCGTGAAATCTATTGTCTAGCCCTGACCATCTCGAAGGTTGAACACACCCATCCCGAGTTGCGCTGAGAAACGAGGTCAGTGATTCAGAACATTCTTCAATAAACGAGGAAATCACTCTAACCAGGGCCACAGAGCGTCGTACCGCAGAATATTATCTTGTCGGCCAGGCTTTGAAACTGATACTCCACCACCGCTCGGTCACCTGCCGCTGTTATCTCATAACGACTCTCCATCACCCTCGCTCTCTCGAGCCGGGCAGGTCAAGGACAGCCGCGCAGACACGCAGCACATATAGGCTGTTCACGGTAAAATGAGCACTTTTGAAAGCACTACTTAAGATCTACTTGTATACACGTTGTGTATTCTTACGTCTTGTGTAAAATTAACATAGCGACAGAACATACTGCAAACCTAATATGAGGAATTGTGTGGATAAGATAAACGAAATATATGTATCTATTTAGGGGCACTATAAATGAATCGGTAAGAAACAAAAATTAAAGGAAAACTTTAAGATGGAGTGTAACTGCCAACATTTTTTACGATTTTTCTCATTCCATATAGTCATTAAAATGTTGTTGTGAATAACTTTAATTGCAGTTCCAATCACAAATAACAGCGCAATGCAATTCAAAGAAAAGAGGCGCCAAAACATAGAAACTGAAAACACTTGCTGTGATTTTATTATGAACACTCTTAAAATTTCTCCCTCCACAGTATTCTAATTAACTGTATTGTAAAAACTATAAACCACAATATAAGGAAGAAAAATGAGTTTTATTTTAACTTACTTTGCTAACATTTTATCTCAATAATTTTGACAAATCTGATTATAAATACCTAATATACAGAAATGCTTGAATATTACGACAAAAAAAAACTTATAAAAATGGATGACCTTAAGCATATACAAACAATACATAAATCTTACTTTGTACAGTTATGCATTAATACAGCACATTCCAAGGACTTAAAAAATATAATCTTCGAACATCTTACGTTGTCACACGAGTTTTGTCTGGTATTCATGTTATGCTGACAGGACATAAAAGTTATCTTGAAGTAATTCTGTGGCAGGATATACATTCCTCGTATTAGTAACAATTATCAAATCTGCAAAAAATTGGGTTTCATTATGCTATAGCAAATGATAACACATTTTTTTTAAACTGAAAATATGTCTTTAACAATAGCGAAGGGGAGGGAATACATTATACCACAATTGTTTAAATGCAGGATGGATATGCTTTTCTTGTGAACTGAAATAAGGATAATGAAGCTTAAAATACCCGCGACTTTCTCTTACTAAATAGTAAATTTAAAATGAAGAAATTATCATAGTTGTCAAATAAATGGTCAATATTAAGACATCTCAAAAAATAAGTGTACTTCAGCAGAAAATTTATTTTCCTGCACAGTCACCTCTATTATTTCATTTTACTTATACATATCCTGAGACCAAACTTTAAAATTCTTTAAATTTTCTTTCCGTAACATCATACCTTGGCATTCAAAAGGCAGTCACTTACTCACACCACAAACGAGGATTTTAGACGAGTAGCACCTTGTGCAAAACGACTAAATCTTCTCTTTGTCTATCGAAATATCCCTATGTATGTGCATTAATGCGAGGCCATTGAGACGTTTCTGCCCACAGTGTGACCGGAGCCAAGTTTTAATTCTTCGAAAAGTGGAAAAAGTACGCTCGGGACTAGCAACACACTCAGGCAAGCAAGACAATATACACAGAAAATTCCTAATGTTAGGATACAGCAGGCTGTAGCACTCCTCAACTGCTTCACTACAAAACTGCGGAAGACGCTCATTTTTCCCTTGCCGCCTTCTCCATTTAGTTGTCCACAATGAAAACTCTGCTTTCAGGTGGTATTGCAGATCGTTTTCAATTACCGCGAACAAGCTACAGTACCTATTTGCCAATAATTTCATGTTTTCTTCTGCTTTGTCATCTCCACGGTCAGGTAAAAACACATTCAATCTATAAACGTCCAGGATTCCACTCGGGAAACGTGACTTGAGATATTCGACTACAGCTTCTAGTATAGACATGAACACAGGTTTTCTGAAGTATTCTTCAGCAGTATTTGCAGGAACGTTGCAGTGCAAAGTTTGCCTATTGGTGGCACGAGGTACAGTGATCGTCACACCTAATGCGTTTGCAGTTTCCTCGGCTTCAAAAAAAGGGATTTGAAGACATCACCAACTCGAGGTTCGTTTCTTTTCTCGCTCAAAACACTAATTGTGTCTTCGATGGTGTCAAAGGCAGTTTGCCTGTCTAGCTCTTTGTTCTGGAGAAACCGGCTCAATGGAAGTGGTTGCTGATAAAACGTCACTGAGGCATATCATTGTCACAATAAAAGTTGGATCACTGACTGATAGCAGCAGTATCCTGGCATTAGCAGCTGACTGCCGTTCTTTCCATTCAGAAACAATCTGCAATGCTTCTGCTATTTTGGGCAGCTGAGATTTAAATTGTAACACTGCGTCATGACATTCGACCCAACGAGTCTCACACAGCTTAATTAGCTGACCTCGAAGTGTTGATACTAGAACAGCATTTCGTTTTGAAGATGCAGTAAAAAAGGAAATTACTTGGCTCATTATCCCGGTTGTATTTCTGACACACTGAACAGTAGATGACTTGGATAGTGATAAATTCAGTGCATAATTGTAGCAGGGACAACGAATTACATGAACTGCTACCTTCTGAATTTCTGTAATGGCACCACAGAGTTCTGAATTCATTAAACTGCGTCCGTCAATTTTATTCCAACACAGTCTCTCTTATTTATGTGCAAATCTTGTAGCATCTTGAGAACAACCTTACCTAACCTCACACCAGTAAGAACTGGTTCTAAAAGTTCATCCTCTTCTTGTTCATGTTCGTCTTGATCAGAGTCACTTTGTGGAGATAGTAATATTTCTCGTTTCCTTGGATTAATGGATCACACAAAATCCTCTCTTGTTGTTTTTATATGCATTCCCACACACACAATTGTGCCCACGCATATTTTTAGGAGTTTCTGTACCCAAACGTCGCTATTTTATGGCCGAACTCAGTAACAGAGCATTTCTATTCAGAACTCCCAGACATAATGTCGACGCCAAATAATGAATATAGGAGTAAATATGCGACCTTATGTATAAATGTGTGTATTAAACACATTTATATGTATCACGCTTGTGTGTGTGTGTATACACGTGTATGGTGACTTGTTTCCCAATATTTATGTGTATAAACGTAATGTTTTAATTTTGTACATTTTCCTTATGAAATGCACTAACGAAACTCATCCTTACAGGTTCGTAGGAGGGGTGGACGCCCCCTCCGCCCCCTCTTAAATCCGCCTCTGACTCAGTGAACTGAATGATTGCCAGCTGCTGTAATGTGATGTTCCATTTCATAGACGTATGGATGAACTCTGTATGCCAAATATTTCGTGAGTTTCCAGACTCAAAATCTCCAAGAAGTATACATTTTAACTAATAATTTGGAAAACGGCTACCGCAATTTTGAACACGCGATGTTTTTATTCTGTTAAGGATTATTTTTCTAATTTTTAAGTATCTTACTTAATACAACGTATTATCATTAGTGCGAAAGAAACGGAATAAGTAGGAAAAGTTCGACGTGCTTGAGTGTTGTGTTTGAATCGTCATATCCGATATCTTGGTACACACATGTACTGTTGTACATGTGTGTACCAAGTGTTTGGTAAACCCATTTAAGTGTTTTACACTTAAATGGGTTTGAAAAAAATTAAAAGAAAATTAATAATTTCAGCATCTACAAATGCCTAGCTAACACTTTTAATTAAATGTTAAATGACGTAAATACTTTCCCCCCATCGTTACCAACTTGACTTGGCACATAATAGTCAGTGTACAGGCAGGGTAGTGATAATTTTAAAAAGTTAATTTCAAAGAATATAGATAATCATGAACAACTTATACGTACACAACGTACGCGCGGTAAAAACGACAAGAAGAGATATTCAAAATGGTCGAGAACCAAGTCACACCATATATCTAGATTCGCGATAGGTACACTATGTTGAGGTTGTGAGGACTTGGCGAACTGTGATGAGATGCCACGTGGAAAGCAGTCTGGGCGGCGACAGCTGGTTATAGCAGAGGTTCGTGTGACATTTGACACGAGAGAGGACTAGATGGGGCAGCCTTGAGTGCTGGTCGGAGGAAGAGAAGTTGATATATCGGCCAGTGACAATTAGCCAGATGCACATTCCAGCGACCTCGCTCTTAGACTACAAGTACGCCAGGCTTCTGGCACAGCAGCACGCCAGCCCCACTGCGCCTCCCCTCGCCTCGCCTCCCACTACGCTGTTCGCAGTCAAGTGAGCACTTTATAAGTCCACCTGTGAAATATATCACTGCACGTACGTATACAGGATATTGCATGTCAATACTTCGGGGGAACATTCCCCACATATGGAGGATGAAACAATTTTATGTGAACATAGGTCCGCAAACGCTTGGTTATTGTTCTACAGTCCATAATACATAACATACAGTGTATGGCCCGCGGGCTGGATCATGTTACTTTGGAATGCCATCGCAGCTGTATTGACCCCCCCCCCCCCCCATGCCAGCCCTTGAGGAGCCCTTATTTGAATCCACTAGACTTTTATTTGTGGGGACATTGAAAGGCTCTTGTGTGTGCAACCCGAGTGGACGATGTTGACTCCCTTCGTGATCGTACTGTGGCGGGCTGCGACACTATCAGGAATACGCCAGGTGTGCATCAACGCATCCGGGAGTCCATGCAACGGCGGGCTGAAACATGATGGAGAGCATTTCGAACAATTCCTGTAGTTGCGATGAAAGCTGTCACACATGTGTAACTAATACCTGTGCAGTTCCTACTGTTCTTGGTGTAGTGTCGTGGTGTGAGGTGTCGTGTATCATGCAAACGTACGCTGCAATGGCATTCCACAGTAACATGACCCAGCCCGCGGACCATACACTGTGCGTTATGTATTACGAGCTGTAGTAAAGAAACAAAGCATTTGCGGACCTATGTTCATTTAACATTTTTTGATCCTCTAGATGTGAGGAATGTTCCCCGAAGTATTGACATGCAATATTGCAACAGCCTGTATATTCCACTCATGGTTACTTACAACTTTTCGGAAGCCCTGCTGAAGTACTACGTACAGAATATTTCTCCGCCTCATGCTTACAACGATTAACCGAGTCTAGTCAATTACACTAGAGGACAGAGTGCCGCATTCGTGCGCACTCACTTTAATAATATTTTGAAGAAGAACTATGTATTACTGTGTATTACCAACATTCTTACTTCCCCCTTGTTTTTATTCGTATGAATGATACATTAAGTATTAAAATTGATAGACTAAATATAAATAAAATTTTAATTTGACCAAAAACAAAGTGTTTTTATATTAACGTAAATATAAAATCCTTGTGATAACGACATATTTAGTAAACAACCAAGCACGCAATACATGAGGTGATTTTTCAAATGTTTGATTCAGAAAGTGTGAATAATCCGTTACTTGATTATACTGTATGTACACGCTGCGATGTGCACGCACTTAATAGTTAAGTTGACAGCGGATACAGAAGAATAAGTCTTAACGTTGCATTACCGAGTGCAAAGTTTAGATAGACGATCAGATAAAGGAGTAAGTAATTTTTCTGCTTCACGTACACTAGACTACGAAATGGTAGGCTACATACTAGACGTCAATAACACATTAACGTTTGCAACAATTTAACTACTTCACTTGACTGACTTATCAACAAAATCATTAAAGGCTGTTCACTTGCAACTGAGCAATTTTAATAGACCTGCTTAAGATCTACTGGTACTCACATTCAGTATTCTCCCGTCTTACATATGTAAAATTAAAATTGCCGTGACTCAGTATTTCTCTATACGTCAATCAAGTGAAACTTCCAGTCTACTAGGAAAGTAAATATTTTACAAATTCGCTAATTCATGCACTTCCATGCTTTGAATAAAGGTAAAGCAAAAGTTAGCAACTTACTGGGCCTCAGTGCCAGACAGCCAGCCAGCCCGTTACAATACATACTATATGTACACTGGTAGGGCAAGGGAAATAAACACGCGGACGCAATGGTCCCAGATGAATGAAGGTTTTATTAAATATATATACAGGTTGTACACTGTATAATAATGATGACAGGGTCGTACACCTACGGACACAGACTACAGAGTGTTTGAACAACAATGTCAGTGTTCCCTCAACAAACACCAGTTGGTCATGTGTGTTGCTGCAGTGTTCACTCTGGATGTTGACGCTCTCCTGGTCGACGCCACACTCGTGAGCGCCAAGGCAGAATCTGCTCTCATCACTAAACACAGCTCCGCGCCTCCAGTAGCGCCATTCGCGACACTATCAGATGCGCGCTACACTTAGACGAGGTGTGAGAGGAAGCCTTCATCGTAGTCAAGCATCCAGCACATGGTTGGTGATGCTCCTAGCTTACACCCTGGGTATCTGTGCGGCGGTCGCCGTGTGATCAGCAATTTGACGTGAACCTTACATTCACGTACTCCTCGTGACATTTTCAACTGCCGCAGTTACATCAACCGCACCAACTACACCGGGCCGCATCAGCAACATCAGACGTAGTGCAGATCGACAGTAACGGAATGTACACCCCCCTCCCTTTTTCCAACAGTTACTACGTGACTCAAGAGGCCGTACTACTTTATTTATTACAAGATGCAACTCTTGTAATACATTAGTAGGCGATACACTAGGGTGTCACACCAACTGCCACAGCCAGTAGGCGCTCAGGTAAATGAATGTGAGGATGGAACAGCAGGCGTCACTGTATACGACGTGACCAACTACCCAGTGCCACTAACAGGTCTGCAGGCCAAATTACGGGTGTTAACTCCTCCCTAGTGCTTCGTTATTACCTGGTTTATTTTTCCTGTCATATCCCCAGTGTTAATTCAGTGCCAAATCACCACGTGGAAGTGTTATTGCAATTATAGTAATCGAGCATGGCTACCCACGCCTCTTTGCCAAGGTGAACACGTCCATTCCGGTAGGCGACTACTTGAGTGGTAGGATTATGTATGTTTGGTGACAGTTATCTTCGGCTGAAGGCGCCAGGGGGTTGGCCATCTTGTAACGTTCACGCAAATGAGCTGTCGGCCATCTTGTTTCTGCCACCATATTTGTAGCCAGTACGCAGCCATCTTGAATCCGCTATCTTGGTAGCTAGTATATCATTTTCACTGCTCTATCATTTCGTCCATTTTTCCCTTTAATATATATTGTTGCTCCCTCAAATTTCTCGTTTATTCCATCGAAACGTCTATAATATATTCTTTGCAGTAATAGAAGTTTCTCGTAAATTAATTTTCAGTTTTCCCACAGCTACAGTTGCATGTCCAACATATTGACAGCTCCTAAAAAAAAATCCCTGTGACGTTGAGCTGCTACAATAATAACTCAAATTAGTAGAGTTCCTCAATTTGCCTCAGTGACTCTGTGTTTTGGCCGAGGAGTCAGAGTCAGGGGTTATCTTCAATTCAATGTGACATAAAAAATGTAATGTATGAATTATATTTTTTATTGACCTTGTAAAATTTACAGATATAAATATATAGTGCGACGTGTCTACGAACATGTATTTTCAAGAAGAATCAGATTATGATGTGACAACCATTAATTTGGTTAATCATAATTTTATAAAATAAAAGTTATGCATTTCATTGTGTATTTTTATTTAACTTTTATAATTAAGTAACTCTTTTAAAATTATGGAACAAATGCAGATTTTGTCAGTTAACCTGTTTCACCTGGATACCACCCACACTTACCTCACACACGATTTATTTATTTATTAACACACCGACATGGTATGTTGTGATCTCATGTTAGCAACATCCGATCATATCAGGTTGCCTACATACCCGGCCAAGGTATTTCCTGGTTGTGCACTTTATGGATGTATTCCTCGGGAACGGTTGCGTCTAGGGCAACGACGAGTCAGGCCGCTTTAGCTTATTTTAACGTGTTACTTCATAATATGTCACATCATTTGTAAAGAACCACTGTTAACACACAATTTAATTGCGAATTATGGGTTGCAACGAATAAAATTTTTGATGTTGTTAAACATCACGCGGATCATAGAACTTGACGATTAAATAGTTTTCCACATTCTTAAGGTTAGATTGTACATACTTCTAGAAAGTATAATTATAGGCTGTTCAAGGTAAAGTGAGCACTTTTTAAGGCCCTTCTAAATTTTTCCTTTCATCCAATTTCCATCTTCCTGCTGCTTTTTAATATAAACATTGCAATGTGAACAATAAACACAGTGAATACATTCCACCACCTTCAAAATTTAAAGTCTGAGGCTTCAATAAGATATATTTATTAGTGGTTAATGCTTGTTGGAAGGGCCTGTTGCCTGGTCTTATTGCTCCTACTCCAAAGGAGCCTACCGCCCTTGGTATACACTTTTATATGATAAGTCGTGTATATGTTTTCACCTTATTTTTTTCGTGATGAATACGCTTGCGGAATTTGTCCATGTACTTAAAGAAGCATCCTGTTTAATACAATACCCATTTTTTTCATTTCTGTTATAGGCAATACCAAATTTAATTAATGAAGACTACAGTATGGTTACGGTTAGTATCTTAATTTTGGAAACGCGGCAGTATCGTAGTTTGTACATCAAGTTTGTTAAAAGTAATCACTGAAACACCCGGCTATACGCCTGTTTTGCACGAGTGTCTGAAAGCAGTGCTGCCACTGTTGAAAGTTAAAATTTTCATTCGTGTACTTCAAATTTAGCGCTGTAATTTGCATGGATAATGTTAGCTCATGTGAAGTTTGGTTACTTAAATAAGTTTCCGCTTTCACTGTGAAAGTTGCGCCTCTTCCTTCCTTACTTAAGATACTCTCTCACGACCAGATACTTGGCGACTTTAGCGCTCCTACGAGTTCAAAGCAGAGACTCGTGCGATACCTATTCAGTATTGCGTAAACTACAATGTAGGCTCTAAATTGAAGTTGCAAGGTGGTGCCACTAAGTAAAGGTCCATTCGATCGTCCGAACCCTCTCAAACCCATGTCCCAGATCCAACATATTATATCTACTACTACCAATTACTTGAATTAAATTTATTGAACTAAAAAACCACTTCATGTGATTTTCAATGAATTGCATTCAATAAGCATTCAAGTCTCCACGTGAAAAATTGTCAGAAACGTTTTGATGAAACCAGTTTGAAAAAATAGCAAAAGTAAAATTTTGAATGTATCTGCTATTCATGCACGACACGAAAATTATTGGTTACACCACAACAATTTTTTTTCCATTTAATTGTATATTTTATTTTGAAAAATGTGTCCTTATTTAGTAACAGCTTTAAATATTTGCGCGCAACTTTATTATTATGAGATTACTTCTATAAATATTCTGAGAAAAGCTGTGATGGGCGCCTGACATTTTGGATTCAGGGAAATATAGAACATGTTGAAAACGAAAATCTTGCAGGAAAACGAGACATTCGAGAAATTGAAAGAGAAAATGGCCGCGATAATAACGTTCATATGACGTGATTTACCATTCAATCAATCGAATTATATAAAAACTGAAGTATGTTGAGAAAACAATTGGATAGTGTGAAAAGGCCTTTACTGTATGGTGTATGGGGCTGGGATTGTGCGTCTGCTGAGGACGCAGCTGTGTAGCTCGAAGACGCCGGACTCTACAACGGTGCCGAAGAACTGCTCAGTGGCGTGTCATACATCATGGACGACAGCCGTTACTACAGTCCTCGCCTGTTGCCTATCCCGCCCACTTCCAGCCACATCTCCAACGGTGCCGAAGAACTGCTCAGTGGCGTGTCATACATCATGGACGACAGCCGTTACTACAGTCCTCGCCTGTTGCCTATCCCGCCCACTTCCAGCCACATCTCCAACGATCGCCAGGGTTTACACAAGTGTCTGTCGAGGTCCACTACGTCACCTCGCCCAGACCTTGCTTCCAGGCCACGAAGTGTTTCTCTCTACCTACTTCCCTTGCGTCCTCTTATACTCTACCTAACATTATATTTCTAATTAGATTTCAAAGTAACTATTACTAATGTACTATATTCCAGAAGAGGCTCAATGATGTATAAAGCTACAAAAATACCACTTATTTTTGACATCAAATATTGATTTAAATAAAAGTAAACTCGTGAAATTCCTAAATATTTTGGCATTATTGTAAAAAATATTGGTTTCATCATGCTTTATGTATTCGTACACACACATCACAGAGCTGTGAGCCCATATTTACACAAATTTTAATTATGTACGACCAGAGTAACTACACTAACATATGTGAATAATGCAACACTAAGAAGGATACATGCGACTGAAGTGAAATTTATACCACAGTGACGGTGTATGCCAACGCATACAGGACGAGGTACTTGTCTCAACTGCTTCCTGAATATAGATGTTTTAAGTTGGAAAACATCTGAGAGCCCCCCCCCCCCCCAATTATGTCAAAAAACGGATTTGGGTTGGTTCCAGTGAAAAGGTTTGAAAATATTCGATGCCTTGCGTTTATATATCAACTTTAAATCATTTACAATATTTCCCCCCCCCCCAAGATCACATTGAAAAAACTTTATATAAAAACATATTTTTCCCACCAATTATATTTGGTATAAAAAGTTTGTATCAAAAATAATTATGTTTAAAACTTCCCCCAAAAATCTACATTTTTTACAAGATTACGTCTTTTTCCAGCTATATGCAGGTTACATATAATTATTTTGCTTTAAACCTTACTTAACGAAAATGGCAGCAAGAGCCCCCCCCCCCCCTTTTAAGAATGTTCACGGACGGAACAGTAGTTCCTGCCCAAGTGAAAACTTTGTGCTGTCTCCCCGAATCTGGGCGAGACATCTGTATTTATATTTTAGTGGTTACTGTTCACATTACCCTAAATACATAGGAGCTGAGATCGCATGTTGTATCCAATGCCAGTGGCATGTGTGTCACCAGTCCAGCCCGCAGCAGACGGCATCGAACCGTCGACACAGACAGTACCACACCCATTGCAGTGCTCCAATGTCGAGCCAACGCTGTGGATGAGGCTGTACTGATCGTTACAGCCATGAGGACGAGATGACTGTGATCCCGTGCTGTGGTCACATTGCATGGTCGAGTACCTGCTCGTCGCTGCATACGACCCACTGGCTCCACACATGCATCACTGTCGTAGCAGCATATTCTGTACGAGCCGAAATATCATGGTATGACAAACCCGTTTTCCGGAGATGGGTCATTCTTCCCCGTTCCAACACACTAGCATGCTCATATGGCGCCCATTGACGTCGACGAGGTATGCTGGCACTTGCTTTCACTTAGTTTAATGGCTCTTCACTGAAGGAACTTGCGGTAACACGGAACTTCCGGTTACACAAGAGAGGGCGCTGCTGGGCCTATGTGTATGCCATCTCTTTGTAATCGTATTCACTTATTGCTGTTACACTGTTCTACACACCTGCCGAGATTGGATTCATTCGGGCCATTCTTTCTGAGTGTTACAATTTTCGCAAACACTAGTGTATTATAATGATCTTGCTTGATAAAAATGTTTTTAAAAACATGTGTCTCCTGAACCATCTAAGATTGTAATATGCTTAAATTCTATTTAAAAATAGACACTCACTGGTTTCTTGTAACATGAAAATGCGTCAATTCTAGCAAAATATTTTCCAGGGTTATAAAATATATGTATTCTTTTGTATACAGCATGAATTGTACTTTTATGATAATTTTGGCCGTGCCCACTTTGTGATGAGTTCTGCTTGTTGTGCAGCCAGCTGCAGTGTTTCACTGGATGTTGATTTCGCTCGTTACTCTGTACTCTCATCTCGTCATATCTGGAAGGGGCAAAGGAGAGAAAGTTAAGGGGAAATCCAAGTCAAGCGAAGTGTACGCATCACTTGAAGGATTACAGTGAGTCCACGCTGATCCTTCGATTCGTCATCGCTTCATCCTCCTTCCCTCGACAATGAAGGCTCGGCGATTTCGTCGCTCCTTCTGCGTCACCCTCGCAGGAGTAGTCTTCTGTGTCAACGAAGGTTCCTGCTCGTCCTAGAGTTCCACGCATTCTGTCCATCTCTTGCAAGGATCGCCATCTCCCATCACTGCCGTTTGTTGTTCATCAGCGTCGCAGCCGGCTTCGGTTCGATCTTTCTACAAAAGCTGTCCATACTGGGTTCTTCGGTCTGCTGGATCAACAAGGCTTCTGCCCATACACGTACGCCCTGCCCAGCGATGTGCCGATTTTTCAGCTGGTTGTGCGCCACATGTCTCAGGGCACAAATCCAGCGGAGGTTGTTACGGCCCTTCAGGGACTTGGTACATATCCAAGTTCTGTTACAGTCCTGGGGGACCCTGCTATCCAGCGCCCGCCGTTTTACTGCCCGCCACTGCCCTTGCGCTTGTCGGATGCAGCACAGGCGAAACAGTTCCTCGGACTACGTCATTTTCTCCAATCCTGTGTCCAGGTGGAACGGTACCGATCCACGACTCCCAAGCGCTGCATGAGATGCTAGTGTTAAGGGCACGTTGCTGCCAATTGCGGCGTCGTTGACCAGTTTATGGCCGCTCCTCTGGCGAGTATTACACAGATGCTAGTCCGCACGACTCCAAGGCTCCGTGCAGGTGTCCACATTGTGGTGCAGACCACGAGACCAGCACCAGAGATTGCCCCACCCCCTCCGACATCATCAGTGGCTGGTGCGTAATCGTTGTCGGCCTGCTTCCGCGGTGCCTGCAGTTAGATCCATTGCTGCGGCTTCGGTGAAGTCTGTTACTCCACCTTCGACTGCAGAGTTTCCTCCGCTTCGTTCGCCATCCTGTCACGGCTCTGCGCTAGTTGAGCGCCCATCTTCTTCGGCTGCAATTCCCCCAATCTCCCCTTGTTCCAATGTTCCTGTGTCCCAGTTTTCTCCCTCCCTCCATTCCTTCCCATTTTCCTGCCATATTAACTTCCATTCTTCAGCAACTCCAACCATTACTTCCATGCTCCAGTCGCTCCTTCCTGTTCTCACTCAGTTCGCTTCCCGGGAGCTTCCTTAGGTTTAGGTTCTTGCCAACAGAGGTTTTGGTTACTTTCCCCCTTCTTATTTATCTCCCGCTTGTCGTTCCTTTTTTCCATTGTTGTTCCTTTACGTTTCCTTTTCCACAGGAGAGTTTTATGATCGTATGTTGGAATTGTACAATGCTTCCTGTTTATGTTCCCATAGTTGTCATTGGTTCTATTAAATTTATCAAACAAACAAACAAATAAACTATGAACTTACAACAGCAATGGCACATGGATGTACCTTTTCACAGCCATCAAATGACCTACTGATGGCTAGCAATGCGTTCTCCATATGTCTGGCACTATTTCTTAAAAACAATTCTTTTTACCATCAATACCAACTTTTCCTTGTTTTTAATTTCCTTTGTTCCACTATTAAACACGTTATACGACATGAAAACCTTACGCTTACCAGAGGAGTAGAGGGAGCGCGAATCTATATCCCTTGTATTGACAACCCAGCATGATAACCATTACTCCATGGTGTATTCTTGTGTTTGGGTTACCAAATTTAGAATATATTAGGAGTAGTATAGAAATGATGGTTCGAGTGCAGCCCCCAGTTATCAGAAAACCAACGGCAAATTGAATGCCCAAGCCATCAGAAAACCATCAGAAAAAATTACCGTTCTTTTCCTGATCCAAAACATCAACTGCCGGTTCGAGCACAGCCCCAGTTATCAGAAAACCAATGGCAAATTCAACGCTCAAGCCATCAGAAAACCAATGGTAAATTAAATGCTCAAACCATCAGAAAACCAATAGCAAATGAAATGCTCGAGTTAGAAAACCAACGGTAAATGAAATGCTCGAGTCATCAGAAAACCAACAGTAAATGAAATGCTCGAGTCATCAGAAAACCAACAGTAAATGAAATGCTCAAGTCATCAGAAAACCAACGGCAAATTAAATGCTCAAGACATCAGAAAACCACTGGTAAATTAAATGCACGAGCCATCAGAAAACCATCAGAAAAAATTACTGTTGTTTTCCGGATCCAAAACATCAACTACCGATTCGAGTGCAACCACAAAAAGTGACTACAAAAAGTTGCGTTTGGGTGAAAGTGACTACAAAAAGTTGCGTTAGAGTGCAGTTGCAAAAAGTGACTGCAAAAAGTTGTGTTTGGGAGTAGTTGCAAAAAGTGACTATAAAAAGTTGTGTTTGGAACCAGTTGCAAAAAAGAGTGGCTTAAGAAATTTGAATGCGTAAAAAATAAAATATTGTATATAATAAAGATGGACCAGGTGCTAAATGTATTAGACGGAATCCAACAATTTAAAAAACTTTCCGAACTTACAATGGGACAGACGTATCCCATAGACAATGCTGAAATAAATGATTCACGGTATGGATACAAAGTGGTAATTACTTCTGGAAATTTTAAAGTAACCTTACCAGAGAGATATCTTCAGATTTTCAGCGAAAAAGTTTTAGATGATGTTAATCGTGGTAGCATAAATTTTGCATATGATGGAATGGTGGATTGTGGTGATAAACAAAGGTATTCTATTCGGTTTTTTAAAGAGTATAAAGTTTTAATGATTGGATAACCGTTAAAACACAATTATCACCCTGACTTCGGCAATGTGCCACAACATAATGTAAATAAAAATTTAGATACACATCTCCAAATTCGATGCATTAAAGTAGCCGAAACATTGAGTTCTTTCATTACACTTTCAATGGAAATATTATTTATCTTTATAGCAACGACACTTGAATATATAGAATATGACTACTTCTAACCCAAAAATTCCCACGGCTTCATATCTAATACCACTCATCTTCCAGACAAAGCAAAGTTAATTAACTTACCTTTTTCATCCCAAATTTCAACTATCATTTCATTAACTTGATTTGTTTGCACTGGGAAAAATAATGGATAAGCTGGTTCGTAATAGATTGTGTCGCCAAATCCAAATGATGTTCTTGATTTAAAAGTGGCAATTATGTTAGTTTCTCTATGGTTATTTTCATCATGTTTTAATATCATACCATTTACTAAGTTACAGTGTATATTTATTGTTTCAAATGGAACAAATTTTGGAATTGTATCGACATAATGATCCACATTTGCTTTCAGAGTTTTATATTCTACGAAACCCAACAGTTTCCCTATTGAATCTCGTTTTCCAAATTGTAATTTAAGTGTACATTTTAATTTCACTCTGTTTGTTATTTTATCCAGCTCGAAAGATATATCATTTTCTTTCCCACCCATTGAATCTACACTAAATGAAAAAATTGTTTTTATAGTATTTTCAAGTTTTTTTAAGCTATATTGGCCAACTGGAATTTCAACTGCTGATTCCATATCATTCTGGCCCACAAAATATATTTTATTTTTCCCAGAGATAATGTTATGCATTAGATAAGTAGTATAGAACTGAACTAAAGCCAATGAGTGCCCCTATATCTCTAAAGGGTAATGTAGTCTCTTCTTCAACACTGATTTGTTATATGTTAGTTTGAATACTTTACTCATTTATTACATTATTTAGAAAATCTATTAATAAATTAGCAAGAAACATGTAAACTGGGATATTAAAATACGAATACTAGCCAAGACTGTATCGGCAAAACGTCACGGATAATTATTACCTAACAATATTAGGTGTTTGATTGGGGATCCTAGTAACTGTGGAAAACTACACTTATGATAGATAATTTTATATATGCTCAGGGATGGTTGGACTTTGGTAGTCTCTACGTATGTTCAAAAAGTCTGGACCAACCAAAATATATCAATTTAAAGAAAGATATAGATGTAGAATCAAAATTATTTAATGAACTAATAGCATACTTCTCTCCATCAAATGAAGAAATGGTTGAGGTAAATGATTGTCATAAAGAGCCTGTAGTTCTTTTCGATGATATCATACTTGAAAATCAAAATATGGTAAAGGGATTACTTTACTCACTGTAGACATAAATATATTGATTGTTTCTATTTAGCTCAACATACTCAAAAGTACCTAAGCAGCTTATAAGAGATAATGCCAATTTTCTTAGCATATTCAGACAAGGCGATACAAATCTTAAACATATTCATAGTGATTTTGTTGGTGGTGATATGTCATTTGAGAAATTTAGGGAGACGTGTTCAAAATGTTTGAATAATGAATATGGTTTTGTTACAATATATATGACTCGCAAGTTAAATAATGGCAAGTATCATAATAAAATTAAGACTTTTTAAATTCTTAGATTGTAAGTTTTGTTTTTAATGGAAGTGTTTCCATTAATAACTAACATAATCTGAGGTTTGTAAATGTATTCATAAACCATAACTATTTCAATAAACACAATTATACCTTCGGGTACATTGTGGACTTTTGGAATTTTAAAATATATCATCAGGGTGTACTTCAAAAGTTTTAAGCATGTCAATATTTTTCCGTTCATAACAGTTGATAACACTTATATATTATTCTGGTTTTATTATTATTTCAACTATAGTTCCATCTCCCATTTAAAAAAAATATTCTATTCGATTATCAAAGAAAAATACTTTTTCTTTTGAATTGTATTTCCCAAATAAATGAATAATGTTAATTCTGTTTTTCTGATAGTACTATAAATTATTGCGTCCATCGGTGCAATGAGATTTCCCACATGTCTTAGTCTTTCTTATTCAAAATCTATATTATTATCTACTTCCAAGTAAGTAAAATAGGCTTCATCCAATGATCTTATATTTCTTGTTAGTATGGTTATAAAGTCGTTGACCTGTGTGTTGGAAACAAAATCATTAGAACTGATCTTCTAATCATTGTTCATGCGTTCTTTAATTTGATCTTCAATCCAAGAGCTCATTAATGAATTTCCACATATATCCATTTTTTATTAATAGGGAAATCATTTCTGGAAATTTCAAATTATGTGAAAAGAGATTTAGCACAATTACGCACAAATGACCACATGTTGCTTGATTGAAATTTTTAATTCTATCATCGTTATAAAAAAATATTACTTCCGAGATATGCTATTAATTCTTGTGGTGGATTTCCACCCAATGAATCAAAATAATATTTGTTTTTTGTTTTTTTCAATAGCATACCCAGTAGTACCAGAGTTTGTTGAAACATCTAGATTAACAATTCCACATTCATTATAGAGTAGCGTGTTAAGTAGCTCATCGATCATAAATACACCCCGAAAATTTTTAATGTTTATTTTTTTAACCATTTTATCAATATCAAAGTTACTGAGTGGAGTTATTTTTTAAAAACGTTTTTACCCCACTTAAATTTCTTCAATCCCTTGCCGTATTCCTCCATAGCTAAATTATGTCTGCGTTGTTCTTCCAATTCTTGGTTTTTCTTCTTGGCATTAATTACTGATGTAGCGATAGATGATGCACCACCAGTTAACGCTCCTAGAGCTCCCAATGCTGCGAAAATTAAGGGTAAAAATCCACACATGTGAACTGTCAAACCATTTCCAGTTTTCGTTTCTTTGGACATTTTCTTAAGCTGTGGAACTGAAATTGTGATAGCCAACCCTTTTCCCACCTTTAGTTTCTTGTTTTTGCGATCCAGTTGGTCTTTCGTTAGGAAAGAATCAATAGTCAAACCCTTCAACTCCTCGTTAGGAACTTGAAATACAATGTTTTTTTTTACTTTCATTTATTATAACAAATATTTTATCATTTCATTTTAATTCCCTAGCCAAGCTTACGTTTAATATGCATCGCAGATCCTGTAACACCAGCCCACAATCTCTCATTAATATCAGTATCTGAACTTAACAATCTTTTGAACAATTTCTTTTCTAGTTCCTTGTCAGCTACATGTCTTTCAGCTAGATCTTTATGATGATGATAAACGATATCATATTCCATTGCAGCCGCACCTAGTGGATTAATGGGTTTATCACCACGTTCAATTCTCTCTTTTATCTGGTACCCGGACCTAAGTAATGATAACTGGGCACATGCAACTCAAAAGGTAACAAATTTATTATGTCATTGAGTAACCCTTTTCCATGATGCTCCGACTCGCAAAAAGTATGTGGCATTGTGTTTAACATTCGTATAAGATATGGTATAACTTTTGGATTATTCATAACAAAGTCACTAAACTTGCTGTTGAGCATATTCATTATTCCAACTTTTTCATTGTAATAGTTATCAATTAAGAAATCGGCCACTTTCTTATCAATAAAAGTTGTTTTGTAGTTAGTTAACTGTCGGATATCAGTTTTCAAATGCCCCAACGCTTCGTCATAGCATTCATCGTCATCGTCAATGCGTTTAACGCCATCATTATAGTGTTCATCGCCATAGCATTCATCGCCACAGCATTCATCACCATAGCGTTCATTGGTACCTGTTTTACCAAACATTTTTCTTTCAAAAGATGTTTCTGTTGGCGTCTGTGAGAGTTTAAATTCTTAACAGCAAGTGGAACAAGTTCCTTAATAAGTTCTTATTTTCATTTATGTGTCCAATTTTTTGCCCCAAATCTTCTATCGCATCTATCAATGGTTGATAGTGTTTTTTATATTTATCATATTCATCGTGGCGAAATTTTCTAAAAGTTTTAAACTTTTCAGTTAACTGTCTTCTTCTCTCTACATTCTTCTCTATATTGTTTAAAAAATTTTGTTGCCTTATTTATAATATAAAATAAACAATGATAACTAAAATGTATACTGCCGCAAATGTATGAAAAATACACTAAGTTCATATAAACTTACCAATTATAACCAAGTAAGAATTAAGTGTGTTTGTAGATGTCGTGTAACCAATAACTCGCTATTCACTGGTGGTAGTATAAAAAACGATATTGTAAATGAAATTCATAAACCAATGCAAAAAAACTTCCCCAGAAGAACTATCTTTTGGTACCGATGATCTTTGGCAAGCTGAATTAGTCGAAATGAATTCTGGATCTTTAAAAGGTATACACAGAATTAACAAAGAGTTTAAATATATGTTAACTGTGATAGATGTTTTTTGCAAATATGCATGGGCAATACCAATCAAAGATAAAACTGGTGAAAATGTTATGTTAGCATTTAAAACTATTTTGAATGATCGCAAACCCATGTATTTACAAACAGATGAAGGTAAAGAATTTTACTATAAATCATTTAAGACATTAATGGCCAACAACAACATAACACACTATTCAACATACAGTGGAAAGAAAGCTAGTGTTGTAGAAAGATTTAATAGAACATTAAAGGAGAAAATTTTGAAGATATTTACTATGCAGGGAAACTATCAATGGTTGGCTATATTACCTAAATTAATAAGTGAATAAAATAACACTGTTCACAGTACAGTCGGAATGAAACCCACCAGTGTAAATGTGTAGAATGAAGGTTCTATTCTAATCAACATATATGGAGGAGAAAGAAAAAAGGTTAAACTTAAGTTTGCAATAGGAGATAAAGTTTGTATAAGTAAAAGCAAAAATTTGATTAAAAAAGGATATATACCAAATTGGTCCACTGAAGTATTTGAGGTGTGTGAAGCATTGTGCACAAAACCTACGACAATAAGAATAGAAGATTTAAAAATGAACTTATTAAAGGTATTTTTTTTATTAGCCAGAGCTGCTTAAGACCAACTATGATAAAAACTACTTAGCGGAAAAAGTTTTGTTAAGAAAAGGAAATAAGCTGCTAATTAAATGGTTAGGTTTTGATAGTAGTCATAATTCTTGGGTTGATAAGAAAAGTGTAGTTGTTTAAAAAAAAAATTTTCTATATAATAAATGGATCAACAAAAAATTGAAAGTTATCAGCATCAGTCGTTTCCACCAAATGAACAAACAAAAAATAATTTGAATGAATACAACAAGCACATCGAGTTTGATATTCCTATTGGCGATGTATTTTCAAATCCGAATGAAGCTTATGTATATGCTAATTAAAAAAGATGCATATGAACCTTATGAAAATACTTCAACTATTGATCTTTGTGAGAATTTCTTCCCATTCCAGTTCTCAAGAATAGAGATCTCTAAACATGGTTGTGTAATCGAAAGTATTGACAACCCTGGCATCACTTCAACAATGATGCATACATTGCTAGGTTCGGAATCGGAAGCAGCATACTTCCAAATGTCGGGGATATAACTAGGTAAATATGTTAAGATAGATAAGCGTAACGAAATTACCTATCCATTAAGATATTTGTTTGGGTTTATGAGAGATTGTAACGAAATATTCTGGAAAGATGGGTACAAGATCACATTCATTCGAAATTCTAGTGACGATGTTTCGCTTTACAGAAGACCTCCAAAGAAACAGACGGATCTGATGATGTAGATAATATACCAGCGTCTGGTAAAATTATAATTGAGAAATTGGAAATTCTGTGGCCAATTGTTGAATACGATCCTTTTTATGGAGATGAAATTAAAGAAGAATTATACAAACACCCCAAAATTCCAATTAGTTTTAATAATTGGCAGTGCCTTGAAAAACCAGTACCTTCTAATGCAAACTCATTTCAGTTTGATATAAAAATCAGTTTAATTAAATCCAATTCGATATGCCAGACTTTGTCATTGTTGGTTTTCAGCAAAACAGAAAAGAAGATCCTATTCAATCCACTCACAGTTCAATGTTTGACTCTTGTTTCGTCAAAAATATTTCTATTAAGAATGGATGGAATGAAGTGTTTTCCAAAGAGAATTGGAATTTTGACATTGATGATAAAATTCTTGGTAAGATGTATATTGCTTACAACGATTTTAGAAATTCAAAGACTAAACTAGATACCCCTTATCATAATAATGAACTGTGCTTCAACTCTGCATCATTTATTGGGAGAAGAACATTGTATGTTATTGATTGTTCTTGCAGAAAAACAGCTATTGTAAAAGATCGAGCTAATCTGAAACGTACTGTTGATTTTAATAAACCAATATCGGCTTCAACTATTTGTAATGTGGTACTAGTAAGCCAAAGAAACCTAATTTATGATGTTAAAAGTGAAAGAATCACCGAAGCCCAATAGTATGCAAACATATATGGTTATTAGTTTTTAATGGATGGTTATCCATTAAAATCATTTACTGTTATATAATAGCACTATAAGATTGTTTTTAATGTACTCTGAAATAAAAACCGTCTAAGGTTGTGCATTCTTAAGGTGGGTGACGCAAGTCACCCCATGTAACAACGGCTTCTTATATTTTCCCGTTACATTCGCTCGCAACGCTTTTCAGATCAGTATTCTCACAACGTCTTTCGCTTTGAACGACGGGTTGCCTTCTGTGTCAATAACATTTTCGTCGGCGGTAGCACATGCTTTTCAATGATTGCGTTTGCATCATCCAGTAGAGGTTTGTACTTTTGCTCGATCTTGTACTCACCATATTTGCAAATGGACGGCAACACTTCTTCGTACACCGAGTCCTGGAATTTTTCAGTCGCTGCCATCTTTGATTTCTTGATCAATACATACAAGCCCGGTTCATTGATAAATATGGTATGAGGATGCATATTTAACAAGAGGAGCGATTCGCTCCTCTCTATATCTGCGCATGATTGCCTATTGAAAGGGATTGAACGAATCGTTCACCCCTATATCAGCGTAGGAGTGCCTATTCAAAGGGGGTCGCGAGTCGTTCACCCCTGTATCAGTGTATGATTGCCTATTCAAAGGGGGTCGCGATTCGCTCCTTCCTATATCTGCGTGTGATTGCCTATGCTTTTCTCTGACACGTTCTCTGATTGCTTCTTGTTGATGAAAACCACGTGTGGTTGGGAATTAAAGGGGGTCTGTCGTACACACTCCTTTGTATACACAAGTTTTGAAAGGTGTCTCTATCATCGTTGTCGACGTTTGGTATGAATACTTGTTTTGTCTTTGCGAGTTTGTGCATTCTTAATTGCGGCAACGGCTTCTTATTTCGCTTGTGACATTTCGAGACGAGATAGCCCGATAAGTTTCACAAAGTGCCAGGGGAATTTGCTCTCGTCGTTTCGTAAAGTGTCGGGGTGTTATACGGCGTGCGACTGCATATTCAAAGGGGTGAACGATTCGTTACCCCTATATCCGTGTACGATTGCCTATGCTTTTATCTGACTGCTTCTTGTGGATTTGTGTATTCAAAAATCATCACAACATCTTACGCTTTGAATCACGGTTTGCCTTCTTCAACCATGATAACATACACATTTAAATCCATGCACGACTCGCGAACGATTTTATGTGTACGATATTGGCGATGAGGGCATCGCAATGCATTATCGTACTGAAGCAGTTGCCTATCGACTTGATGGGTAGTTGAGCTTTCATGAGATTATACAGCATTATGGGATTCACATTGTCGAGAGAGAGTAGCACTTGCACCTCGGGGTATTCTTCTCCCAACACATTGATGCATTGACGAACTACACGCTTTTGACATCTGATGACATAGTATTGGTTTCCACCGAGTGAAAATAATACAAATTGGCGATGCTTACCTATATCATCAGTAGGTGGCAGCGCATGCTTATCAATGATACTACTTTGTGCAGCAATGATTGTGTTTACAGCATCCAGTAGCGGTTTGTACTTTTGCTCCATCTTGTACTCGCCGTGCTTGTGAATGGATGGTAGCACTTCTTCATACACCCAATCCTGGAATTTTTCAACCACTGCCATCTTTGATTTCATGATCAATGCATACAAGCCTGGTTCGTAGATAAATATGGTGTGTGGGTGCATATTCAAAGGGGGTCGCGATTCGTGACCCACTACATTTTCATATGTATTACAATATTTGTCTCTAATGTGGTCTATGATTGCCTGTTTTGTCTTTTGTTAGAACCACGGACTGTTATCTTCGTCGATGATGACAAGCACCTCTCTGTTATCGTAGACAAGTTTGCCATTTACAATGACGATAAGCGATTGCATTTTATTATACATGTGCTTTCCTTTAAGTTCATGCATGATATCAGCGATTAGGCAGCTTGTGCTGGGCAACTGCTCTTTCATAGTATCGCTCTTTTACAATTGTATAGTGTCTCCATGGTAGTGTATTAATGACATCTTTAAGAATTAACCTTTTATCATCTTCGGGGCATAGTGCTTTTTTTCTCATCTTAATCGTATAGAGTTCATGTTTCTTACTTCTAATAAGATTCATACTTTTGTTCAACACTTTTTTACCAAACAAACACTTTTTGTAGTCACGAAAACTAATCTCATTTCTGACTACAGCATTTTTCACATCCTTTGCTCTTTTCTTTACACCACCCTCCACATTTATTGCGTACATTTTCGATTTAAAACCAATAAATTCTTCCATTATTTTTCCATTACATTCATCTTTCATTTTGCCAATAATCTTTTTGTTAACTAACGGTATACGATATGGGTTATCTTTTCTATAGTTAGAAGTATCAAAATGGTCGACCATTTCTTTCATGTCACTGTAGAAGTCTGGTGTTTCTATATTATAGATGTACGAATCAGTATCTTGGTAGCATAGTTCAATATTTTCCCCATACTTTGGCTTCATTATATTATAGTGAAAATCATACATTAAGACTTTCGATATATCAAGTATACTTATTCCCACATAAATGGGTTTGTTAAAGCACAGATTTGTTTTATTCATAAGAACTGCAACCAAAAAGTTCGTAAATATAGTCCTATCTTTAAAGTTTGGTTTTGCGACTAGTTTATCCATTTGCTTAGAACTTGTGCACAACCGTATATCCACTCTGTTTCTAATATTCTCCATTATTTTTCCAAAAAACCGGAATTGTTCATTAGCTTGTAGAAATCTTTTTCAAAGTCATTTGTAGACTTTGTTCACATATTTGTGCTTAGATCAATATAGGACTTGAGCCAATCTGATTGATCAAACACCAGAACTCTATGGATATTTTTCAACTTCATTCCGAGAGATAGATATTGCTTAAGATTTACATAGTGTAATACATATTTCTCTTTACCATCCAGACTAGTCAAGAGTTTGGGGTTTTTTGAACCTTCCGGAATTTTATTCTTTGGTGCCAACAGCAGATCGTTGTGGAGATCATGTAATTCATGTGGGTATTCCAAATCAACTTCCAATATATACCCTTTGCTAGCATCATCTTCTATTTTTGTTACATCTATATTTATATTTACCCACTTAAAACCACCATAGGGCAAATGCTGACTCATAGCCCAACCATATAAGTTATTGGCATCCAGATATGTAAGATAAAATATTTCCTATGTGCTGTCATAAGCATTCATGTATTTATTATTTGCTTTGGCATATCGCTTACAACATTGTGAAATTCCACCACGAACACCTTTTTCTATCACCAAAATCATGTCGTAATCTGGCAATAATTCTAGTTCTATTTTATTGTGTTTGAGCATAGCATCCCACACTAACCCTGGGGCTGTGAAATACCATGCTGGATCTAGCTTATATGTTTTGAGACATATCTTTAAAATTTTCCAGAATATCAGACAACATCAACACATCAGATATGTTATAGAGTTCTGTGTACTCTCTTAGAGATTTTATGTTGAATTTTTCCCACACCTCTCTCGCAAATTCGTAATCTTTGTCTGTAATGCCACATTTATTGAGTTTGTTGTAAAATGAATCTTTGGATGGACGTGATGTCTCACAAAATTTTTCAGCACTAGCCATGTAGTCATATGGGTAAAAACCTTTTCTTTTAACAAAGTCAAGAAGTTCATTGGAAAAATGCTTACACGTTTCTTGGAATTGGCTTCTGGTAAGGTTGCTAGAGAGTTTATCGATTCTAGTAGCCATAAATTTAAATGAGACAGTAAATATAAGATTTACACTTCCACATACGTGCTTTGTAAAAGAAATATATTTTTCTTCATTTTTGGGAATTAGATCACTCTTATTTTCATCGATGCCAAGATCTCTTATGAATAAATCTGTGTCATAGCCAAATAGATTGTGTATAAACACTGGGACAAAACATGGATTCCTGTACGATAAGTTACAATCTCTGTGTGCAGCTCCGCTAAATTTCCCCGTAAGATGATAGTGATCTCTCACAGAATCACCATTCAAAGGCTTTTCACATATATGAAAAAGGGTAGCTGTATCATAAACAATTTGTTCTTTCTGAGTTAGTGGAAGCATTGGTTTTTCATTTGTGTATATATCACCAATAGACTTTGCTTCTTCCATTAGCATTTCAACGAACACAGTAGATGCATCAGGTCCTTCATAAGTTACTGGTGATTTATAGTACCCATGTTCGTATTTTACATAGTAACAGAAGCTAATAGGCTCGTGTTTTTGGTATGGTTTTGTGTAGGATTCATCGGGGTTTGGTTGGTAAGTTTCGATTTTAGTCAATAAACATTCAAAATCAGTATATATCAGAAACGGAAAATCAAAGAATGATTTTGGTTTTGAAATCTTAATATTTCATTTTTTCCTTTAGATGGTAGTTCAACTCTAATACCATCATGATCTTGACAGTCTTGTTCATGATCTTTTAGTTTATTTACAGAGTAGAAATGTTGCAAACATCTATCACATATAAATATTTTGTGATCATTTTTCGTTACTTGTGATGCGACAAGTCTCGAAATACTTTTTACCCAGCAGTAGTGGTCGTTCTTTTCATCTTTGATATAGATTAGGTTTATGTGCTTATCCATCTTATTTTTCGTTATTTTTAATATACAGATAATATATTTCTTACCACCATCTTCTTCTTCTTCGTATGTGTATACATTAATAGAAATTCCACTTCTCTTCTCAAAGGTTGGTATGCTATCCAATTTCATTGGAAATTCCAAACCCTTACATGCATCATCAAACTCACGTTCGTAAGCTTCGTATTTATTCACTCTTAGAGAGTTTCTTTGTATTTGATGCAATGCAAATAGAACAGAACACAAAAAACATCTTTGATCATCGTTCTTAACATTAATTACAGCCTGCTTAGTTTTGATTTTTTCTAGGCGAACAACATAAGAACTGCCCTTGAATGGTGCATATTTATTTATTCGCACTTCTAGTTTAAATATTCTGTTGAGTACCCACTGAGATCCCTTTGCTTCGAATGCCTCCATCTCAGCTATGATTTGCGATATGCTGGTGTTATAATATTCTTCCAGATTAGGCGATTTCAGTATAATTTGGTTCTTTGTTTTAAAGGAGCTTTCTACATAATCAATACCCTCACCAATTCCCCTTTGTACTCAGTGAAGAATTTCATGTTCACTTTGAGTGATTTCGAATATTTACTAATTAGTCCCACGACAGTTTCTTTTACATTGTTTAGGAAATGCTTTGGGTCCTTGTATGCATTCACATTCTTTACAGCATAAGTCTTGATCTTACTTTGAAATGCTGTTTCGATTTCTTCTACACTGAATATGGGCGTGTACTTGTGAAGTTTACTTCTCAAGTGACTTCTAATGTGAGTTGGTTTGTAATAGTGGCTACACGTTTCACATTTCACTTGTGTCTCTCGTGGGAACTTCTGTTTTGATATTCAGTATTGTGGCACTTTAATAATTTCTCATGCCTTTGTTGGTTCATGTGATTTATTATGTTTTGGTGTAAGACCTTTGTGCAATCTAGTTTTAAGATGGCTTCTTATGAGAGACGGTTTGTAAAAGTGTTTACAACTGTCACACTTGACATACTTCTCTTGAGATATCTTCTTCTTGCTTTCCTCAAAGACGCGTTTCTTAAACTTATATTCTTTCCAAATATTAACAGTTGTGTTAACCTTTTTCATTGCCATGGTCGTTATCATATTAGACGTCAGTTTATTTTTATTTGTGCTCATGTATTATATACAATATTTTATTTTTCACGCATTCAAATTTCTTGAGCCGCTCTTTGCAACTTTTTGTTGTCACTTTTTGCGGATGCATCCAAACGCAACTAGACACTTTTCTCCAAATTAGACTATGTTGTACCACATTGCCGAAGTCAGAGCGATAATTGTGTTTTAACGGTATCCAATCATTAAAACCTTATAAAGATATGAGCACAAATAAAAATCACCTGGTGTCTAATACGACGATCATTTACTCTTTAAAAAACCGAATAGAATACCTTTGTTTATCACAACAATCCACCATTCCATCATATGCAAAATTTATGCTACCACGATTACCATCATCTAAAACTTTCTCGCTGAAAATCTGAAGATATCTCTCTGGTAAGTTTACTTTAAAATTTCCAGTTTTAATTTCCACTTTGTATCCATACCATGTATCATTTATTTCAGCATTGTCTATGGGATACGTCTGTCCCATTGTAAGTTCGGAAAGTTTTTTAAATTGTTGGGTTCCGTCTAATACATTTAGCAACTTGTCCATCTTTATTATATACAATATTTTATTTTTTACACATTCAAATTTATTAAGCCACATTTTTTTGCAACTGGTTCCAAACGCAACTTTTTATAGTCACTTTTTGCAACTACTCCCAAACACAACTTTTTGCAGTCACTTTTTGCAACTGCACTCTAACGCAACTTTTTGTAGTCACTTTCACCCAAACGCAACTTTTTGTAGTCACTTTTTGTGGTTGCACTCGGATCGGTAGTTGATGTTTTGGATCAGGAAAACAACGGTAATTTTTTCTGATGGTTTTCTGATGGCTTGGACATTAAATTTGCCGTTGGTTTTCTGATAACTGGGGGCTGTGCTCGAACTGGCATTTCTATACTATTATTGGGACTTGAATTATTTACAAACACTAATATAATATAAATTACACCAGTTATTCCATAGCCTTAAAATTTACCATGCGAACAAATTAGTTTTTAAAAAATTGCAGATAAACAAAAAATACTGTCATTGAGAGGAAACTTCCTACATTAATCGCGATATTAACCCAAAAACTTGTCGTTAATGTAATCTTTCGCAGTATGTATGTCACCTGGATGCTATTAATCTTTTTTGGAATGCAGTCGCCAGTTATGAATATTTTTAGTGATGTGAAACAACAAAAGCCCTTCAATATTAATATTCTAAAGGTGGTTATACATTGTTTGTTTTTTAACTTCTCGTTTTACATATATGTAGTAATACATGTAAAACGTTACGTATGTCGAATTATTCAATACCAGTCACGAAGTTACACCGAACAATGTATTTGCAGCATTTCGTCATATATATTTCCATCACTATATAATTACAAATAATCTACTCATTGTATCATATGATGTACAATTATATTACTTATTCTATC
This sequence comes from Dryococelus australis, assembly GCA_029891345.1. Taxonomy (NCBI): domain Eukaryota; kingdom Metazoa; phylum Arthropoda; class Insecta; order Phasmatodea; family Phasmatidae; genus Dryococelus; species Dryococelus australis. The sequence continues at coordinate 204,913,397 of CM056996.1, read as the reverse complement.
ATATGATGTACAACTATATTAAACAGACTCACACATACATATACGTGTGTGTAGTTCGAAGAAGCTATCTGCGAAAAATGGGAGCCATAAAAACTCCCATAATAAGGCAAATTGCACCAGTGATGGTCCATCGGTGTACCACTTCACAGCCATCAATTGGCCTATAGCTGGTTACCCACACTTTTATCAGCAATAAGTATAGGTTATGTGTAGTCATTGCTGGAATACAGTTGGTAAGCCATTTATGGACTGTTAATAAGACACCTACTCTCAACCATCAGGCTTATTTCCATCACTATTCCATCAGTGGGCCATAAATAGCATGCCAAGTTTATTGGTGCCAGCAGTCAGCCATAGCAGGGCCAGTTGTGTAGACCCATAAGTTTTATGGCCAGCAGTAATCCAGCAATGCCATCAGTAGAATCATAGTCGTCCAACTGTGGCTTACTACATGGGGATGGACGTACAAGTCACTGCTGCCACATTCTAGTTATATGCTTCTACACCTACCGAAGGAACCAAAGAAGAATAAAATAACATGGTGACAGATGTGTTGACTCTCGTTTCTTTAACTGGGCCTACATCTCGTATAGGTGTTCATATTTACAAAAGGCTTCAAAAATGAACATATAATAGATATATAAGTCTGGGGAACGTGTAAGCCAGGCGACAGGTCCTGCACGACCCTATCGCATTGTTCGCTATAGTGGGAGCGTGGCACCTGTAGGGTGGTCTAGGGATGGGTAGGAGGAAGGGGTGTCCCTGACCCCTGCCTCCTCACAACAAGGCGACAGGAATGAGGTCAGCAGCGAGCCCTGCCCCGCCCTGTGTGATGGAGACATATGAGTGGATTGTTTGCCTCAATTAAACACGCCGAGAGTAAATCACGGGCCTCTGAGGACGGCTTACGTCATCGCCAACGATGGCGCCCCAGACTCGGCTCTCTCCGCCGGCCGCTAGCCGCTCGGGCCGCTCTTATTTCAACATTAGTCTCACATCACCTGTCATATATACGTTTCAAGTAATGCTGTCTGTGAATGTCGACAGTATGTTGTTTTAGCGTCTTATTATTAGCCCAGCGCTTCCATTACTGCAGTATACAATTATTTTCTACTGGGTTCCGTGTGGTAAATGTTAGGGGGATATTTATGTGTCAGTTATACCGGATGTGAAAAAGTTCTGTACTCAAAATATTTAGGCTTGTTAGGATATACGAAAACAGATATGTTTTATTAAATAACCATAGGCTGGAAATTATAATTAAGGAACTTTTTTAAGTAACTGAGAATGACAATGCAAATATTACATCTGAATTTAATTGAAATTTTTTTATCAAAACTGTTTAAAAGTGTAGCATCCAACTTCGATAGAATGTATGCAACGACTTGTGGTACACGTTGTAAGATCTCAGACATGTGCTACAAAGAGTAGGCATCTCATAGCGACCAGCTGTTCCTCGCACTCACTTGCAGTCTCATGCATGAGGCTGTGTGTGCGGGCAGGGCCTAGTGTACTGACGACCGAGGAGACCTTCTCCCTCGCATTAAACGTTTTAAAATATCATAGTTTCAGCAAAATAGCATGTCAAAAATCACAATACTAGTATTTTGGAAATATACAAATAAAATTAACAAAAATATCCATCAAGCATTAATAACGTGTGACTTAAAGGACATGATATAATTAATTTAATGTAACCATAAAAAACTTATTTTACAAAAAATTATAAACTGCTACTTATTTTAAATATACAAAAATTTATATACTTTGAGCAATTTTTAAAATTTGCGAAAACATTTGGTATCATATTTTTAAAATATTTATTTAAGTAACTAATAGAATCTTATTTAAATGTGAATTACCTCATTTTAATAGATGGGTTAGTTTTCCTTATTCGTAGATTACAGAAACACTAAAATTGTGGTTTTTGCTAGCCATTATGCAGAAATTATGTGATATAATTTTTTGCGAGGAAATAGCTATTTTCAATCATGTTGACTAGTTGAAGGCCTTTCCTACAAATGTAAAGTGATAAAGTTTTTGATGACGAATAGCTTTAAATTGAAATGTTATGGTTTCATTCTCATTCTCAATCCTGTCAAAAAATACCTCAGTTATCAATACCCCACCTATTGTTATTGAATAAAAAATATATGTTTTGGCGTGTTCAAGTCTCGCTAGAAGTGAGTTTTGAATGTTGTTACATCGTGTACATGTTGTTGTATGCGACAACGTGACAGCGTACCTGTGGAGACGCGTGCTTGCTCGTAATACTTCCGTGTCACGTGCTTGATAAGAAGGGGGGGGTGGGGGAATACACCGGCATTAGCAGGGACTACGCACGTCTTAATTACGACCGATATTAGAAGAAAATTACCTCACGATGTAATAAAATTGACTATAGTTTAGAACAATTATATATATATATTTTATCACAATTAAAGGATTATTAATAATAGTTGACAACCCCTTTCTGCTCCACCCGACTGACACCATGCAATGCTAAGTAGTGATATATATCTTATAATGAAAGTGAATCGACCTAGTGGGACATAGTAACACCATGTTGACGTTGCCATTTTATTTTATCATAATTTCCAGTTTGTATTGAGCAGATGGAACTGCTTACGGCATAGATAGCAAGTTGTGGAAACCGTTAACGTGTGGGTCATCATACTGTTGGCATTTACTTGGCAGTAAATAGAATTGAAGTGTAAAGCGGCAAACATATGAATGTCCATGTTTGCTAGTTTCGAGGAAACTGCAATTGAAGCTATAAACTCCTCCCCTGGAAGTGTTACTTCCGAGACCTGTTATTTCGGACTCTCGTATTTTTAAACGTTATACATTGGCATGCCAACAGTACTGACAATTCGCTACCAGATGACACCATAACCTCATTTCTTCTAAAAATGGACAATCATCCTTTTTCCCCAGTACCCTTCAATTGTTTATACGTGTCCTTGTGTAAATATGATATGCGAGGAACTAATTACAATTATCAAAATGTAATCGTTTCACAAAATACCTCTTGCTTCGTCATGTGCTAAAAAAAAAAAAGCTAATAAATTCGCTAAATCTAGAACAAAATAATTATTGAAGATTTATAAACCAGCGCATACGTTTATAAGTGCCAGCTCAAAGGTGTTAGCTTGGACTCAGTGTCAAATAGTGATTATAGTTGCAGAGAAAATATTTTTTAACTATGTGATATATGTTAGCGCCACATTTCAGATCAAATTTTGTCTGGTACCGACTTACCAATTACTAGGAAATTCGGATTCATGCTTATGAAACTCTCCGTGTGATACTTACAGCGACCAGTTGTTTGAAATTGAAATACAATTTAATTTAATTCATTACTTACTGCCGCTAACAATATGCCCCGCCAAGAAAACAGTTTTCTATCTAGAATATAAGCACTTCGCTACTTTCCTTCAAATAACTGGTGAGAAAAATCTCAAGGATTTATGAGCATTAGTAACCTGGATTCTCGCTCGTTTGGGTGGAAATGTGTCCCTCAAACACGAGCGATACGCACATACAGGTGCTGTGTGATGTCGCGCTCTCGTGCTAACATCATTCTCATACAATTTGCACAATATTTCATTCAATCAAAGTTTCAAATATGAAGTATCATTGACTCATAATTGATGTTATTTCCCTTAAAGAATGCAATATTACTTGTTTATAGCTCAATTTTGCTGGCAGAGATAATTATTAGCAGGTTTGTAGCTTGGAGGCGGTGCGCCTCAGTGAGAGCGCGCGCCGCCATGTAGGCGCCAACAAGACGTGGCGGCATGGTGGTCGACAGCAGAACTAACATTCTTTACAATTCGTTTATGAAAGACTAACTAAGATAAAGGTCATTGTAACTGATTGTATTGTTATTAGTAGAATTATTACACGTGATTATATATATAACAGTATCTTGTTTGCCACAAATTATGAATGGTGATTTATAAAAATCAAGTAAAGTAAATTTTCACTGTCCATTTTTACAAGTGAGCAGTACCAATTGACTGGTATCGAGAAAGTTCATTATGTTCGTCGACTCCGCTAATTGTTTTCGCGAGCTACCGCAACGAGCGCTCATGTCTTTCTGGCAGCCTGAAACAAAGAGCACGTTCCCAGGCGTCATATTCAAGTAACACGTGCAAATTTGAGTTCATTTTGTCGTTTAGTTTCTAAATTGAAGATTTTTCATATTTATCCTTCGCGAGCAATGATTCCTTGTGATTAGGATAAGTGAACAGTAAGTTATATTAATCAACTTAAAAAAAAAAATTTGTGTTTTTGTTTTATCTATTTACATAAGTTTAGAATCACTAGACATTCTTGGAAACCACATTGAGCACTGCTGGTGAGAAATAGTGAATAGCTCGTCTGAGGCGGCCACACATTTACATTTTCGAGAAATTGCAATGAACAAATATTTTCAGAGTAATAGTTGAAAAAATTCTTCGGAATGCATTTTTTACAGAAATCAAGGAATTGTCATAATAAATTTAAAAATTTTAAATTCTTCGGAATGCATATTTTACAGAAATGAAGGAATTGTCATAATAAATTAAAAAGCGCACACACATTTTTCGAATAACCTATAACTTCTTAGACTGTGATTTCAGAACGTTTTTTAAAAGAGTTTTGGTGCAGCTTGCGTTACCTGTATTCTACAGAGTTATCAAGCAACCAAACACATTCTGTTACAAGCGCAGAATTACATTTAATTCAATTTGAATACGAGAAATGTGTCTTTTGTATCGTATGTTATGAAAATGCGTGAGACATTTACAGAAACAGCATGATATGTCTAGTAGCCGTAGTACGAAAAATATGCAGAAATTACATTAACTTGGAATTTGTCCAGAATACGACGGACAAGAAACATCACAGAGTCTTTACTGTGACCGACATTCAATTGGCAACTTCAAACGCGGACTGCGATCTGCGGCGTACAACAAGAAACAATGAGAAGTTTGAAATCCCACAACAGGTCCATTTACGTGTGCGCAAGAATGTTAACATCGTTTCCAAACTGTCATACCTAAAGTGCGGAATATCCTTTAATGGTATTGACTGTTTGTACTATCTTCACGTCTGTAGCCTTTAAAGTAAAGCTAGTAATAACAACTTATTTACTGCACTAGGAAACGCTGCTGTCGATTTGCGACCAAACAGAGCGAAAAATTAAAACTGAATCAAATAGTATTAAGTATGATCGCTTTAAAAACTGTTTAGAAATTTGACTAGTTTGTTATTAATTAATGTGAGAGTAACACAAACACAAGGTAACGTGTGATTTGTAGACTTTTTTAATGACTTTCACATGAGGCACTAATGGGGCGGATAGTCCAATCCTAGACAGGATTTATTCTACTTTTGATTTGTATTGTTTGCCCTATTTTTTATGAGTACAACATCTAATACCTTATTTTTAATTCTCCAAAATTTATCTATTCATTATGGTACCGATTTGAATTTCAGAGATACGAAATGTAAATCCAGGATAAATCTATTACGAAATCAAATAATGTCATGGTTTTCAATAGGAGTTTTCTAAAATAAGAAGAAATACAACATTTTCATTGGTTGAAAACGAACAATTTTAGTTCTCAAAAGTAAATCAGGGTATAAAATTTATAAAATGGGAAATGGTTAATTTAATACAATAGGCAATAAGTTAGAATATTATTCATTTATATGAAAGTAAACTATTTAAATTTGTTTCAACCAAATATGTGTTAGTAAATAAACTTATATCCCCAATATTAATAATAAAGTAAATTTAAAAAATATGCAACATCCCACTTTCCTCTAAAATCATGTTTGGTAAAATATTAAAAGATGGTGTGGGGACGATTTATATCTATACATCTTAGTGTAATACTTGAGCCTTTGTGATTTATTAATATATAGGCATGTTTCCTTGTAAGTACTGTACGTGCTTAAACATGGCCGACAAGAAAAACCTTCTGGGGCAGAGTTCCGAAAAAGAAAGGATGTAAGAAAAAAAACCAATGTTTAAGCAAGAAACCTCATTTATGAGGTATTTACTGTACGTCATGAAAAGTCAGAGAAGCGCATCGAGGAATGAGAGGGATAACATGGCAGCGAGTGGTAGTCCTAGCATAGGACATGTGGTTGTTGTCTCAGAAGCAGATGAAACTAAGAAGGCTGAAAAGGAAAATGAGAAGAAAAAAAATACGCCATGAAGTTCATATTCAACGTGGAGAAGAGGAAGTTTTAGGAAATTCCACCAATGTTCTAAACTTTAGCAACCCTGCTACATGGGAACAATGAGATGATGAATAATTGCATACAGTTAAAGAGTTCACATTTCTCCAAGAAGACAACAGAATAAGGTTTCAGTCATTCACTACAAAAGGCGACTGATCAATGACGAGTATGTTCATCGTCCATGGCTTCAATACTCGCCTTCAAGGAATGCAGTTTACTGCTTCTGCTGCAAGCTATTTTCGAAAACAGCTAGGCGATCAGCTTCATGTAGAACTGAGGTAAGCGACTGGAAAAACATGCCTGCTATTTTAGCTAACCATGAAATGAACAATGATTATACGACAAGCTTTCAAGAGAGGAAAGGGCTAGAAAGTAGACTGAAGAAAAAGAAAACTATGAAGAAGAACATTTACGTCTATTAACACAAGAAAAAAAGTTCTGTTTTCAGGTATTAAAAAGACTGCTTGCCTTGGTGAGGGTTCTTGGAGCACAAAAGTTAGCATTTCGTGAAACACAAAAAAAAAGTTATTTTCTTCTGGAAATGGAAAATTTGTTAAGTTTGTAGAATAATAGTCTTTGTTTGAGACTATTATGAACGAACATCTCCGAAATGTTCATGGTAAGAATACTTATATTCATTACCTGGGAAAAGATATTCGAAACGAATCGATCAGTGTTTTGAGTAATGCTGTCCAAGAGAAAATCGTATCTACTGTCCACGATTATAAATACTTTTCTATAGTGCTTGACTGCATATCCGATGTGAGCAATGTTGAACAATTGACAATCATCGTTCGATTTGTGGCAACAACAGGCGCCAAAGGATGTGCAATCAAAGAGCACTGCTTGGGATTTGTCCCTGTTTCGGATACCACTCGTGATGGTTTGACTATAGACATTCTTGACAAGTTCGAGGATATGGCCCTTCCAACAGCAAACTTGCGTGGCCAAGGCTACGACAATTGTAGCAATATGAAGGGGAGAAACACTGGTCTTCAACGACGGATTTTAGACAATAATCCACGAGCTTCCTTTGTACGCTGCAGTTCTTATTCACTACATCTCGTGGTAAATGATAATGCTAAGTGTTGTTTGGCTGCGACGTCTTTATTTTGCTTGTTTCAAAGCTTGTATGTGTTCTTCTCTTCTCCAACTCAATGCTGGGAAGTACTTATGTGCCACTTTATTTCTCTAATACTAAAACCACACATCAACACAAGTTGAGAATGTCGAATCGATGCTTTACAGCCACTTCTGTATCAAGTAGGGGAAGTGCTCTCAAGGACACTGCTGAAGACACCGATCTCGCAGGGCCATCTGGTAATATTTAACCAGTTGAGGCTGAAGGACTTTCTAAAAGTATAGAAAATTTCAAATTTGGTGCTTTTCTTGTGGTCTGGTGTAACACGCTGTATGAAATCAGCCTTACCAGCAAGTTACTACAATCCAAAGGATTTGATTTAGCTGCTGCTACAAAACAACTTCATGCAACAAAGCTATTCCTTGAAAACTGCAGGAGTGGTGTGGGGGTTGAGAAAATGTTGTTAGATACAACAGTAATCGCAGAAGAGCTTCGAATCCCAGCTAAATTTGAGTCAGTCAGGCCCTACGCGCGTGAGAAGGAAGAAAAATCTGTTTTCGTACGAGGCAGAAGATGAACCAATACAAAACCCAAAAGATCAGTTCAGAGTTAATTTTTATTTTACAATCCTCCATGCATCAATATACTCTGTAAATGGACACATTATCCAGCATAAATAAATCACATCTATATTTGGATTTCTTTGCATCAGTGCCTTGGAGGAAAATCCTACCCAGTATGCATTAGAAGAGTGTGTAGAGCTAGAAAGAGCATTGACTCATGAGGAATTAAAGGATACTGATGCTATTGGAATGCGTAGCAAGATACAATCAGTTGCAGAAAGAGTGCCTAAGAAAACAACACCACACGACATTTTAGATTACATTTGTAAGTCCGGATTACAAGAGGGTGTACCCAACTTATTCATTGCATTACGAATTTTGCTGACTCTGGCTGTACTATAGGCAGTTTTTCTAAGATAATGTTAATTAAAACGTAAATCTGTTCTTCTATGAAATAAGAAAGATTAGTGAGATTGCCATTTATTTCTATAGGGCAAGAAATAGCTCCAACTGGTTTTAGAGTATTTACAAAGCTGAAGACAAAAAAGTGTATGTATGTTACTGTTTTCTATATAAATGTGTGGAAAGTATAACGATTAAAAATATTCATAAAATCCTTAATTACTTTGGACTGTTAGTCAGATATAAATAATAGTTAGCCTAATCAAGTGAATTTTTTTAAAAATCACTTTGGATGAATTGGGTGGTTTGTATGGAGGAAAAAAAAAAAGGGGGGAGGGCGCTTCAGGTTCTTCGTCTAGAGCGCCAAGTTACCATGCACCTGACCTGGCCTCAGTGATCTGCCGCTCCACCAGCCAGTCCCTCACGCTGGCCGGAGAAACACGGGAATATCGCCCTTATCTGCGGCTCTTCCTCTGTTTCTGCAGGAAACTCAACAGCGGTGCATGCTCGCTTCGCGCGGCCGAATAAACTTTCAAACTTAACTCGTCCTCACTCGAAATCTGTACACTCAAATGATTTCAAAATTTTACTGGCAAATCATTGATTTTTTTAACCATGACGCAATCATAATCTTCTCTTTACTGAATATATTTTCTACGTAAAAATGATAAAACAATGGTCTGTTCCGATTATTTTTATGAGCGTGCATAGGGAAAAAAGTAGCAAACGAGAGATTTTTTTGTTTTAAGAGACAGATGGGTGATAGGCGTTAAAAAATTAAAACTAAACACCAAAGTTTATTTATTTGTCACTCTTAAACTATTACCTCTCGTGATTTTCCTGTTATGGTATTTAGTGCTCGGAAAATATTTCAATTGCATTACGAGAGTGGCAGCTACGAACTTTCTGCTTTCTGTTAGCTTCATTACACGTTTCTAATAATGTACATGTATAGAGTTAAAATGATATTGCTAATTATTAGGTAACAGTAGTTTACTCTGTAGCAAATATTATTATTAAACGCAAGAATCACTAAGAAGATAGAGTAAGTATATTTCGTTACGGAAATACACAACTTACTTCTGATAGCAAATTGCACTCGTCTCGCGCTATCATATTCACAGTTGAGAACGTTCTGGAATGCCATAGTTTGTGGCAATTGTTGTCATATTAAAAACAGTCATACTATACATGCACTTATTCCTCATTAATTCTTGCACATAAAATATAGTTGACGGAGTTGTTTTCTAGATTGTAAACATTTTAATACATTACTAATTATAACAACACTCATCCATTTACGTTTGATGAGTGTTAAAATACACTAAATACATGAACTTTGTTTCTGTATCTGTTTATGACTTTGATCCATTCAGACTGGACATCCACAATTGTTTATATAACAAACAGGAAACAGATTTTTTGGCTGGCGCTGTACACGGACGAGAGGCTCAGTAACTAAGGATAGTCTTATGCGGGCGTAAATTTCCGTAAGCTGTGCAGCGTGCTACTAGTCTAGGTTGTGGTGTTTCATATTACTACAGCCGACCACGAAGCCTACAGTTCATTGGCTGTGATAACCAAACAAGTGCCTTATAGACTACAGCATTCATTAGATATTTTGTGTTTCAAACACCTCAAACCGTGAATTTATGAGAGTCTTAAAAGTTTCAATTTATGTTACATAAACTGAAAAACACTTATTAATTTTCTTGTTCAACCACGACAAATCCAGAGTGTATTGATGTCGCTACCAGACTTAGGTTCAGAACTATCAAACCCAAACTGTAGCTTGTATTCTGGAATGAAATGAATGTCTGTAATTAGTGGAGCTCTTATGAAGTATTAAATTAACGGTACAGTGCTCGTAGCTTTTATAAAATGTTTCTTGTAGGATAATAGCGGCATAGAGTTAATAACCATAAAATATACAGGTTATAACTAACAAATCCATAGAATTACCTAACTGCCAGCGAAATAATTATTCATTGATTCCTGATGCTAGGTTTCTCGAGAAAATGCCTAAGAGTATAGTATAAGTTACAAAAATTAGTTTTCCCATACCTCTTAGTAATGTTAATTAAAAATAATGCTCGAATTTTAGTTTACATTTAAAATTCACATACTTCCAATGAACATAAATTAATGAACTTCTATTATTTTGCATAATCTTACACCTTTGAAAGTAAAACAGTGTGGCATGAGTTCTGAATATTTTCTGTTGTACTACATCTTCGATATACAAACAAGTTTTGAATTTTGTGGCAGAGCATGAAAAATGCTTTTCTCTGTGCTTTTACAAATACGTTTTCCAGCTTCACATAAACCATTCACTTTAGAATGACACCTTGTTTTATCTGTATGAGTACACTGCCAGGTTTTTGTTTCATCGCAATGGAATTAAGGATGAATACTGTAACGTATTTTGGGTGGAAATGTGTCGCACGGTTTAGTTTTTTTTTAGAATAATAACTTGGAATAGTAGTAAATTTGCAAAACGAAACCAGTTATAACATCAAACATTAAATAGAAAAACAACACATTTTTTATAATAAATTTATCGGACATACCATAAATTTTATCAGATAAGTTTGGGGTTGATTGATGTAGTTTTATTAAAAAGCCAGGTGGATGTGCGAACATTTTCCGCAAAACATACGTCGATTATCACTTAGTAACCCACTATATCTCATATTTTCGGTAGATGAAAAGGGGTAGGGGTATTCTCTACTTACCTGACACGCTGGAAAAAAATATTGAGGGGAAAAGGGGAGTTGAAACTGGCTACATTAATAGCACGGAGCATTTTCCAACTGGCGGCTACTACTGATTTATAACGACGAACAAATAAACACATTTTGAAATGTGTGTACATATAACTAAATTACTGGTGAAATTAATGAAATAAACTATTATTAATGCGTGACTTTTGTACGTATTTACCATAAATTATATTCTATAAAGCTGTTTCTTTTGTAACCTATTCTGGTTACAAAACATGGTTACGAATAGCTCCTCCAAGCTGTCCAAAATCATTTCTGCTAATTCATAATAACCGAGAAATATTTTACACCTCGTCTCACGACGCTGCTTCGGTTATTGAGGTCGCAAAGCGTCACTTACCGATAACAAGGTTGTGGGTTCGAGTTCTGAGTAAGCCTTGATTGTGTACGGCGTTCCAAATTATAACTTAAGGTTACGTTTTATCCGTTTGCAAAAGTAGGTAACCAGACGAGCGACAGTTTAATAAAAAGCAATTAGATAATCACATAGTGTTATTACCTATCTCTGTTTTCCTGCGAATAATTAACAAGTGTGTCATATTTAAGGTTTGGCCTTTAAAAACCACGTATTGACTTTTTAATATGACAGCAGCGCTTTTAACCTTTCTCCATACAATATATGGTACCTCAGTTTTATGAAGGACGCTATTTCGAAACGTTTACGTTAAAGATATTGCGCTTGCGCGATGCTCGAATCACGATATCGTGCCAACATTCCTGCATTATTCACAACTTTCAACATTTCACTACAGTCATTACTGTTACCTAACAGTATTGTGTCCATTAAGTATTGATATTACCGTTTTAAGTTAACTAGATTGAATATTAGTAGTTATAAATAACCCATTCACACCTGCAGGAGCTGGTGGCTGGAGACGTGGGGATGGACCGGTGGTTATCTTGGATGACGTCACGCCGAAACCTCCTGCTCTGTCATTCGTCGCCAATGGCCTCCATATTGAATGAAGTCACGAATTCACCAATGCAGATGTGCCTATGCAGATGACGCCAATGCTAATTGTCCCGTAAGTGTAATTTTCTAAACTTGGTTAAGCTGTGTTTGCACCGGGTGGAGGAATGTCCTGGAAATATAAGTTTTAGCAGGGCTTCAGAAAAAGTGTGAACTAACCGTCAATAGTTATAACAATCTATAGTAAGGTGTTTTAACTTCGTCATACTGTGCTGTAAAAAGTGTGAACTAACCGTCAATAGTATATAACAATCTATGGTAAGGTGTTTTAACTTCGTCATACTGTGCTGTAAAATGCAAGCATTTTTATAGGCGAAAGGAACTAAGTAACGAACCATGCTGCTATAATATTTTATATAAATAATTTTAGAACAGTGGAATTTTTTATTTTGAGTATAAATTATTTTAAAATTTCTTCATTATTTTATTTGTAGCATATTTAATGTACAGTCCCACACCAACACCACTGAGAAATAAAACGAAAATTTTATATATTACAACCATTTTTACCCCGACGTGTTTTTAGCTCACTTTCCGAAGGAAAAAAGGATTACGAAAGAAAAGATTATGGGATCACCTTCCTGTCTGTGTGGCCGTGCGTGTGTGTGCGCGCGCTCGCGTGTGGGTGCGTACGTTTGTATGAGTCTGTGTGTGCATGTCTCCACTTTTCAATTTTTTAACGCGTGGACCGAATGTTACCAAACGTGGTACACATATAATACTACGTAAGAACACCTGCCTTTTATAGTTTTCGACCACGTCGGGCACTTAGTTTCAAAATAGCGGCCATTTCAAAATTTGGGATGAAATGTTTTATTTCGGGAAGTATTCAACCAATTGAAACCAGATTTTGTATACTGGGAGAGCATCGCATAAGCATTAAATTTTGAGATGGATATTGTTGTTGGCCGGCCATTTGGTAAAATAACACCAAATGAAGAAATAAAGATTTTTCATTACATCTCGAAAACTATTAAACCAATCGTCATCCAATTTGGCAGGTAAATAATACTACGATAGGGCAAACAAACGTGGGTTATTGAACTTGTTTAGGTGCTTACTTTCAAAATTGTGGCCGTACAATTTTTTTTAGGTTTATTTCGTGTATCTGCCATACCGTTTAAACAATGTCAACCCGGTTTTAGTTACAGAAAGTGTCTGTTAGAAGCTTCATATATACCAACACATGATCACTTTTTTTTTTTTTTTTTTTTTTTGCTATTTTGGAAGATAGCTACATAGGAATATATAAAGTTACTATGTCGTATCTCGGTGAAAATTTACCGATTCCTACCAGATTTGGCGAACTAGTAGTACTAATGCAGGTGATGTTGTTTGATATGTTTTAAGCATACCAGACACTTATTTTCAAGATGGCAGATATAGTCATTTAAGCTTAGAATGCTATAGGCCTATCGTCTAAATTATGTAATCAATTCAAACATAAATTTCTATTTTGGCAGTAGATATTAGCTTTATTAACTGTATCTACACACGGATTTTATGAGCCTTTTGTAAAACAGTACCATTCGAATAAATTAAGTTCTTATGTCATATCTCGGAAAACAATTGACAGATTCGTACCAAATTCCGCAAACAAATGGCACTGCTGAAGGTTGTGTAAACTGGAATGTTTTAAGTAGATCATGCACTTATTTTAAAAATGGTGGATATATAAATATTTTACCTCATTTTATATTTCCAACTTAAGTTTCTATGTTGGCAGTACCTATTAAAACCATAAAATATGTCTAAGCAGAGTACAATTTCTCTGCCATTTTGTATGATAGCCGTAACAATAAAAATAAAGTTTTTATCTCATGCCTCGGGAAACAGTCAATCCATTCGTACAAAACTTGGTGAAGATAGTGTACTGTGGTGGGGCCTATAAATATATGCATTTTATAAATGACACACTTATTTTCAGAAGGATGGCTATAAAGTTATTTTAGCAATGATGGATGTTTTATGCCATATCTCGAGGAGCAATCAACCGATTCCCACCAAATGTTACATTGAAATTTTTCAACTAATATGTACCAAATTGTACACACCAAAAATGCTCTAGAAGTCCATGTAAACTTTCGTAATTTAAATGGGCCGGACAACGATATTCAAAATGGCAGCGGCATAAATAGTTTAGGTAAGTTTGCCACATATATTGAACATTCTAACCAAATTCAAACCAATTATGTATGTAAATATTAAACATTATAAGCATCCTATTTAAAGCCTTTTTTTGACAATTTTGTATGACAGCATCACATAAGAAAATAAAGTTTTTTATGACATATGTTAGAGACCAAACAACTGATTTCTGCCAAATTCTTCACACAATTAGCTCTACGGTAGGTCGCCTAAAATTACTTAGTTTAAGTGGCTGAGTAACTCATTTTCAAAATGATGGCCCTCTAAATATTTCAGGTTAGTAAACCCCACCATTCGAAACATTAGGTTGATTAAATCCGAAGTAGATGCTCAGAATACACCCTTTATAATGCAGTGCATTGCCTGGTAGCTTATTGTAAAAAGTTTTCTGGGTTCAAGTCCCGGGTAAGGCACGCGTGTAAATGTAATAGTATAACTAATGTTGCATACGTTTCTGGTTTAATTTCTAATGTTATTGCATCCAAGCAGAAGTCAAGTCCTACCTACCAACTCAGCTTTCAAGAACTTATTTAAAATTAATTGCACTCATGTTGAGGAAAGTAGGCTTACTAGTTATATCAGTAGTTTCTTGTTATTGTTCGAGTTTTAATATTTTTTGCTAAGGATGTTATGCTGAATTGTGTATTCTTCCTGTACCAACAGCTGGAGTGTTCTCTGTTTGACTTGTTCATTCTGTCACTTTGAATAAACCATTCATAAATACAATAACACACACTAGAAATTAATGTAATTAGTCCCATATATAAACATATATATAGGATGTTTCTTAACTGCATGGACATATTCCGCATGTGTATTCCTCATGAAAAAATAAGACGAATATATGTCTAAAGTTCATCTCAAGGGCAGTGCGCCCCTTTGCAGTAGGAGCAATAAGACCAGGTATTAGCACTTTCTACAACACGTGTGTACAATCTAACTGTAAGACTATAGAAAACGATTAAATGGACAAAGTTGTACGACCCATGTGATGTTTAACACCATCAAAAAGTTTATTCGTGATATAAGAGGGATTGCAACCCTTATATTACAATAAAAGTGTGTGTTGCCAGTGGTTCTTTACATCTTATGTAGCATAATCTGAACTAGCACATTAAAATAAGCTGAAAAGGCCTGAAATATCATTGCCCTAATCCCAACCGTTCCCAAGGAATAGATACATTAAGTACAAAACCACGATATAACTTGGCCGGGTGTGTAGGCCAAACGCCTATAACCTGAGATTATCGGAAGTCATATGGCATATCATGCTAACATAAGACCACAAACTACCATGTCGGTGTGTTAATAAATGAATTAATCGTGTAAGGTGAGCGTGGATGGTATCCAGGTGAAACTGGTTAATTGACGAAACCTGGGTACAATTCTCGCTAACCTCACACAATTAACTCGTTTATTAACTCATAGTCATAGCATTTTGTGATCTTGTGTTAGCATGGTATGCCATGCGACGTCCAAGCATGTCAGGTTGCCTACATACCCGGCCACGGTATTTCATGGTTGTGTATTTTATGCATTTATTCGTCGGAAACGGTTAGGATTATAGCAATGATGATTCAAGCCTTATTTTAACGTGTTACTTCATAATATGCCACATATAATGTAATGAAACACTGGTAACACACAATGCGATAGCAAAATAAGGGTTGCAACCCCTCTTATGTCACGAATAAACTCTTGACTGTGTTGCATCACACGGATCGTATAACTTTGTCCATTTAACAGTTTTCTTTAGTCTTACAGTTAGATTTTACATACTTTCTGTGGAAAGTGTAATTACCTGGTCTTACTGTTCCTACTTCATACTTCAAAGCAACATACCGCCCTTGAGATGAACTTTAGACGATAAGTCGTATAGGCTATATGCTTTCGCCTTATTTTTTCGTGAGGAATATGCATACAGAGTTTGTCCTGTTTCCATACTCGGTATCCACACACTGTTTAAACAAACATTTGAAAAATCATCCCTGATGTAACATGTGAACCTGTTTCCAGATAATTTATAATACCACTAATACATATTTATTAACTATAAAGTATTATATTTTGGATTAAATGAAACTTTAACTTAAATATCGTGTGTATATATATATTAATATATATATATTAGTAATATTTATTTTGTAAACAGTATGAAATAACAAGACGTTATTGACATAACTAATGAGCCTACTGTTCCCTACGTTGAGTGAAATATTTGTTTAATAAACTTCTTAAAATCTTATATGGCAGGTAGTGTAAGGAAGTGCCTCACCAGAGGTTACTCAGTATTGATTTAAATTTACATTGCTTAATTTTTATACTAAAGTAACTTTGGATGATATATCTATGTTGTTGATTAACATTACTCAATCATAATATTCAAATATGTTTTAAATATAAATACATATTAACTTATTTTAATTGCAAATGAAACGAACAGTTCTACATAAACATCACTCAGGTTAGTACAGAAGTGTGATAAAAGCATTAATGATATTCTGGCAAAGAAGACACGTTTTTGTCTGAGGAATTTTGTTTGTTCGGAAAGTAAGAACAATGCATTAACGAGGCTGCGTTGAAAAGGAATATTTTTAGAAAGAAGGAAATCGAATGTTCTGATGAGAAAAAGTCGTTCGAATGGAGTCTTTGAAGGAGGACGTCTTCGACGGAGGGATGACACGAAAGACAGCTAACATCGCCCCAGGATCGACTGGAGGGTTGATACAGTGTTGCAGAGGCACAGTTCAACAGTCCACTACTGGAGGATGGAGAATTAGGAAACTGATTCCAAATCAAGTGAGGACTTCACTGCTTCCAGGTTGTCTGTCGAAATTCAGCTGCCATCTCCACCTATAGTTTGTCTCCAAGTAAGGCCAACGTTATACCAGTTAGTTCTGCTGTCAGCTATTTTGTCGCGACTTTTCTTTTCTCAAGACCTATTTAATTGAATTCATTTGATTAAACATCAAAAACTTGAATTGGAAACTCTTCCAGATTTGCAGAACAATATTGAACTATACTGAAAACTTTTATCGCCTTCAAAAATTCATTAGCTACATATTCAGAGTAAATTTTTCCAATTAATTATCAGCACATCCAAGTGGTACGTTTGTGAGGAGTTTCCTGCACCACTCATTGAAAGCTAACCCGGAGCAGATTAGTGATTTGAATCCACAAGAGACTAATTGATTACAATAATTATCGACACCGTGAAAACCTTCACTGCTGTGCAACATACATGATATTTGCAATAAAATATTTTGATGGTTAAATCTTAAAGTTCCACTTAATAATATAATAATATCTTACAGCAGTTGTATCAGTGTTCTAGTATAAGTCTGTATTTTTCAAAGAGTTGATCATTGCATCTTATTATAGTTACAAATTCTTTGCATTATTATATACCCCCTCATTCGGTAGACATTGATATCTCGTTGATAGCAATGTAATTAAAAATGGAACCAGGAACATATTCAACAGAAATGAAACAATGACATATACATGCATAGCTTACCTGAGACTCGAGTCCAGAAAGAATTTTCCATAAGATAGCGCGCGACCAGTTGCACTGTGGAGTTTGGATTCGGAGCATCAACTTCGAATGTAATCTGTATTATGTTTCGGTACATAATTAGGTAGGGTTTAGTAATCTGAAATATTTACAGAGCCATCATTTTTAAAATAAGTTTCTGGGCGATTTAAACCACACAAGTTTACAAGATCTACCGTAGCGCTATTGGTTTGAAGAATTTGATCGACATCGGTTGATTGGTTCCTCACATATGGCATAAAATCGTTAGTTTCTCATTTGACGATCTCATACATAAGTACCTAAAAAAAAAAAAAAGTTTGTGTGTACAATGCTACTGGTACTGTTGACATACAAAGTTTGGTTGAAATTTGTTGGGTTGTTTAATAGAAATGACAAACTTATCGATATCATTTATATGGCCGCCATTTTGGAAATAAATGTCTGACTCCACTTAAATCAGGTAAGTTTACATCAACTTCTGTAGCACTACTTATGTGTAAGATTTGGTGCATATTAGTTAAATGGTTCCAAAAATACGGCAAAATGTTCAATTTCTTCACATCTTTTACAATAAAGTCCTGCCAAAGAGGAGCTCTGATCATATAATTTATACTTCTAATGACTGCTGTTATAAAAAATCTGTTTTAATTCTGTTGTTTAACAGAGTTAACAATAACTTAAATTATTGGTGTTAACGCCATTTAAAACAAAAGGCCTACCCCACACAAAAACATGTTATTTTTACCTGCCCTACCGTAGCATCACTTGCATGTAAAATTTGGTGGAAATAGGTTGATTGGTCCCCGATATATGGCATAGAACCTTTATTTTTTACGTGAAGAGATTCATAAATGGCGGACCAAACATTACGTATTGGCACATTTATGTACTTGCAGCACATGACGTTTGGCTGAAATCTTTGGGACATATTGCATACAAAGAAAATATCTTCATTGCTGTTTTTTTTAATATGTGAATTACCCCCTTAAGGTCATATTTCGCGATCCATTGTTATTAAATATTGAATACGCTGGATACTTATTTTCAAAACGGCGGCAATTAAAAAATTGATGCAGTATCTCGGGAACCACCACACCTATTTAAACCAAATCTGATGCGTTGGTGTTGCATGATCTAAGCATTACATTTAGGTAGCCATAATGTTATTAGTAGGCCGTTTTGGAAGATAGTGCAACAAAAACTAAACTTTTACATTATATCTCGGGAAGGACACCGCCTATTCCTGTCAAATTTGGCACTCAAGTGTACTGCAGTCTGATATATTTTAAGTGGCCTAGAAATTTATTTTCAAAATTTCTATTTGATTTTGTGTGCTGACAGTATATTTTACAACCATGAAATGTGTCTACAAAGAGCATCTTTTGTCCACCATTTTGTAAGATAATGCTACATGAACTTATAAACTTTCGTTATATTTCGGGAAACAAGCAACCGATTCCTACTTAATTTGAGAAAAAAATTGTACTACGGTAGACCATGTAAATGGATAAACGTTATGTTGGTCTGACACTTATTTTCTAAATTGTGGCCTTGCGGATATTTTAATTTGGTATATAGAATGAGCCAATACATATCCGTTTTATACTCCATTAATGAATATAGCACCATACCAGAAATTCGAGCTCTTGTGCCCAATGTCGAGGACCAGTCAGCCAATTACCTCCAAACTTCGCCTCGTAAACATACGCGTTTCAAGTGTGTGTGGAATTTCTACATTAAGGCTGCCATATACGTAATAAGATAAGTTAGTCGAATCTATTTAACAATTTTACCAATTTCAATTAAACTTTGTATTCTTAGAGTATACATTAGAAAAATCAAATACTCTTATATACAACCTGTCTGCTGATATGTTACATTTATGCCATTTCTCAGGAACCAACCAACTAATTTTCACTACATTTTTCACTTAAGTGGTACTACAATAAGGCATGTAAATTTACATTATTTAAATGGTTCGATATTATTTTCAAAATGGCAGTACCTACGTAATATAAATTCTCTACACAAGATTGCTGTAGGTATTAAATAATTTTACAAAAATGTTGCCAAACTTTGTATGCATGCTGACATTAGAAGCATACCGATGCAGATCTTGGTTTTAGACCTTTTAGTACAACAGTGCCAAAAAAGAAAAGAAAAACTTTCATGCCATATCCCGGAAACCTGTCTATCTATTTACACCAAATTCTGCACAAAATTAGAGCTACGGTGGGCTATGTAAACTTTCTAAACGATGTTCCTGTAAATATTTGAGGTTAGTAAACCTAGTCTACTAAACTTTAGACTGATTATAACCTAAGTTAATGCTCCGGATTCTACCTCCAAAATCCAGTTGGTTGACCGCCGTCTTACGATACGGTACATTTTCTAGATTCGAGTCCCGAGTAAGTAATGTGGTTTTTTTAATTATTTCATTAGTATATCGTTCCATCTTTAATATATCGCTCTCACAGAAACGTTAGACCCAGATACA
The DNA here is from genome assembly GCA_029891345.1 of Dryococelus australis. Taxonomy (NCBI): domain Eukaryota; kingdom Metazoa; phylum Arthropoda; class Insecta; order Phasmatodea; family Phasmatidae; genus Dryococelus; species Dryococelus australis. Next base: position 204,893,178 of record CM056996.1, on the reverse strand, counting down.
ATCTGACATTTTAAGAACTTCATCCATGTTGAAGAAAAGAGGCAGGCTCATTAGTAATATCAGTAACTTCTTGTTAATTTTATGTTTCCTGTTGATAACACTTAAAGCAGCTGCGTAGTGCGAGACGTGCAAAGTGAAAGGACAAAGTCTTACATGACAGATGATGTTAGGCATGCCTTACTCACCTTTCACAATAACGTTTTCAAATACATATACTTAATCTATCTTTACCCGGACTACTTTCCAACATATTTTAATACTGTTAAAGGCTGTTCACGATAAAGTGAGCACTTTAGAAATGAACCTTAGAAAAATTCACTGCCCCTGCATGCATATCTTTTAATGAGTGTAGTAAGTGCCATTCGCCCAGTAAAGTTGGTAACGATGGAATGAATATAGTTACATATCTTAACGTTGAATAAAAAGTGTTAGGTGACCATTTGTGATAACTTAAAATTATTTCTTTCCCTTTCTGTTTTTTTAATGAATCGAAGTGTAAACATGAACAGGTTTGTAAAGTATTTACTTTCTTAATAATTTGACAGTTTCACTTAACCGACGCTATCAGTTGAAAAATAATTCTTACACGACGTTTCTCTTTTTTACTGTATTCACGTACTACGTGATAAATAATATATATTTGCGAAAAAGAGTCCCGGTGATTATTTTGTAGGCCTAGATATCGCCCACATAACTTAAATGATTTTATAGCCGCCATTCTGAAAATATTATGAAATAAAATACACTATAGAACAATTAATTTAATACGAAATGACAAGCATCAAATATATACAGTTGAAGTAAACCACATTGCGTTAAGCCCTCATGATAATAAAAGAATTCTATTATAAATTAAACTAGATACTACACCATACGGATATAAAAAATTTTAATGTGTAGGAACAAACATATGATTAAAAAAGAATAAATTTTAAAGGGGTAGTCAAATGACGCCCCTTAGTAGAGAATCATTACTAATTTCAAATATAACATTTTGGTATAAGAATAAAACAAGCACAAATTGAAAGACCCAGAAATTTGTCGAGTCCAACTTAAATTTAAAATTAAAATACATTTTTCTATAAATTTTAAGATTTAGTTACTATTTTCATACTTAAATTTGAAATCACATTAATAAAGGTCTAAGAAATCTGTTGCTAGATTTAAAACTTTAAATCCATCAGAATAGTCCAAACCAAATTATTCAAATTTAAAGTCTTCCCTAATATTAAATGCCATAAAATTTATATAAACAGGTATAATTATATTTTAGAAAACTACATATCCTCGAAGCAAACAGTTGGTAGAATTAATGTCATAATCAAAACTAAGATTTTATAGTTTGTCTGTTACATTGCTTCATTTATGCGTAAAAAAATTTAATATTTCAAGAATTTTCTGGAAATGGTATTACATAGAGTAGAATTCCAATTAAATTTTATATTTTAAACATCACTACTATAGACGTCACGAAACATGACGACTGAGGAATCTTTAGAAATAGTTGGCATGCAAAATTCATCCCAACTCAATGTGGGTGATTGATTCATATAGTCCAAACACGATATTTATTAATACTTTTATCTTGAACATTATCCTTTAAAACTTTTATTTTCTGGGAAAGTAAATTGCTGTCCTTATAAAATCTAAATATAATTGATTTTAAAAATTATATCAATATCTGCATTATTAAAATCATTTAAATTATTATTTTCATCTCGTATTTTTAAAACAATAATATGAAACATTTGATTATTCATTGATAAAATAAAGGATTCATTTGCTCAAATATGATAGAATGAATAAAATAAGACATAGTTTATAGCTTGAAACTAGCTATGATATCAGTTTCTAAATGATTTAATTCATCATATTTTATAATAATTCCATAGGCTAGATAATAATGAATATTAATAGCTAAACGAGTTTAAATGGGTTACTTTATCGCCAAATTCATTTTAAATTTTTTTTCAGAACATAAAATGTTTTATAATCGATCATCAAATTTTATATCACATTTACTTTTATTATTTATTCTGTCATTATATACTTTGCTTCTAAAAATATCGGTTTTGAACGGCGCATATAAACTTATAGTTTTTTTTCTAATGATCCATTATTGTATTGGCTTTCCGGAATAATAATTTTTTCATTTGTGGTAACATCTGCTAATTACATTATTATTAATATTTGGTGTTTATTATATTGTATGAAATCTCACTAACACCATAGAATGTTCATCATGAAGAACATAATAGTGAAGTAGTTTTCTTTTATACAAAATTATTACATGTTATTTTGAAAACTTTATACTTGATATAATAAAAATTTAACTATCGAAAGAAGAAAGTTGATTGGGGTGTTGAAGTTTTTCCTAAATGAAGAGAAATCTAAAAAAAAAAAGATGATTTTTTGCCAGACAATAATAGAGCGATAATAGTTGGTCCAAGCAATTGTGATAAAACAAATTTGATGATTAATTTTGTAAGCAAAACTAGTTTGTTTAATTTTAATAAATTATATATTTGTTCGAAGACCAAAATATGTTCGACTAGTAGATGATTTTTTTAAATTTTATCAAAGAAAATTAAATAATAAAAGGGACATTTTAAAATGATAACAATGATAGAGTTTCTTTAAATGAATGCGAAGATAATTCTGTGGTTATATTTGTTTATGGTATGTTACAGAATCAAGATATTACTGTTGAATATTTCACCAGAGGAAGACATAAAATACTGACGGTTTTTATTTAGCTCAAACTTATTCGAAAGTTCCAAAACAATTAGTAAGATATAATACAAATCTTATATATATATATTCGGAGAAGATTAAACAAATTTAAAACATATATATAGTAATTTTTGTTGGAGATATATCATATGATAAATTTTAATAAATTTGTGCTGAATATTGGAAAAATGATTTGGAATTTATTACAATAGATGTAAATTTAGAAAATAATAATGATGGTAAATATATAAATCAGATTAAAGATTTTATTATAACAGTTTGAAAGTTGAATGATGAATGATGAATTTGAATGATGAACGTTGAATGTTGAGTCAGCAATTCGATCACCCTTAAATCACTATTTTTTTTAATTTGTCATTAAATGTGTCATTCTGTAAATTAAATATTTATTACCAATATTATCAAACTCAAAGACAGTTTCTTTAGCTAAAGAAAAGCAGTAAACTTTGTATATTGTATTCCAGGCTCGAAATATTTAGACTACAAAATTTAGGAAAAAAATTCTTGTTACTAATAAAATTTTATATTTTATTAATTGTGGGACTTCAGGGTCCAGCACTGCGGAATCTGTAAAATTAAAAGAAGCTTTAAGAATCACGTGGACAGTGATGTTAAGACGTTAATTAAATATTTATCGAACATCACAAAACATGACATCCAGCATGTTAATGTAGAAGATTAAGTTAGTGATTTGAAAAGTTTAATAAATAAATTGATTTTGGATGCTGTATGAGTTATTGACTCATATTGATTTCTTATTAAAATTGTTGACTCCGAAAAAATTCGAAAAGTTTCAGTGTGGGATAGCAGCATACTCAGAAAAAATTAGACAATTTAAATAACAGGTGCGGGCTTCACACTTGCTGATATTTAAATATTAATAAATCAATTGCTTTTTGAAATTTCGGAAATTGAGATGATTCTGTATATGAAAAACGATTCTCTCCTTTATCATAATATGATAACTCTGTTTGTTTTAAATGCTAAGAAAAAGCCATGGTTTAAAGCCAACAATATTTGAGATATTTTAAAATTTAACAGTTTGTTGTTCTTGCATCTGTGATCTGGGTTGGTTTCCCCGTCTCCAGGTAGTGCTTGCCAGTAGGTAACTTGCATGTTGCCTTCTAAGTGGAGGGCTGCTTCTGCAGGTTCTGTTTGGAAGTAGAAAACTTGCACCCCGTATTCCAAGGGACGGGTGTCTTCTACGGGCTGCTCGGCGGGCCTTGCACCAAACCGTGCGATGTGACGTGTCGGGAACGGAGGTGAGGCAGCCTTCGAAACACTCCTTGCATGGGAGGCAGTTCCGTATGTCTTCGTCCAGCTGTAGGTAGGCCGGCAAATACTTGAATACGGCCAAAATGTTGTAAGGTGTGTAGACCAGGAGAAATTCTTTCGGCAGGTACAGGAACTCCTCCTGTTTGTCTAAGACACTAAGCGAGCGCACCTTTCAAATGCCTAAATGGCTGAAAGGATTTTATTACAGCTCGGATTACACGCGTACATACCCAACAGCGAGGTAAAAATGACTACTTTCCAGAAGAGGGCTCGGGGTGCGTCTTATAAAGAGAGAGTTTAAAGGGGGGGAGGAGGAAATAGTTCGCGTGCTCGACTATAGTAGTAGGCCACCGATTGGTCGGGCAGATTGTCACAAGATGTGGTTAGCCAATGAGAAACCTAGGTAGAGTTCGAGCAGAGGCATCTGATTTGTGGAAACGAACGTTACCGAAAATGCACGATAAATGCGCCAATCGGGGATGTTGTCCATGGGTAACTAGCCAATGAGAACCATTGGCGGGGATGGAGGGGTTGGAGAGAAACTCATCTAATTGGTCGAACGAAAGTTAGTAATTAACCAATCAGAAGAATTGGCGGGGTTATTGGTCAATTAAATACATTGAAAGGGGGGATTGGGAGGGGGTCGAACTAACTTCAATAATTAGCCAATGAGAAATATTGTCGGGGACGGAAAAATTGTGACTAATGGGTGGAGGGGTGGAGGGGATAGGGTGAATGCGACTAATAAGCCATTGAGAATCATTGGTGGGGATGGATGCCCACCGACTAAACAGCCAATAGTAATTGGCTCGAGTCGTCTGCTGGTGGTCGAACGAATATGAATAATTGGTAGAAAGTGAGAGACAAACTCTGAAACTAATGATACCTACCAATGTGACTGTCGAATGGTCAGAAACAAACTCCGAAACAAATGATGATAGTAACATATAAACAAATGACAAACATATAATCCAGCATGTCTGCCTCCATTATCATATAAACAAATTATGCCTACCAACATGGCGGTCGAACGAATGTGAGAGCCTACCAAGATAGCAGAATAATAAAAGTGAGAGCTTGCCAATACGGAAGTTATGTTATACTGTCCGCCAACATAATAATAAAATTAATTTTATAATAAATATTTATAAATTATAATTAGTTTAATTAGCTGTTTATTATCAAACAATTACATTTTTTTAATGTGGTCGTTTTTTTCGATTTTTATGGATTTGTTTTGGTTTTTGGTGTAAAAGGTCGCTAGGGTCAAGGTCAAGGGCCATTTTCAAGGTCAAATACCAAGGTCAAGGTGACAGTGATCTAATATGGCGGATGGTTGACATCACAACATTGCAGCTGGTCGGCTCCAGCTCCGAACTCAGGACCCATTGTGCCATACTCATAATTTCCCTTCTACTAACCCATAGAAGACTGATAAAATTTATTGCAGGGCATATATAGGAATCAGGCGTGGATGAAAAGTAATCTTATTAGTAACAAATTATTAATAAATCACACAATTGATACAATTCATTTAGAACGCATCACTAGTGTCGGAGCACCAAAGGAAAAACAAATTTACCAGATATATAAAATGCATCTTGTCTCTATTACAACCAGAATTTAATTTTCTATGATCCAAAATTTACTTCGCCAATAGAACAGCTAAAAAATTACTATCCTTATCGAGTTCTTGAATTAGAATTATTCATGACACCCTTTTAAATTTAAAATACTATGGAAAAGAGGACAGCATGAATTGCCCATCAAAGCCTCCATTTCCAATAAAATAATATTAAAAACAATTAAAACCATTACGGTGGGAGGCAGTCACATTTGGTACCCGTCATAGCTCCGACCGTTAAAAACTTCACAAAAGAACAGCAAACAATTAAAAATATTAACGCCCTAACGATGAAGTCGTGGAAAATGGGAAATAACAAATATTATTTAACTTGGGCGGCGAACAAGGATTAACACGACACGTTAGAAAAGGACGCACAATAAGGCGACACCATAGTTAAGCCGAAATATAATTTTGAAGGGCAGTCATAACCAAGATTTTGAAATGGACTAGCACTACTGCACATCCAAGTTACACCACCACTTGCTACACAAATTACCAAACATTTAAAACCTCTACCGAAAACTTATCGTTTTCCACGACACACCGTTTATTAAGTGCCCCATCACTCTCTATCGTGACTAGTAGAACGTCGGCTCGGAAACATGGTAGCGGAGATTGACCTCAGCTGACCGAGGTGAAGTGCAACTAAGCCATCAGGAACAAACGAAGATCTTGCAGGTGTAGGAAAGCGGCGTACCATAGCAGACGTTTGAAGGGTGGAAGGGAGAACCAGCAGTAAAAAGGAGGATTGGGGGGGGGGGGAAATTCGAGCCGAGCAAATAGTACACCACAACACAGAAGTAGTTGGCACTGATAAACTTAACGTGGCGGTGCTAACGTCGCATATAAAGATATTTGTTTGGTTTACATAGAGACAATCATCGAATATATTTCGAATATGCATAAAAGATAATTTAAATTAGAAATTCATCCAGTAGTAACTGTTTTTTGTATGTAAAGTTAAGAATGCTGATGGAAGAGTTGATAAAAAATATGCTGATCTAGGAAAAATTGTTTTTTAGAGATTAGATATTATGTGGACAATTGTAGAATACGAAGGAAATGCAGCTGTTGCAATAAAATATAAAAATATATAAGAATATAATAAGACATATTAGCTCTAATTATTATCAACTTTTAGAGACACCTGTTTCTCAACATACAAGAATATTTAATTGTTATATAAACAATCAATTAAATTATCAACATATTCATATGCCCGATTATGTAATAATGGGTTTTCAAACTAATAGAAAAGATTGTGCTGAACAGCATGTTCTCCAGTAAAAATGGAAAATAAGGGCCAGAATCGGGTCGGTAAAAGATAGCCAACAAACTCCGGCCAGCCGATACTGGCCCGATGTAGTTACGATGCCGGGCCTGCGACGACTGGAGGTTGCCACGATGCCGGGCCTGCGACGGCTGGAGGTTACCACGATGCCGGGCCTGAGACGGTTGGAGGTGCCACGATGCCGGGCCTGCGACGGCTGGAGGTTGCCACGATGCCCTGCCTGCTACGACTGGATGTCGTTATGATGCTGGGCCTACGAGAGCTGAATGTCGTTATGATGCTGGGTTTACGACAGCTGGATGTCGCTACTATACTGGGACTGTGACGGCTGAATGTTGTTACAATGCCAGGTCTGCGACGGCTGGAGGTTGCCACGATGCCCTGCCTGCGACGACTGGATGTCGTTATGATGCTGGGCCTACGAGAGCTGAATGTCGTTATGATGCTGGGTTTACGACAGCTGGATGTCGCTACTATACTGGGACTGTGACGGCTGAATGTTGTTACAATGCCAGGTCTGCGACGGCTGGAGGTTGCCACGATGCCGGGCCTGCGACGGCTGGATGTCGTTACGATACTGGGCCTATGACGGCTGAATGTCGCTTCTATACTGAGCCTGCGGCGGCTGGATGTCGTTACAATGCCGGGCCTGCAGCGGCATGATGTCCAGAAATAAGCAGTATAACTATGAAAACACCTTAACTTTTCAATTTAACAACCCTACATGCTAACCTATTCTGCACGGGGTAAATTGCTGATAATCCCCAGTAATTTCAAATATATTATGACACAAATTATTATAAGGAAATGTATAAATTCCAAGACAATATAAAAAATAATTTTAAAACACGAATTATTTAAAAACTATTTCTTCAGAGGCTTGCAAACAAAATAGGTTTTGTTAATTTTTAATATGTCTGTTGGATGGTTGTACAAATAAAAATACATTCAAAGTAACAGATGTCATGGGCTACCCCTTGACACATATTTAATCATGAAAAAAAATACGCTAAAGGTTAACACATAGTGGGCCATTGTCTTTTTAGGAATGCCAAACATTCTGTCTCAAAAAATACATCATGCCATTAATAGCTAGCTAACATCTTGCTTATTCAAACCTCTTTCTAAAAGTTTGTCGGCAAAAAGACATCATATTTATATCTTTATTGTGATAAAGAGCCTTGTCTCGAAAAATGTTACTGGGTCGGTATAAATAAGATGATGGCCAGCTTACCGAAAAGACAAAGATGATGTTGGGAATCGGCCCATAAGCATTTTTAAGATGATTGCAACATGTTTGCTCTGTGGTATCATACCGACATATTTTCGGTGATATCCATATGTTATCCTAAATAAAACACCTGGCCTTTATCTTTATCGTAGTGGCTAGCAATTTCTCAAAAAAGAAATCACGCCGTTGTCAGATGGCTATCTTATGGCATTTGCCGACAGTGTAGGTATCGGGCCGACAATTAGCCGACACTTTTCCGGCAGGCTGTGTTTGCTGGGTCATACTTCTATGTTTGGTTATTGTGATGTTTGAAATATTTCTGTTATAAATGGAAGATATTAAATTTATCGGAATATAAATTTTTATGGTGGTTTCTTTCATAAAATATATCTAAGCATATCATTATTTTCGAAATTCTGAAACAAAAACTGCTATGAATAGAAACAATGTAATTGATTAGAAACCAACATTTAATCCTATTCTTATTTTGATAGATGACCATTGTACATAATTGACTATACTTATAGAAAAACAAGGATGGCCAAATATAAAACAAAAATCAAAATTGGTTTTGATGTTAATAGAAATGTTCCAGAGCATACTATACGGAATATTATATGGATTAATCAAATACATCTTACTTGGGTTAAATTGATAGAAAATACTTGACGTAACGTGGACACGAAGTCATGAAGATCTGGCTGCCATCGAAGTCAAAGGCTCACCAAACCATAATGGAAATGGGACAGTAACATCGGTACATCTAATCGCCATTATAGATGTAGCCGTCATCAGGAGCGGACAGTACACTCCAGGACAGCAAGACATCCTCTTCATCCTCAAATGATTTATTAGCTCGGCATAATACTAGTAGTAACTGCATACCTCATTCATCAAGCCTTCTTACAGAAGTCTCATTTCGTGGCCTCTCAAAATGTTCCAAAAAATATTCCAAACAAATACAAAAACCTCTGCCTGGTTACCTTTCACGATATCTGCACTTCTTTAAAAGTCAATATTGTTCTCCATGTAGTACTATAAATTGCACAGATTAACTGCAAAACTTACGAATATTTTTCAAGTGTGGTGGTTTAATGTCACAAACTTCATTTGTGATGCATAGTATAGTACTTATTCACACTGTAGTTTTATAACAATTTAACAAAATACTTTATATGGAAATTTATTAATCATTAATACACTCAATTAAAAGATATTAAACATAAATATTTAAGCAGGGAATCAAAATATGATGATGTAGTTTAACATGTAAACTATTGTATAGTAAAATAAATATTGAGCAAACTGAAAAGTGAGAACCAACTGTTAAGGGAACTCCTTACACTGTATATACTACTACTATCGAATTTGTCAACACAAAGTCTTTTGTCCGCCAATTTGTACGATAAAGTAACATGAAAAAATTAAGTTTTTATTTCATATATTAGGATACAAACAACTGATTTCTACCAAATTTCGCGAGGTGTTGTACTATGGTAGGCGAGATATCAACTTGACTGTTTTAAGTAGGCCAGGCACTTATTTTCAGAATGAAGAGTACATAAACATTGTAGCTAAGGGCCAACTTCACTATGTCAGTTTAAAGTATTGATAACCTTATCATATGATGAATGTAAGCAGTAGTTTTGATAATGAGTTAAGTATCATACTGTTTATTAATACATTTTCTGATAACGAAAGTACTGGTTTGCTAAGTGCTTGTTAAGATAAATATGGTAACCATGCAGTGACGGTTTGGTTTGGTTTGCGATTGGCTGCAACTAGGTTGTCGTCTGCTATTTATAATGTGCTGGTAAGGTTCATTCTACTCAAGCTAGCTATAGCACGAGTTTTATTATGAGAGAACTTGGCATAGGCAAAGTTTCCACCGCCAGGTGAAAACTTGTGACGGAGTTTTTTGTCTCAAATTCAGAGAGAGGAATGGTGTTGCATTGAAGTCGCTTATGTTGCAGTGGGATGCCTGTGAGTGGGCAAACAGCCCGTCAAGAGTGTTTGGCAAGGTGTAGTGTTATCAGTACTCGGCTTCTGTTCTCACGCTAAGCTCCTATTGGCGGGGCGAGTTCGATGGCTTGCCGAGTATTTGTGTAATTGTAGATGGCAGGGCGAGCGAATAGAATGCGCTCGGGTGGTAAAGAGCGCGCTGCTGGCGTATAGGGGACGCAGGGGTCTGGCTCCTGGGAGGGGTAGGCTTGAGTAGTGATGGACAGCCGGAATATATAGAGGGGCGCGAGTCTTAGTCTGAGGATTCTCGAACTGGGCTGTCGTGGGATAAACATCGCGCTCGTGGCTGCTCACTCTCCGGGATCTGCCCGCCCCTTGGGACCAGCGAAGGCGAGGTGCTTCTGCGAGTGTGGTGGAACCATTTCGCAACTCGACGCGTCTCCAAGTGGCGGATCGGGGATACCCAGGCTCTGGGGTGTCTGGGAATAACAAATACCAGATCGTGGACCAACTGGATGGCTCTACAGCGCCGTCGTTGTGGACGTCGGGAACTTGGGTGGCTCAGTACTAGATGACAAAGCGCATCTGCTGGAGGCGGCCCAAAGATCAAGGTGGGGAGGGGAATCTCGAGGTGCCACAGAGCGAAGTGTAGGGAACCTCACTGCTGGATTCGGCAGGCTGTCGACTGTGGATGCGTGAGGAATGGATTGGAATGCATCGATGTCAGGCATCACACCCGGGCCAGTGGATTCGCCTCCATCACTGGTAGCTTTTGGATGTCTCGCCGAGCACTTTTAAGTGCTCACCCAAGACCGAGGGAGATTTTGGAGGAGAGAGATGGGGTGGCTCCCCTTTTGCAGGTCCCCACCTTCACCGACGGCGTGGAGACACTGAAGTCAGTGCAGAAGAGAGAAGATGGCGTCGGTACCACGACAGAGCTGTCCAGTTTTTCGACGCATTCAACGAGAAGCAGGGATGGCCCTGCATTAAATAGCTGCTGCCAATATTGTTGTGTTGGTTCCCCTGCACAGGAATACTGGTAGTAGTTAGGTCAAGGGCGCCCCAAGTCCACAGGCCCCGCCCCCTCTTCTTACAACACCTATTAAATTGGTACTGGTTCCACACCTGTTGTCTCCTAGCAACATTTCCGTTAATGTTCCCCAAGTGTTTTACGGTACTATGCCGGTTTTTCTCTCCCCCTTCATAATTATAGTTTCAGCTATAGATACACCAAGGGAGGCAGTCATGGCCCAAAACGGCGGCTATGACTGCTTAGTCCCTCCCCGCCATGATACACGTCTCCTCTCCTTTAAGGCGTAAGGGGCACAGCCCTGAGACACATTCAGGTCCCTCCTACCGTGGACGCACACCTAATACTTAGCAATAGAGTAGATTTAGGAAATTAGTCGGGGAATTCGTCGCCCACCAGTGAGCGGGGTTCCTTGATTGGGTCTGAGTAGTTATCCGCCCTTGGAACGGGATGCTGAATCGCAGATCCCAAGATAAGTAAATGGACGTCGGGATGCTGGTGGAGGTCGCGCCGATCGACAGTAGGATGTGGGACTTTGAAAATTAACGAGGTCGTCGGGGTTGGACTTAGACGAACGTCTGGGAGAATTGCCTTAGTGGAAGAAAGCAGGGTTCCTAGTATCGGGACTTAGAAGTTCGTCGTTGTATTGTTTCTGGTACTATGTTGTTGGAAAGCCACTACGAGTGGGGACATAGTTTATGCCAGATGGGACACGAATGCCACTGTGAATAATTATGGAGGTTTTCGGAACTTTTACTTCTCGGTGCATGGCGTTAGTGGACTTAGTTGTTTCCTGAGTCTAGAAGGAAATTTAATGGGTTTACGGATTTTCCTAGGCGGAGTTGGGGCCGGGGAACTTATGTGTGAGAGACAACTTTACCTATGCCGGCAATGTTTACGGCATTGGGCGAGGAATGCGATATGGAGTTCTGAAGTTTGGTCATGCGGTGCGGCGTGTGTGTGTTTGTGAAGTAATGGTCGCGGTAGGCCCAGAATGCGTGTGAGGCTCTTGTAAAGTTTGAGTTCCCTACTAGGCCATTGGCAGTGTTAAGGGAGGAGTTTTCTCAAGTGAGAATCGTTGGAAACTCTGGAGACGTTCGAGTCAAGAAGCGATCCGGTAAGTTGAGTTTGGGGAGACTGCTACGAGGGAGCGATAGAAGATCGAATCGGTGGAGATCGGGACATATTGGTTATATGGGATATTGTGAGGAAGGGAACCTTAAGGGTGGGTTTTGGATATGTGTGTGATGTTGATGTGTTTGGTTAAAGGAGAGGGATGTACAACCCATTTGCGGGAATGTGTGGGGACAATATCCTCAGCCCTACTCCTTGCCAGTGGTGTGTGTGTGTGTGTGTGAGAGAGCGATTGAAAATCATCTCAATGTAACCCCAGCTACAGATGAGGACAATATCCTCACCCTGAGTTGGCAGAGTGGAGATGAGAGTGTGGAGGCCCAGTACCAGCCATAACCGGTGGGAAGAGTATTCCTGGGTACTGGACGTGAATGGTGACCTGTATGAAAGTTCAGATGTGGAGTACGACATGAAGGTAGTTATCCTTAAAGGAGTTTGTTCAGACTTAGGAAGTGGGAAATGTTTAGTTAGAGTGAAACCCTGCTAAGAGCCAGACCTTGGTGAGTTCCAGTGTGTGTTTTATAAGGGAAAAGTTGTTTAAAAATTGTAAGTTTTGTAAAAAGACGGTAGAAAACCCCTTTGTGCTGCTTGTTAATTTTATGATTTTTTTTGTTAAATCCAGAATGGAAGTCTTGTGAGAAGCTCTGGGCTTAGTGTTGAGCATAAGAAGAGAAATGTTAAATGTCTGTTGTAGCCTTTGTTTTCAAAGTGAAGTATATGAGAATTTTTAGGGTGGTTTTTGGGGCCCACAGCAATTTCAAGTGGGCAATATAGGAACCCTATTTTAATTTGGTGTTTGGTGTTTTAAGTGCATCTTAAGATTCACAAGGGGCAAACTGGAGTTCTGCCCAGATATAGAGTGGATTGTATTGTGGATCTCAAGTTTTGTAAAGGAAAGTTACAATTTTTGTCAAGTGTGAACTTTGGATCTTTAATAAATTCTGGAAAAAAAAAAAAAAAAAAAAAAAAAAAAAGAGGTTTTGTGTGCCTTGTGTTTTACTGTAGCGTAGTTACCTTCTCCTGGAACTATATGATATTTTGGAGTGGACCCAGCACAATCTGTTGAATTACACAATACTTACACCTGGACATTTATTGAGATTTTGTGATTTTTCTGCTGAAACTTAAGGTGATCCCATGCCCATCCTATCCCGTAATAAAATGAGGTTAGGGCGGGAGATTCGGGCCCACCTGAGCTGAGGCAAAGGCGGGCCTACTGTATTCCAAAGACGTCATATTTAATTATCATTTTAAGCTACGTGAATAATAGAAAAGAAATATTTTACTAAGTTACGATGTTATTTTATAGTTGATTTATGATTATTGCAACTATTTTGTTTGTAACGTAGAAAAACTACCAAATCCAGAACACATGCTAAACTAGCGCTTACCTAGTGGCGAAAATAGTTGGTTGACAAACTTTTAACATTGATCTTCTCAACCTAGCTAGAAGTAACCTTGGTACTGGTTAAATAAAGTTTGTTGTAAAATAAGAAAGGAAGCGCCAATAATAAACGGTTTTTATCAGGAAATATTGCCACTTCATTAATGTATTATTCGTTTTCTTGATTCAGATGTATTTATGTGTTAACGAAAACATGAAAAATGCAACTATATAAATTCACGTTGACTTTGAGTGGGTAATGTAACATGTGAACTCAATACATGACAGTTTTTAGAAATATTGTCCTAGTGGTTATGTATTTATTAGGTGTACTTGAAATATGGAGGTATTTCGATAAACATTTCCAATTTTATTTTCAGCATCACTCGTAGACGAGAAACTATTATTTATTTCGCTGCAAAATTTTTTCGTATACTACTTCATCGACATTATATACGTCATCTATCTGCCAATATAAAGTGGCTTGGTTTTAAGCTGCGGATGGTACAGGGAAATATCTGTAGGTTAGGCTTTCTAATAAATGGAAAAGTGAACGGTACTTTGTGTATTGTGTGCTTACTGAAAACATTTCAAGAAACCATGCTAAAATATTACATGTTCTCACAATAACCACATGCAAAAATAAGAGTTTATGTCTTATCTCAGAAAACAATTATATAATTCAGACGAAATTCATACGACTAGTTATACTTTTGTAGTCCATAAGCGTTCATAAGATTTAAGGGGTTGGTCATACATTTTAGAAATAATAGCCATGAAAACATTTTTAATAAGTATACCACATGACCCAAACAATGTCATCCGATCTTTATATGCGGGCAGTGTACGACAATAATCAAATGCGCAAATAGATTGTAACGTCTGATTATTTAACACATGCGATTTGCATTTCAACACACTTTAAGTTAGCGCGCAAATTTATAATATTAGTACACGCACATTTATTTTGTAAATAAATATTATGAATGTCATATGTGTTACATGTAATATTGTTACATAATTTTATTTTCTTAATTCTACATAATATTAATGTACACGCAGTAGCTGAAATGTTAATTTTTCCACATGTAAATTGTTATAAAATTATTTTGTTTTATCAGGTTTCAAGTAACTTGTTAGTTGTGTGCAATTTGCAACATTTAAGAGCACCTTTTGAATCGTCACGGTATTGGAAAGCACCCTGGGTTAAGCCCTATGTACTCTGTATTCATTTGAATATTTAACCGCTGCCGATAATGGATGGTAACGGAATGTTCCATACTCCATCTTGAATTAAGTTGGTAACAACGACAGCAGGCCAGTGAGGCCTTAGTTCTACGTTAATAGTATAAATTTAATGTTTAAAGTTAATGAGACCCGAAGAAGTATAATGCAATTTGAGTGACAAGTCCACGGTACATGTACTACCATCAGAACAAGTCTACATATAAAATAAGTGTGAGAAACTCTAAATTTATAAAAAGGTATGGTCCCACCTTAATGTACAGTGACCGTTACACGTACGTGAGAGTGTCAAATAAACTTTTAAAGTAAGCAGCATCATTTCCCGACACTTTTCAGTGGTCACAAAGTGCCTGAGATTTAAATAAGAATCTGATTGCTTTACCAACATAAACTGTGCTAACCAGGGGCATTTTAAATATGTAATTATACAGGCGCGTAATTTATTGTAACGGCCAAGTGTGAGAACATCAGCGACTTTTATTTTGAACTGAATTAAATCTACCCTGCAAAACTTTAACTGTGTGCAACATTCAAGATGTATAGATAGTAATTTGTTTTTTTTAATTTCAAATATTCTATTCACTTAATTGGCATTTGTAGCAGGCTAAATGAGAGATATCTTTATAGAACTAGTCCAGCTGCTGCGTGCATATCATTTGCATTTTTTTAACACTACTAAGGAGTGAAACTTTTCAGGCAATTTATTTCTATGATATTTTTCCACATTACATTATTGCTTGACAATTGTAAGCCTTTCATTGCTTTAAATAAATACATAGTTGGTTCCTATGTCTTCCCATGTGCTGTGTAGTGTTGTACAGAAGCTGATTGTGAGCAGGACTATCCAGGTAATTGAAATTCTGTTGGTGTGGAGTTCCAGCAACTTCGACGATGGTTTGCGTTATTTAAATTAATTGCCATTTGGCTAATATTTGATGTTAATTTTATTGCTATGAATTTCTCCCAGGTCATTGCACTTTAATTATGCAGTTCTGCCTGTATACATTACATATTACTAGGAAACCAGCGCAGTGTTCACATGTTTTCTTCCAGGGGCTAATACTCATACGTGGGCCTTACGTAAACTATATCTTTCTCCAAGTCCTCCCTCCCCCCCCCCCCCGCAACTTAGGTATTCATTACATGATAATATTTCTGTTAGCCGTTAACGAAGATGGTCACATGAAAAAATGGAGGTTTTTATGCCATATTTCGGGGACAAATCAAATAATTTTCACCGAATTATTCAAACAAGTAGCGCTACGGTAGGCCATGTAAACCTACGTGTTTTACGTGGTTCAAACACTTATTTTTAGAATGACAATTCTGAAAATTGTTTAGGTTAATAAACCGATATTTATAACATTATACTGGTCACATTCGAATTTAATGATCCAGATCATATTTCGTACTGCAGTTTTTTGCACGCTTCCTTATGGCGCGAGGTTTCCTGTGTTTGGTGTAGAGGCTAACTATTGTTACATTTGTTTCTGGTTCTACCTCTACAGATAAATACAGCTCCTGCCTACCATCCAAGCTTTTAGGAACTTCATTACGAATTATTTGCACCCATGTAGAGCAAAGTAGGTTCATGTGACATATAAGTAATTTCTTGTTTTAATAAAATACATTGTTTTCTATTTATTTTGTGTTTTCCCAGAACGAATCCCAGGAAAACAATAATATAACACACTTCTGTGAATTTCAGGGAATTTAGTACATGTAATGTGAAATTTTGTATAGATAATTATTTTTCTCAACTTTTCTCGTAATAAGTTCCGTTTTTATTTCTTACATTATTTGGGATTTTCAAGGACAAAAATAAAATTTTAATGGATTTTGGCAAATGTCACGTATATTGTAACATCTGGTTTTTCTTCCTAACTTGATGAATAACACTAACGTAATTTGAATATCACAAGTTGTACATATACGTAGAATTTTATCTAATTAAAAAATAAGTGAAATATGTGTATAAATGTTAAACAGATCCTCTTAATTATAACATTGTAATATTTGATCACTTCTCTATGAAAATATTTTGTTTTAGTACTATATGCTTTCTCTTTTAAAACATAAATTGTGGTGGATGAAAAAGACAGCTGTTTCTTGAATGCTTGGGACGTTTTTAGAAATGTTCTAAAAGAAAATTATATATGGGAATCTGATAGAAGTATGTTTCCAATTTTATGTGTTTCTTGATTGATGATAATTTGAAACTTATGTTTAATTGAAGAATGTTTTATATTTGTGAGTAAACGGAATCAAGATTGAACTACAAAAATACCCAAAAAGCAAAAAATTAATGGCGTATTTGTAAGTCTTCAGAGGCCGAGATGTCATCAGTGAATTCCAAAGGAACAGAGGGCCTCATCCTTAGTTTTCGAGTAACATACAGACATTCATCACTGCCTAGTTCTGAAGGAGGTTCGTCACTGCCTAGTTCTGAAGGAGGTTCATCACTGCCTAGTTTTGAAGGAGGTTCGTCACTGCCTAGTTCTGAAGGAGGTTCGTCACTGCCTAGTTCTGAAGGAGGTTCATCACTGCCTAGTCTGAAGGAGGTTCGTCACTGCCTAGTTCTGAAGGAGGTTCATCACTGTCTAGTTCTGAAGGAGGTTCGTCACCGGAAGCAGTCTCAACATCGGAGCCCAGGCCAGCGCAGTTGTATGTCGCTTCAGTGGTTGGATATGGGAGTCAACTGCAGGACTTAAGCTGACAAAAGGATGTCGGAGTGCCTATTGCTGACATGTGATTGCAGTATGCTGGAACACAAGGATTACCAGGTTCTGCTCTAATTGGAGAATTCCAAATTCAGCTGTGAACTACCCCATTCTGCTACAGCAGCTAAGTCCAGCGTCTCCTGTTTTATTTCGAACTTCCTTCGTTTTTTTAAGGTTAAATATTAATGAGCTCTAAACTAGAGCGACTCATGCAATTAGTTGGGGTTCCCCCTTACTTGCTAAAGCTTGCTTGGTTGACCAACTTATTTATAATAAACTCATCTATCGTTTTCTTTTAACGATGCTATCTTTTAAGCTTGTGTATTGGCTAGATAGATATAGTTTAATTTATATTGATATCGGTAGAAGGCTAATATCCCAAGGAGTATCCATTTTGTGTTAATTGCAACTTCATTTGTCGCGTATATTTCTTTATTAATAAACACGTCAGGAGTTGTTTGAGATTAAATTTCATTTCAATATCTTTTTATACCTTTTGAATAGTAACCAGATTTAATTAGTTTTAGTAATTTGAGATAATATTGACTCTTGCTCTTCATCTAAAAGATTCTCATAGCCGAGGCAAGCGAAATATGGATTATTATTTTTAATAATATATATTTTAAGTGATGAATACAATTGATTATTTATAAGTGCCAACTTTTAATTTTTATATTTGGTACAGAGGTGGCACCCACTCGCGTTACAGAGTTACTAAATAGGTTATTAGTATGTACCAATAATTCTTCTACTTGGGTTGGTACTGAATTGTCTCCCATTCGTGAGGTGTATAACAACAAAACTCAGCGACTGCACATATATTTAACAAACGACGAGTTTGGGACTACAGAATTTGTGCCGACCATACGTGGGGCGAACAATATATAAATTAAGTGCCAATCTTTTTATCCTATTTGATACAATATAATGCGCCAATTTGTGTGCTTTAATTTTGCCATGACTTTTTTTGTTATAAATTGTGCTGTTTCAATTTGATCAATTAAATGTTTATCCGGGACAAATTCGAGAAAACAAATAACTTTCATTAATGGATTTTGTTGAAGTTTTTGTATTCAATTTTATGTGGTGTGTCTTAATTTTTTGTCGTAAGATACGCCATTTTTTATTAATTCCAGATTAAACTTTTTTCGTTCACATTCTGGTAAAATTAATCTAAATTTTGGGTGAATTTCGAATATATTTTAAAATATTTTGCGTTCTTAAATTTTGCCTTTGCATTTTTTTCGCAACACTTATTGTTTTCAGGTTATTAGATTTATGGCCCTTTTCCGGAATAGATCCCAGTAAAAGAAAATATTTAGGTAGATTTTTGACATGTTAGTGTACACATTTTTCCTGCGAGTTTTGATGAAAGGAAACCTTTCTTGTAATCTGTTCAATTTTTATAACTTTGCTGGACTATTAAGACACCCATATCAAACGTCGGCTTACAACAGTAAATGTGGTTTGCAAGGTAATTATGGAGGATGAGACCAGTACAAGAGGTGTGAAGACATGAGGGCAGCCTTGTGCCAGAGAGCGTACGACTCACTTCAAGGCGACGTAACTGCGATTTTAAAAAAAAGTTTTTCGCTGCAGCAGGTCGCGAAGTTCGCCTGGACTTAATACTGCACTATTAATTATGGCACTAAAGAACATGGCACTGGAATGTTTTTGTGGTGACGGGGGTACACATGCTATGTTGTAGCACAAACTATAAAGGAGGGAGGGAGGGGGAGTGAACACATTGTATCCTTATCTCACGCCCCTCCTGGTTACTGCGTTGTCAGTTACTGTTACTGGAGAAAAGAACATACATTTAAAAATGGTCAGTATGCGGAAATAAGACGACTTAACATTTATTTTGTAAGTAAAAGTCGGTATAGAATGTTTACGGCAAAATGAGCTCTTTTGAAAGTTTTGCTTAAAACCCATTTGTATGTACAATACGTATTCTTTCAAAAAATTTAATTCGCATCGACCTGATAAGTTTATTTATGCCTTGTTCAAGAGAAACAGTGAAATTACTATAAAAAATATTCTACAAAGCTGTTAATTCTCGCACTTGTTCAAAGTAAATGAACAGAAATATATCACTCCGCTATTCAAAAATATCTACATAACTGTTTTGATTAAACTTTAAGACATGGGGAACTACTCCCCTCCATTGTCGCCAACTTGACTGGGCACGCTTATCCATGATCATTCAGCCATGAACAGCTTATATTAAATATTGTTAACGGTATGGGGTTGCACGAGATGTGGAGCGCCCGGCAAGCCGGTAGGCTGCCACGCACCTCGCACTCCACTAGAGCGCATTCTCAGTTACTTCGCACTTTTCTGGAGCTTTGCTAAAGCTCTACTTGCAGAACGTTCCTCCGCCTCGTGCAAACAAAGGGTCAACGCACCACAGTCGTGAGCTCTCAGCGGAATAATATTTTATATAAGAACTATTTCTTACTTCGCATTACCAACACACCAATTTTCTCATTTCTTACCCATATTGATGATAAATGAAGTATTTTAATTTACAGATATAATACCCAAATATAATGTAATTAAACTAATATGAGGTACTTGAAAGAACACAAGTTTAAGACGTTTGTGAAACATGGCGTACTTAGGAAAAACGTCTCACGCAGGATGATTCTCCAAAGGGCAGGTTTGGAAAGTGTGACTTCACTGCGAATGTACGCTACTGGGTGAGGATGTGGGGGGGGGGGGGGGGGGGGAGCTAGGAGGCGTGTAGGGCGGAAGATCAGACAGTGTGGCAGGGGACTGGAGACGCGTCTCGGGCCAATGTCACGCTCTTGACACACTTGGCGACAGCGGGGTGCGCCTGTCTGCCTCTGCCTCTGCCTCTGCCTTTATTAAATGAGAGGAGGGCGAGAGGGAGGGAAGTGTTGTGGTGGGGAGCACGTGGTCCACACACACACATACAAGCAGTAAGTCTGCCTCGCCTCAGACAGCTCTCAGCACCGCGCCAGACAACACCTCACCTCACACCAGGTGAGTGCCAACACTAACTGCATGCCTCACCGCTTGCTACAGTCATTAAGGACCCCGC
Organism: Dryococelus australis; assembly: GCA_029891345.1. Taxonomy (NCBI): domain Eukaryota; kingdom Metazoa; phylum Arthropoda; class Insecta; order Phasmatodea; family Phasmatidae; genus Dryococelus; species Dryococelus australis. The sequence goes on along the minus strand of CM056996.1, from coordinate 204,872,458 downwards.
CTACCTGCTGGCCAAGAAGAACCGGCTCTCAACTGGCGTGCAGTGCACTGCGTCTACCTACGTCACGTTCACAACACATCCTAGTATTGTGTCAGTGGAAAGTGTGCAGGAAATTTCAGTGCAGAGGCCCTCGAGTAGTTTTCTATTTTCTGAATCGTGTGCGTACATTCTGAAATTCATCGCCTTGACGAGGCCGTTTCTAGGCGTTGTGGAGTCTGAAGTGTGTGTTCCTCACGTAGATGAGCACATTAGACGCACGCGTAATAGTTTAATCGAGAGACGCATGGTGTCAAATTCACTGCGACGCAGTTCGGGTGCTACGCCAGGTAGGCGGGGACCTTAAGGCTGTCCCTCACCAACACATTCATTGTTTCATCATACCGGTACCGAATACTGTTCTATTTACACCTATACTGTTTCCTCGCAGGACAGTTTTCCAGACTGCGCACAGTTGCGTGTCATAACCATAATTTCAGTTTCTTGGTGTATGCAAACAATACGTTCAAGTTTAGTTACTTACCGAAATAAAGTACCATGAGTTACTTTCAGTCACCCTTGCTACATTTACTGTACATGAAGTAGTTTATTTTATTTGCACATGCCAGAAGTACTGTAATTGTGATTCTGACTTGCTGTAAGTAAGCTGTCTTTTACTGACGTTGTCGAGCGGGCGCTGAAGTCACAGTTGTGGTGTCTGTCAAACAGCGGGCCGTGAAAACTCTTGTGTGGCGTGCTTGAAACATATCCGAGGAGATCCTCCTCGCCCGTGAGTGAGAGATCAAAGTGATCGACCCGGCATCTCGTCTCCAGAGCTGGAAGGGACTGGCAGTGGGGACAGCTGCCCACGTATTGTCTCGGAGTAGTTACATGCTTGTGACGTCACCTGGCTTGCACCAACACACGCCAGAGGTAAGTTGCAGATCATGTCTACCAGTTGAGTGCTATTTTGTACAAATGTCAAATCATGAATATGTTAGAGACGAGCACCCTTAATTTGCTTTTCCACTGGCACTACGTCATACCTGACGTCACAGTTGTGGCTACAGCGGGCCGTGTGTGACGTATGTCCGGGGCGATCCTCCTCGCCCCTGTGGGGGTAATCAAAGAGGTCGACCCAGCATCTCGTGTCCGGGATAGGAAGGGACAGCTGCCCGCGAATTGTCTCGGAGCTCTTACACACGTGTGACGTCACCTGGATCCCACTAGAGGGAAGGCCACTGTTCAGCCACGCTCCTAGTGAATTACAAAAGTAATCGCTACGTCTTGCCGTCTTTTTAAAGGCAACGGAAATGTCTATCAGCGCGCGAATTCCCGAAACAAAAATCAAGTAGAATTAGAACCACTTCATATACTTTTGTGGAGTTCGTTTTGAGTGGCAAGATATCTTCTTGTCGGTTACTAGCACTTACAGCAATAGTTGAACATTTCTATAGTTTACAATTTATAAACGGCCAACTGACATTTTGTGGAAAATTACGGATATAAACTACAAAATCAGTAAATGTACCAAAATGGCTGCCTTAAAATTAGCAAAATATTATGTACAACATTAAGATATTGAAATTACTTATAAAAAAAGAGTTGCAACAAAAATTTCTAATAGAAGCTTTCAAAAATGCGAAATTGTGTTGAAATCAAGTAAGGTCTTTTTTTCCTTGTTAGAAAATGTTGCAAAATTTATAAATTTTTAATTTTTTTGCACATTTACAAGTTTTGTTGTTTCTATACATCAACAACTTTTTATTCGGAAACATATATTATACTATGTAGGTATTGATGTATGTGACGATTTATAGGCTGTTCATGGTAAAGTGAGCACTTTTGAGGCCCTAGTTACTTTTTTCTTTCAGACATATTTACTCCTTCAACCATTTTTTTTAAATACATAATGCCATGTAAGGAATAAACACAGTGTTTATATTCCACCCCAATCGGAAATTAACTTTGAAAGCTAAAATAAAATATATTTATGGACTATTATTCCAAATGAGAGGACTTTTAAAAGTGCTCACTTTACTGTGAACAGTCTATAGTTAATTTATATATGTATACATTCAGTAAAACAGTTAAAATCGAAATATGCTTTGTAGTATGAAATTCAAAATCAGTATTTAAACTTATATTTCAGAAATCTAAGAACAGCAGTACTTCCCATAGCGCTTAATAGCTTCATGCCTACATTAATGACAATTGAACGTGATTTTGTTTTCGTCAATACTAGAATAGGAACTGTGTTATTAGCAACTTACATATTTCCTTGCTGTATGATGTTCACATTTAACTGGTCAAACTGTGAAAAATGTTACTGCTCCTCCCTGCACAACAGGCTTGCAGTCTGTCAAGTTGGTAACGACGCGACAAATACAAAGTAGTTCCATCAAACCCCTGTCACACTGTCAAATTTCCTTATTTAATTATATCTGACAATAAAATTTGAAGAATAAATACGGCCATCAAATTTTTACTTCCAACAAATTTTATCAAATAATATTGAATATGTTTGGAAATGTGTCACACTGTCAAATTTTTTATTGAAAATTATAATTTGAATTACTATTTAAAAATTACTTTTAAAGGGAAATATTGCTCTTGTTTTTTTTTCTAGAAATGTAAGGAAAGTTGTAATTTATTTTCGCTTCTTTACTAAATTCAGATTTTATTTATCAGAGATGTTTCCTTCACATGACATTTAATGCCTCTGACTTCGTAATAATATGTGCAATATTCACTTAAAATAGCATTCATGCCCAGACAGCTTCTACATAAATTAACTGTCTTCATTACCTTCTTCGTTTCCAGCACGGTTCTAATTGGCGGAGACCGTCAAACATCGAAGAAATTTTTAGAACCTATCCAATCTTCAAATGTTTGATGGGAACTGAAGCCATCCAACATTCTCAGACAAATATGGCGGCGTTTATGAATGCTGTCATAACTGTCCAACTTTATTTGACCAAACTTATAGGAAGCAGTTTGACGGTAAAATTTGATAGTGTGACAGGGGCTTTATGGACGTCGTGCCTTGCGCAGGAAACTCCTTAAAAAAAAATAAAAAAACGTTATCCTGCAGGATGCGAGAGATAACATAATGCCATAGCGTGTACTTCTTTGGCCAAGTGCCCTACTTAAAGTCCTACTTTGTCCAAGTGCTCTGCTTAAAGTCCTACTTTGTCCAAGTGCCCTACTTAAAGTCCTACTTTGTCCAAGTGCTCTGCTTAAAGTCCTACTTTTGGCACCCAAACAACCACTAAAATTTAACATTATTTTGTGTGCCCGTAGTCCTGTAATCAATATCAATATTTTAAAATTTTTCAATTATAAATAATTACTTCATTGTAACATTAGCATTTAGAAGAAGTTATTTAAGTAAAACTGGTTTGAGTAGTTAATGGGGGAAGGTGAGTATTACCCTGACATGTACAAACTGCGACATTGCCGCGACAAGCACTTCAGTCACATCTTATTTCCGAGGTAATAGATTCTGTTCAAATAAAGATAAATTATCTGCTGCTGGAAGATACTTTACATTTGATACTTTGCAACATAACAAGTCATTCACGTCCATTGAAACTACATTGAGAATAGTACAAAAATGTTTCTAATCAAATGAAAAATATGAGTATGCCAAATAACGATATGTGTTAAAATATTCGACTAGTGTTTGTTAATTAACAATTTAAAGTAGTTTACTTACATATATATGTTTATTGGGCGTATTCTTTTAATTTTTCAATACAATTGCCTTGTATTTGCATAACTTTCATGCCTGGACGTTAATAGCACATTTTGTTATGGTCACACAATCTTTGACACGTGTCTTGCTTTCAGGCTGAGTTCCGTGTTTTAATGTTGAACTAAAATAGTATGGTAAACATGATTGTGTATTGAAATTATTTCTTTTAACTTCTGTTTTTAATGCATAGAAGTGTGAGAATCAACAAATTAGTAAAATAATTACTTTTCTAGTAATGTCATATTTTAACTTGGACGGCGGATGAATGAGGTGATCAGGCCATGGCAGTTTTAATTGTACACGTGGTGTAAGATAGACAACGTGCATACAGTACATATATGTAAAGCTCGGCTGCCAATGGAGCTTAGCAAACTAGGCTACAAGCAGTTAGTTGCACAATGGCAGTAGACAGACACGACCACGCCACGTCCATGGCGGTGTGCATTGCACACTTGGTATATGTGTACACAGCGGGCTGGAAGAGGCAGTTATGCACTACTTTCAAAAGTGTTCGATAAATCTTATTTAGAAAGGAGAAATCTTCATGCCGAATACTGCGAAATTAAATTTAGCAAAGTTTTACCCCGCAGAAATTTATAAAAAATTTTCCATTCCACAACACAAGTTCTCATTTTTCTTATGTAAATACTATATCACGATGGAGGATACTATGCATCAAAAACACATATACATTTATAACAGTAAAAAATTGTCAATATATGTTTCTTTATTCCTCTTACGGATGACAAAGCTTGTCATCTCCGTCATATGTCCACGCTGTCACACACGTCTGTCAATTCGTCAGTGTCTCATTTGTGAAATTAATTGAAATGACTCATTTTATAGAAACCGCAAAGCATGTTGTTAACGTCACATTTGCCAAATATGACGTGGTATTCAAAATAATGTTTTTGGTTTTTTTTTTTATTTTACTATATTGCGCAGACCTTAAAATTACATGTGCTTAGGTCGATACAATAATGTAGTCATCCTGAAATATTTTTTTTTGCAGGCAGGGACGTATTATTAAAATATTCTGTAGTCACTACGAAGTCAACTTTTGAGAGTGTCAAACAGTAGCATTAAGCGGGGTCAAATGTATCGAAAAAACACAATATTTCCAAATACAGTCCATTCGCGGTTACTTCAAACTTCTCTGAAGACCTGATAATGTTGCAGGTCACGTATCCTTCCGCTACATGTAAACATTAACACTTCCATGTGACTGACACATTTTAACTGTCAAATGTTCTGTTTACTGTTTTCAGCAATTCAAAGAATACTTTCTTATTTCAAAATCCATTACGTACGAATGTTCACAATTTAGGCCTTAACCATATAAAGGTCAGTTTTATAACTTTCTAACAATGTATTGACGATAGATAGTTCTTTCGGTAATTATTTTTACACAATTTTAACATATCTGTCAATCACCCTCATTGGCTCTCAAGACCTCGATGTTAAGACCCGTCCAAATCTCTTCACTCACTCGCTAACATATCTGTGTTATACGCGATATAGCACATTGCACATAATACACGTTAATATTTGGCCGCGACTGTTTTTAATCCTGTTACAATTGTGGGGGAAAGAACTGTTGTATTTAACATCTTGTTATTGATAAGTGTTTGGTTATTTCGTTAAAAGGACGGCCTCAGTTGGAATTTATAACGAAGGAGCAACCAGTCCAACTAAAAAGGCAGTAAATTCAAGCACGCAACTCGTCTCGCTTATTTTTTTTGTACGTATCAGCTACAAACCCAACAAAAATAGTGGTAAGCATGCACGCAAATAGGCCTACCGTAACTTTTATTCTGCTTATATTTATTTGTACAGGTACTTAGTATTTATTAGGTTAATTTAGCTAGTTAAATTTTTCTGGCTGAGCTTAATAATTTGTTGGGATTGTGGCTAACATTCAGATCATTGAAACGTAAGCACGTTATATAATTATGTTTCAAACAAGTAGGGCGAAGTTACATAGTTTTGATACACAGACTTGACTTTCAAATAATAAATTTCGTTATATAAACAGTTCGCGGTTAAAACGTATACATTTCGAACGTCCAATATTTGCAATCACACACACACACACACACACACTCAAGCCCAACGTAACGAACACGACATAAACACGACACATACACAACAGAACCCTTTCATACGCAGTGGTCACTACACATGTTGCAGTATATTTATTCCTGCCATGGAAAAATATATATCACAACATCGTAACTTGCCTAGGTAGGTTTAAAAAACACAACGTGTACTAACTTGATGTGGTAATTTTAAGCATATTTCGCAGTGAGAAAAAATTAACAGTTCGTTCAGCCAAGAGCAACACGCCATGTCAGCGTCATGTTGTCAGTCGCCACTTCTGCCAACTTCAGATTTGTAACTGCCCCGCCACCATCTACATATATTAAAGGGCCTAATAAGTACTCAAACATTAAAATCTCGTTTCAGTTGTAAATTACAAATAAAAAAATAATTACATTTGCTGTAATAAATATGCAATATGCTAAAATTGAACAAATGTATAATTTTCCCGCTGCTATTAGCGGTGCGAAACTTCCCGAGAGAGAGAGAGAGAGAGAGAGAGAGAGAGAGAGAGAGAGAGAGAGAGAGAGAGCGAGAGAGAGAAGCTCCGCTCCACCTATTCAAATTTTTTCTTCGGGCGGAAAAAAAAAACACCGTGTTACTAGTACGTACGCACCGTAATTTATACTGATAGTTTTAACTGAAAAATTAAATATGTTTCCACCATTGCTATTACTTAAAAATTTCAATAGACACTGTTTAATTTACAAATATCATATTAAAAATATTGGTCAAAACAGTATTTTAACTGTGAACTATTTCTTAGTGTCCGTTGCCAACACATCGCTGTTCTCACTGTTCTTAATTCGTATTGGATACGAAATAAATATTACAGGTTATATAAGATACTAAGTTTATGTTTAATTTGTATAACAATATAATACTTAAAGTTAAACATAGTGTTAATCATTTGTGGTACACAACTTATAAAAAAAAAAACACGCTGACATGTTACTCCTAGGGTGATTTTTCAAATGTTTGTTTCATTACATCCGAACAAACCTTGAATGTACTAGACATATGAAAGTGCACTATTCAGTTATGTGAACGGCATGTGTGTGTATACATACACGACAACAATCATTCCGTAGTGACTACAGAATTTTTTTTTCAATGCACTCTGCTTAATTGTCTTCTGATTGTAACAAAATTATTTCAGGGCGAGTACAAAATAAATTCGAATTATTAACAAGTGATTTTAAGGACTACAATAAACAATGTAGAAGAAGTAGCAAATACACAGTAAAATTTTTACCACCACATAATATTTGGTGTAGAAGACATAAATAACATAATTTGTAGTTTATAAAATGAACCATTGTATTGCGTTTGTGCCTTTAAATTGACATTTCAATCTAATTTTGTAGGCAGGCACTGACGAATCTACGTACACACAAATACAGTATTGTAAAAATTTCTGAGATGGCAAGCCATTAGAGAAAAAAGAAAACTTATATATGTATATGTACATGAATGTATGTTTTATCTACAACTTATTACTAAAAACTTATTGCGAAAGATAAATATTATATCGTGTGAACGAAAGGGTAAAGGGAAACTTTAAAAGTATTGTAAAAGTACATTTCAAGAAATGTTCCATGGTCATATTAAAAAAAAAATTACGTTTAAATTATTCTCGGGAAAGATATCATCCTGCCTGTAACTGCAAGCAGTGTTATCCATTACACATAGACTAGCCGAAGTGTTCGCATAGTTCTACAGGAGGCCGCGGTGACGTAGTAACTAGGACGCTCACCTACCACCTAGACGAACCGGGTTCGATTCCCGGCTAGGCCTCTCCCGGACTTTCGCATGTGGGAACCGTAACACAATGCCGATGGTAGGCGGGTTTTCTCGGGAACTCCCGTCCACTACGCCCTTACATTCCAGCGCTGCTCCATACTCACATCGCTTCACCCTCCTCGGCTCTCAAGACCTCGACGCTAAGAGCCGCCGAAACAGCTCACCGCCGGACTTTACATATTTCTAAAATACGTTCACATGCCGTGCGAAGGAAGGCCAGACCGTGTCGAGCGTTATACTTCGTGAATGTACGTTTTTGTTTCGCGCGAGAGGAACGTGATGTTTGTAGCTGAATATCGGCTCCAAGCTCGAGCTGTAGTCCGTGAAATGCGTACGTGCAGTTCTTGTATAGTTGGTCTTGTGTCATGCTTATGTTGCTCGGCTGTGTTCATATTCACCCTTCACCGTGCTCTGAGAAAGTACATCAAGATCGCCAGTCACATTGCCACTGTCTACATTCACATGGGTGGTGGAGTGACGTACCTTGAGACGTACATAGCCTCTTCCACCAAGGCGAGCCAAGCCTGCGGCAGTGGCGCCCCCAGGTTTATGCACCCTGGCAGTCTCTGTCCATCCCGCATCTCATACACGGATAATGAGGTACCTGGTGTGATGGACGGGCTGGCACATATTACATACGTTGTAAACGTTCTTCTGGTAAACTTCCAAAACTGTAACTCAAGTCTTTAACATACTCTGTATGGATACAATACAACACATCAAGCTGCAGATATAAAGGCTGTTCATGATAAAGTGAGAACTTTTGAAATCAACCTTAGAAAAAGTCACTATCCCTACTTGCATATATTTTAACGGACGAACTGAGTGGCATGCACCCAGTCAAGTTGGTAACGATGATTGGAAAGTAGTGCCATATCTTAACGTCGAATAAAAAGTGTCAGGTAACCATTTGTGATCATTAAAATTATTTCTTTCACTTTCTGTTTTTTATGCATCGAAGTGTAAAAATGGGCAGATTCTTAAAACATTTTCTTTTGAAATAAATTCACAGTTGCACTAGACCGACACATAAATAAAGTGATGAGGCCTATGACAATGTTCATTTTGCATAAGACGGAAGAATACACAAAGTGCATACAAGTAAATTTTAAGCAGAGCTTTCAAAAGTGCTCATTTGACCGTGAACAGCCTATAGTAATGTTTAGCGTCGTTACTACACAAAGTTGGGAACTACCCTACGCATTCCACTATTTCCTGAACAAATGAAGGAACGTAACAATGAATATGTAGAAGATGGGAGGGGAATTACCATTCTCGCTTTCTCACCAAGCGTATACACTGGTATTATAAATTTACGAAAAATGTTTTCGAATGTAAACTAACCAGGGCGTTGAACTAATTAGAGTTCCGACCTTTGAATCACAGCGCCTAAAACCTGAATATCACTGTTAAGCAATTCTTGATTATGAAGACCTCCGAGGTCAGACGCAAGTGCCGTTGGAATGTAAGACAGTAGCAAGAGCCGCGGGAATGTAAGATAGTATCAAGAGCCACGGGAACGTAAGATAGTAGTAAGGGTCATGGGAATGTAAGATAGTAGCAAGTGCCGTGGGAATGTAAGATACTATCAAGAGCCACGGGAACGTAAAATAGTAGCAATGGCATTGGGAATGTAAGATAGTATCAAGGGACGTGGGAATGTAAGACAGTATAAAGGGCCGTGGGAATGTAAGATAATATCATGGGCAGTGGGAATGTAAGATAGTAGCAAGTGCCATGGGAATGTAAGATAGTATCAAGTTCCATGGGAATGTATGATAGTAGCAAGTGCCATGAGAATGTAAGATAGTATAAAGTGCCGTGGGAATGTAAGATAGTCACAAGGGCCATGGAAATTTAAGATAGTAACAAGGGCCGTGGGAATGTAAGATAGTAGCAAGTGTCTTGGGAATGTAAGATAGTAGCAAGTTCCGTGGGAATGTAAGGTAGTAGCACGGGCAATGTGAGGTTCTCTCGGGTGACCGCTCCATGGAGGTTGGACTCGTTTTGTCAGTTGTTGCAAGCTGGAGGAGGCCTGGAGGGTGCTGTGCCCTGAGGAGTGAGCGGTGACACAGCTCCAGCCATCACTGTCCTGGAGAGACAGTAGAGGCTGGGTAGTGCTTCGGCTGGTTCCTCTGTGTGTAAGGCTTCTAGAGAAGAGACGCAGCGCAGCATCAGCCTGGAGCTTGCAGCTGGTCGACTTGGCTGCTTCTTCGCGCTGACCCACCGTGTATCTCAATCTTTGTGTTTGTAATTCACCGACACTAGGCTGTTGTACTATAGAGGAGGCCGGGCCATATCGTCTGGTGAGGCATCTGTTACTGTAGTGCCTGTAAACGTGGCTTATTTCACAGCAAGGATAATAATGCGCTCTAGAATGCTTTCTTCAGCCAATGGCACGCGACACAAGCCCTTCTCGGACACTTAGTTGACTTTAGACGGTCTGCTATTTCTAATATTTCATTTTTTGGCGTTGACAACTTTGCAGAACTGCGGAAGACACTTGCTTTGCTACTGCCGCAGGAAACTTGTGTGGAGTGGATCTTGTTAGACAGTAAACCAAGGTGAATACTGTCAGGAAGGGACGAGCAAGGGTCATTACGCAAAAAGGGATCAAGGGCAAGTGAACGAGGCCACGTGGCACTGTATCTGTACACAGACTTCCTTGTCAGGGGCGTCATCCTGGGTATCCAGTGTCCATAGTGTCTGCTTAAACCGTCCTTGCCTCGTGTATAAAATTTCCCTATATTCACAAAATGTTTGCATTGGATGAACGGAAACGCATTTTGTAATGATATAGAACAGAACTGAGCTCCTAAAATACAAGAAACGGGACCTGTCCGTGTTTCCAATCGCTTGAGATTCGAGGAACGTGCCAGAGTCGGGACAATGTCTCCAAGTGTTTAGAAGCCTGATATCCTAAGGCATGCTCGATTCTCTTATAAATTTAATTTTTTTGCGATCAAAACCTGCACTAAATACTGTAAAAGAGATCATAAACAGTCTACAAGTCTACAACCCGGAAGCAAGATGTAGATTGAGACATGAGATCTCCTTTTCATTCATGCAGCACGACCGTCCGCACACTCAACATCCAGCATACTGCGGCTTGAGCATCACGTCACGGCCTGCGTAGTCCCACGTGGCCAGGAGTTTCTGACGTCAGTTTCGCTTGAAGTGTTTAGTGAACGGCGGCCCTGGGAGTTTGAGACATGAGTTAAGTATGAACCTGTTATATTGTAGATTCTCAGTATGACAGTTATTGTCAGAAGTAGGAAGAACTTGCTGAAGTTCTTGTTGCTAAACTTTGAAATAGTCGCCATGTTAAAACACAAGAAAACTTTTTAAACTTGCCTTTTTGCTTTTTATAAAAATGTGGCTCATTATAAAAGTACCAAGTTTGCCGTAATTTTTAAAGGATTTGGAATTGATTAATCTTAAAACCAGATTTTTTAAGATTTTCTGGCATTAGTTTTTGCCAATTCTGGTTTAATAATTTTCACTTGGATTCAATTTGTATCAATATTCTATAAGAATACCAAACATCTCTTAAATGGTTAATGCATAACGAGACACCAGTATTGGAAACTTGTAAAATTAATTCTAGTTAGGGGAATATATCATATTAATGGCTGGTAGGAAATTTATGCAGCCATTAGGTTTCGGAGACAACATTATCACTTGTGATTTTAAAAGGAATTTTGCAGAAAAAAAGTTTTCAATTTGCAATAAATATAGCCTTGAGAAATTTTGAGAAATGCCAGTATTCCAGTAATTCGTTCCCGAAACAATAAATTGTAATTGTGGGAAATGGCAAGGATGTTTAAGTATAAGGGATATTTTTAATATTTTTTCCTTGTAAAGCCTTTTATTTGGCTTGGGCAAAACTTTTATAAGAATAACATTATAATAGTAATTTGTTAAAAACTGTCTAAACATAGCATATAAGTCATGCTCCATCTTTCGAGATTGAATGGTTTTAGGTTTGGGCTGGTTAGCCAGGAAATAAATCTATGATCAGAAAATCATTTTGTAATTTTTCTCCTCAGAGAGATATTAGATTTTGTACATTTTTTACTGCGTGATCCAAAATGACCACATATATAAAGTAAAATACTCTTTTCGTATCTGTAAAACATATAACGTTGACGTTGCGCTTTTTCATATTTATTTGTTAAAGAAGTGCCATATTTTTCAATATACTGTAAGCAAAACTTAGATAATTTGCATTGCGCTTTAAATATATGTTTGCTTAAGAAACGCATCAACTGTTTACTTATGTATGTAGATGTTTCTTTTATTTTTGTACTTCTATTGAAATAATAAAAAGAAGTAAAATGTTGTCATGTGTATTTGCTGCTTGGGTTGGGGAATAATCTTAACACTATGTCTTGAAGGTTGGGTTTTGCATTTTGCCAATTTTTTATATTGACTTATTGTGATGCTGGGCTGGTTTATATGCCTCTTTTGTCATGCTCTATAGCTAGGCCGTCACGAGATAAGTATCATAAACACAATTCAGTTGAGATTTCATACGATATGTCAACATTTAATCCGCAAACAAAAGCAGTATGGATGCTCAATTACTTTACTTCTGTCATCCTTGCTAAATGTAAGGAGGAACAATGGCCTGCCACCCATACTTGGTACGTCACTGGAACTAACACTGCCGAGGTTAAACGAAGCCTTTTTCGTTTCTCTTACTAGAAAGTATCTTTCCCGCGGTAGTTAGCTTATTCAATCCACTTAAACTTATTTTTAATTAAAAAAAGTTAGCAGAAGCTACTGCAGCACTTATAAACACTTCAAACAAACTGAAACATTTCTAAAACTTCAAAACGTTCAATGCTTGTTTTCTTATCTCTGATACGTTGATACTTTATAATAGCATGTGGTATAATAGTATTAGGAGTCGTGGTCTACAAATTGTTTTACTCAAGTTCAAGTCGTCTCAAAAATCATGCAAATTTTTTTTAAGTTTTCTCTTCTACACATTGGTAAATTACTCATTAGAAGCCAGAAACACAAGTAAAAGAAAAAAGAACAGCAAATTTGCGAACACGCTCCGTGAATTCACGGAACGTGTTGTAGAACTTACGGAAAGTCCGTTATTTAAATGAAGGAAGTGTGTGCAATTTCATGAGGATATCTGGATAATGTTTCCCAGTACCGTTCTGACATTTCTCGGCAATGTTTTCGAAGAAAGACGTGAGTCAGGCTGTGAGCTATACTGCGTGAGCGTTAGGCAACAGATGATCGTTGTTTTCAAATGAAGGCTAACTGATATTAATTGTTTTCGTCAGAACACATACCACTATTAAAACATATAATAAATTTAAATAATTGCCTAATTTAACTTATAGAGGAAAATATGCAGGCCTGTTAATTAATGAAATGGAACCACTAATAAAACATTTACCTGAGATAATATCTCAATTCCCCAAAATTTCATAGATAATTTTTCATTCTTGACAATACTCTACTATCGTTTTCGCTTATTATTACATGCTTGGTGTAGCTACCATACGGTACACGATTAATTTAACTGCATGGCATCGAATCGGGTGCCCTCCGTCAAAAGGTTAAGTAGATTACAAATAAATAATTTTCAGGAAATATCACAAATATTTGTGACCGTAAGGTGCGTGGAGTGTGAGTAGCAAGGCGGTAATCACACGCTCACTGGAAAATACTTCACTTACGTGAGCAATGCGAGGAAATCGGAAACTGCTATGACTAGGGAGCAATTCAAGTACACAGTTACTTATTTGAAATAACATTTCAGTTTGACAGCTTTTATATATTTATTCTGTAATTATGTATGTTGAAGAAAATTGGAATCGGATTTAGAAAATACTATGCTTCGTCATGATACAAGAAATTAGATTAATCTGCACTGTCCATCAACTAAATACACAGAAAAATGTTGACGTTTTACTGGTATAAAGATTTATAACAAATTACCAATGTGAATTAAATAACTGTATGAGGAAATGCTTTTAACCTAAACAATTGTTTGAAGAATTTTCTTTCCATTCAAAAGCATATTATTCCGTGACTGAGGACTTAAGCTCTTGAATAAGTTTGTTTTATATTAAGTGTGTGAATACTGTTAGATAAGATATCTTAATGTATCAGTATATTCATGTGCATCACAATGTTTAAAAATGATATTAATATCCTGGCTTTTAACTACCTTAGGTCAGAATTAATGGGATCCAAAAGAAAAGAAAATGAACAAAGAGAAAGGCAGGGATAGAAGCTCGATAGTGTGAAGGAGACAGGAAGTGCTATGGTTGTTGAGTGTCATGGCTGACAGGACTCTGCTCGAGAGCTCCTGTCGTTGCGCCTGTCATTGACGCCCACTCTGCCTCAAACGCAAGACGATGCTCAAATTAATTTCCAAATAACGTTTTAAACGTTTACAGTTAAAAAATACTATTGTTATACTAGGATATGAAAAATTGTTCCCTGATCTACTTGCAGTTAACACAATTTCAAATGAAACCTTAGTGGAATGATAATCGACATTTACCGAGTCTGGTAAGAAAGCCGAACTTACTTACTGACTGTTAAAAATAGCAACGTGCTATTGCAGTTGAGATAGTATTGTTTGTATACAAAGTCATGTCTCTCGCAGTAGAAGCTGGCTTGTGTATATGGCGGTCGCGTGGTTCGTTTGCACCGGCGGAACGACGATATACAGCTCGACAATGCCAAGTGAAACCCCGGTGTGCGTGAGGGACTACTGTATCTATCCATGATACAGTAGCTCCAGGCTCGTACACACATACGACGAAACATGGCATAGCGGCTCACATGCAAGCAGAACACTTTCCTAGCTACCTGGGCAGAGCGGTTAGCCTGCTCGACTCTCACCAAGGCGATCCGCGTTCGGTCCTCGGCCAGGTCACTCCGGATTTTCGCATGTGGGAATCGTGCCGGACGATGCCGTTGGTCGGCGGGTTTCCTCGGGGATCTCCCGTTTCTCCCACCCCTTCATTCCGGCACTGCTCCATATTCATCTCAATCACCCTCATCGGCTCTAAAGACCTCCATGTTAACAGCCGCCCAAATCTCTCCACTCCACTCCTAGCCACCTGTTGTCAGTGTTAAAATGGCAACACACAGGAGAACCATACGTGATAATAGGCATGTCAGCGGAATCGAGGAAATGGTGCGAAGTAAAAGCAAATATGTTACTTTTCTTGCTGGGTGTGTGTCTGTGTGAAGAGACTAGCGCGGCTCTTTACATCTGGGTCTTGATGAGAGCCGATAAGAATGGAGCGAGGAGAGTAATGAGCAGCGCTGGAATGTTAGGACGGGGGGAGGATGGGAGATACCGCCGACCAGTGGCATCGTCCTGGACACGATTCCCACAAATTCTGGGTCCGAGCCCGCCGGGGATTGAACCAGATTTGCCATGGTAGTCCGGCCACTTCACCACCACGACCCCTTTCTTATTGGGGTTGTCGTTGGTGAGAATAGGTGTGTCTATGTGTGTGTGTGTGAAGCAATAAGCTATTTGGTGTGCGGTCGTGTCTGCGTAATACAATCTTCACAGTGTAGTTAGCACTTCGTAAAACCCTGCTTCAAGATCTGTCTAGTTCCTTATGTATCCTGTCGTCATATGTAGAACTTACATAGCCAGGGGTGTAGTTACATTGTTCACGTATTGTCGGCAGCATAAAAGTGTTGTCAGTGTTCCATTTTGTACGTTAATGTGTATAGAAAAATATCACCAGTTTGATATACCGTGAATGTGAACATTACACTTACAATACGACGTAGAGACTTGGAAATATTGTACCTAATTCGCTGCCAACCTAACTGGGAGGCTACATGCCACTCTGTACATAATATAGTATATTCACGGTTACTTCACACTACACTGCTAAAGTTCTACTTCCAGGATATTCCTCCGCCTCGTGTAAGGAAAAGCTTAACTACATCTAGAAAATCACGCTAGAGGGACACCGCACCTCTTTCGTGTAATAATTATTTGCATTAGTACTATTTCTTACAAGGTAATATCACACACCAATTTTCTGACTGCTTTTAATTATATTAATTATAAACATAATATAGTAATTTGTAGAAAAATTATAAGCGGGTGTTCAATGATATGAACACTAGTATATAATGCTTGCGAAACTTGTTACATGTAGGAACCAACCTAGCACTTCATGCAAGCCACAGGTTTAATTCGAAAAGCGTGATGAAACCGTGAATGTACTATAGCTTGCGTATGATAGTGCAGGGTGGGCAGAGTGCAGTGTTGTTGTGGTTTGGGTCGGTGCTTCACGTAGCGGGTACTTGTGCAGAGTTACGTCAGGCTGGCGTGGCCAGACCCCCCCCCCCCCCCTTCATGACTAGTGCTGGCACACTGCCACATCCTCGCCAAGACTGCCACCTCTCATTTTGCTTCAGACCTGAGAATGGCAGAGCCTGCATGCACGCCTCATTCAGCTCCACAGCTCACTAACTCAGCTACACGAGTCCTAAGTCTAAGTGTGCGTTCAGGAGCCTACCATTATTTACTACATTTTTACTATATTACATCCTTTTCGAGTGTTGTATCAATTTAAAAAATGAAAGAAATATGCTACGGAATGTTCGAATTTAGAATTTATACATGTTTGGTAGAAATTTTAATATTTAATATGATTAAGAATTCAAAATAACTGTTCATATATTCAGAATGCAATGAAATATATTTCTTCCAAATCTTCTTTAAAATCATCATGATTACCTTAATTAACATTATTTTTTCAAAGTTATTTGGTGTTTGAACCAGGTTATTATCGTTATCGCGTCTGAAACCATAACGTACCCTCAAAATATACAAAAGAAATGTGTGTCATTGAACATGGTTAAGCAGCTGTGCAAATTTCCTGCGGCTACGCTCCTTGGGAAGTCTCTTGATGTAGGCTTGCAGATGGCTCAGTACTCACGCTCAGTTTCCATGCCACATGTGCATCACGCTGGCATAAGATAACCTCATTCCTTTCTCTTGGCGCCTTGCCACCAACTGACAGTAAATCACGCCTTATTACAATGTATCGTTTTGTCATTTAGATCATATAATTTCTTTAGCATAGGTGTGCGTTTTACGTTTCCCGTACACTTTTCGCATGAGAATATTTTCCAAGTGTTAGGACAATTGTGTGCTATCAATTTATAAATCACGCCCAAGAGTAAATTCTTAACAGATATATTGAAGTAAAATTATTTAAAACGAACTGTTTACAGCCTATTAGTAACTCATGTAATAGTCGCTATTATTAAAAACAAAGTGTAATTTGAATACCGATATGTAATTAAGACTAGTAGAATATATGGTCATTGATTATATTACATTATGTATATGTAGTTTACGTTTGCGTTAAATGAAACATCGTTGTCACCATACATAAGACAGGGACTTGACCAGCACAGTCAACTCTACACTTCCTAGAAGGGGTGGGGGGCGGTGGAGTAACGGTCAGACTACACGCATCTCGTCAAGGAGATCTGTGTTCGATTCTCGACGCCGCTACCCGGGTTTACCCATGTAGGAAACGTGGCGGACATCACCGCTCTACGGCGGGTTTTCTCAGGGATATCCTGTTTCCGCCGAACTTGCGTTCCTTCGCTGCTTCACACTGACCTCACATCGACCTCACCAGCTCCCCACGCCTCTCCGTTTCACTCAGTGCAAGAATAGCCTGCAACCGCACACGCCAATAGTAAACTTGTGAAGGCATGCAGTAGCCAATCAGAGAGCGTCGCGCGGCCGCCAGACGTCTACATCAAAGGGACCGCCTCGCCATTCTTTATCTCTACTGTGCGACTATACACACTCTGCGGAGTCATCTTGTCTTGATACTGCGATTTAACATCTTCATTACGTACTTAAGACAATCCTCGCCCAAACCTTCATACGTAACTCAGGTATGTAAGAGTACTTATAGGCTGTTCACTGTAATGTGAGCACTTTTGAGGTCCTACTTTATTCTTTCAGTCATATTTTATCCTTTAACCATATTTTAAAATGATAATTGCCATGCAAGTAATAAACATAGTGTGTACACTCTACTGCACTCGGAAGTTAACACCTAAGGCTAGAACAAAATATGTTATTTAACTAATATTTGCAAATGAGAGGGCTTTCGAAAGTGCTCACTTTACCGTGAACAACCTATAGTACTGCTCGACCAGCCAAACGCAAGCCTTGGTGGGGAATGACCAGAGGGTGAGAAGGGGACATTCCATACCCCAGCATGCCTGCACCTGTCCACAGCAGTTTAAGGCACAAGGCCGTACCCGGTTCTTTAAATTCAAATCCGCGTGGCAGCGCTCGGATGCCCTATTGTACGCACAAGCCAGTGCCACTTCCTCTGCCACGTTGTGTATCTACGTTAGGACGTCGATCCACTTGACTAAACAACACGGCTCCGAGCAACTGAGGTGTGGATTACAAGCAAGTACGTTAGTTCTTTCGTAACTCTCAAGTTAACAAGTTCGTGTAGAACCATAACCGATCTTTAGTAAACTAAATAATGCCACAAAAGAACGTTAAAACAAAGCAAAATATTACGGTTGCTAACTGTCGGTATGCTGCATAAAAATAACCATATTTGCATTATTTTATGTGGTTCCTGAAAATATCTTCAGTGTCCTGTGTAAAATTGATTCTTTTTCAAAGGCAGTTGTGCTTCTATATAATTCCCACGCTACTGAGAGGCGTGCACTGACGATGGGTATGATACTAGCGATACAAAAACCATAATTATAGTAACAATATTACTACTTAAATATGTATTTCAACTAATTTTTTAGTATGCAATTGTATGCATGCAAATAAATGAACCTATCTGATCATCGAATGTTGCAGTGCATAAACGTACCGAAAGCTTACTTTATTTTCACATATCGTCTCATAAACACGGAACGGTTGATCTTTGAAATTTGTGCGCCAGAAATATAAAAAGTAGCACAACGTTTGAAATAAAAATAACAACAACGAATTTATCAGAAGGCGTAATTTACTTAGGTGAATACAATAATTAATTGGCCAAATTAATCTTGAGAGTGAAAATTTAAACAGGAAAAATAGCAAAATAATAAACCGTTTTGTGGGCGCTGCAAGATATTTTGCTTAAAATTTACGCTGATGAAATAATTTATAGGCCACGAAACTGTTTACGAACGACTGCAAAATGTACACTCATTTAGAAATCACTAAAATAAATTTGGTGGTCGATCGGAAATAGTTATATTATTACGACAGGATATGTGGCAGGGCGAATATAACTAAACATTTCGTAGCGACCACAAAGTCTTCAGTGTGCCCGAACACAGAGCAACAACACACTTTCCAGTAACTCACGCGCTGACAAATACATTGCAAACCTAATATGCTACTCAATTGTAAGCATTAGTAAGTAACAATCATAAATGTTATTACTACCAACAGAAGTAATAAGTATCAATTGGTGTTACGTTATTGTGGATTCATGACAAAATGAGTCGTTTCAGTAACTGGATTCATAACAAAAAAAATATATATTTGATATTACTTTGACACAATCTTTCGTTATTATATATATATAATTAATTTAGCTATCTCTACTTTGAGCTGGTGTAGTATGACATTAATTTAGAGCATTTATAGTAGCATGCTCATCTTTACAAATATTTTATTAGAATGCACGCAACAAAATATTAATCAAATACACTCTGGCAAGTACTAAAAAAAGTAATCCTATAAGTTTATGATTTGGCAACCGACATAAACAAATGCTACTATTTCCTGTTTGTACAGGTACATCGGTAGCATAGACACATAATTGGATAATGTTTCTCCACTAAAATATAATAAATATACTAACGCTAACATTTTTTAATGTGCCACAAAAAGGTTTATTTCCAGAAATAACTATTTCCATCCATACTGGATACCTTTAAGATCAGTCACATTCGTCACTCGAGAGTAAACAGTTTTAAAAAATAACACAATATTTTTTTTAAATGTACAATTACTGTTCCACTGCGGTAAAGTTTTGTGCCTACTGTGGCCAATTTTTTTTTTCAAGATCAATTAACACAAAACAGTTACCACATGCAAAACGAAATTAAAATATATATTTTTCTTTCAGTGACTGCGATGTGACCATCAACTAACTATCCACAATTACAGTTACGATGTGACCATCGACTAACTATCCACAATTACAGTTACGATGTGACCATCGACTAACTATCCACAATTACAGTTACGATGTGACCATCGACTAACTATCCACAATTACAGTTACGATGTGACCATCGACTAACTATCCACAATTACAGTTACGATGTGACCATCGACTAACTATCCACAATTACAGTTACGATGTGACCATCGACTAACTATCCACAATTACAGTTACGATGTGACCATCGACTAACTATCCACAATTACAGTTACGATGTGACCATCGACTAACTATCCACAATTACAGTTACGATGTGACCATCAACTAACTATCCACAATTACAGTTACAATGTGAATCTATGTCTTCGTTCCGATACCATTTCTTCCCATTTTAATTTTCCTGCTTCCAGCTTTAGTTGCAAGAGGATATATGTCCATATCTGCAAACATTTGTAGGAAATACGCTGTATTATTAAGACGTGTGTGAATCCATAAGATCAGTATACCGCAATATGTGAGATCAATTGAAATGATAAACTGACATTACATAGTCGTTGCCCGATATTATTAGCGATACTTTCCATAGCAAAACTGGGTCATGTGGAGCAGAAATAATGGTGGTGATTTTTGTAACAACTTTGAAACTATCTGCATGATGATTATTCACCATTTGCATAAATAGTCGTACAAACGATATATTTAAGTTGTTGTTGAATGAAGTACCAACATTTTATTCAAAGGATATATGGTGAAAATTTTATAAAATTTAACTTCTTTCTATGTGAGTCGTAAGTTTGCTTTGCATTGTTACATTGAAAACATGTTTGTACGCTTTGACAGGAATTTTTGTGGAAACCAGTTGAAGAAATTTTTTTTGTAGCTCTACAAGTAGGTTTCTTGTTAAAATTGTCAACAATTATTTTCGTAATATCAATACAAAATTAAGACTCGTGTTTCAATTTACACTACCGAGAACTGGAAACAAAGTAATTGTATAATGCTCTCGAATACAAGTGCAATCAAGAAATAATATAGGAGGTAAAATCTTTCAATTTCTATTCAAAGAAACAGAAACCGCGGCAGGCACCCAGGCTCGAACCTGCGACCTCTGGACTTACGTTCGCACTTTTACAACAACCGCTTCATCTCACACGCCTTTGCATTGTTTTCTTCGTAAGATTATTTAACTAGGTCAAGAATATACAACTATTAACTTACTGGTAATAATTTAAGTTAGTAATTTAGGCAATTATTGCGTCTCAGGACTAAATCTACAGATAGAGTGAACAGTAGCATGGATGGACTTTTATAATTGTAGAATATATTTTTTTTGAACTTTGCGTCGGGATACCCATTACTGGCATTGCAAACTAATAAATCATCATTACACAGCTTGTTGGGTGATTATAAAAATAACTGAGCCGGTATCACATGCATAACTGCGTTATCGTATGAGATTTACAAGTAAAGGAAAATGCAGTGAAGTCATGATAGGACACCTACCTAGTTAGGATAATTGTCCTGATTTTTTGGCCTTAATATAAGGAAGAATGCAACATCAGGAAAAGGGCCCTTTTCTGTTAGGATACTTTTCAGTATTCCGACCAAACCTCAGCAATCCGTACAATGCGGTACGTCCGGACAATATAATACTTAGTAGCGTACCGAGCTGACAGTGGTGGTATGTGGTGCTGCTCTCTAGTGCACACTGCATCCTTCCTTCCTAGCTACGTACTGTGTTTGCAGTGCGACACAATTATCCTCATGGAACATGTAGCACAATTATAGTCTCCTCGCCGACATGCCTCATTTGCTTGCCTACGTCTTCAATAGCACAAATAAGAAACATCTATACGCTTGTTTTTGACTGCCGTATTACAAAAGAATTTCCAACAAAACATCCGAGGTTATGTAAAATAAAATTTTACAGAATTCTGTAAACAAATTCCTTTATTCTTGTCCCTATATTTTAGTGTACTGCGCCCATAAGCCTTGTTTCTTGTTTATCAGGACAATGCTAAGCAAGAAATGTATTTTTGAAGCAGTTGTAGCAGCTCAGCCATAGTCGTGATATTTCCTCTTTATACAGACGTAGTACAAGTGTGAAATTCGCGTCTATCACAAATAAAATCATTAAACATATTATTTTTTAATTACTATTAAGTGTAACTTTACCTGTTTGTAAAGAGCAGAACTTTTCGACCTCTTTGAAACACTACTTGTACTGGGTTTAAGTGTAAACAAGTTGAACGCCTAAATAATAATAAGTTTCCTTGAATGCTCAAATATCGGGACCGTCATGGAGTGGGCGATGACTGAGGACGAATATACTACGTGTAGCGACAATCGCCTGAAAGGCAGCCAGCCACTTCACTGCTAGCAGCCGGTGTCAGACCGAACTGAGGCTTCTGCAGTGTAGAGTCAGGCTGCAGTTTGTGTGTCAGGCTGCAGCGTGAATGTCAGGCTAGCGCATGAGAAAACACATCTGCTTTATAACGTTTAAAATATCGTGAAAACTGAGAGCATGCGGACAAAGTACCTGTCCTGTGTCAATATCCTTTTAACCAGATTCTTCCTAGCCACGTAAAGACAACTACATACCGTTTTATGCAACTAAGTTATTTATCAACACGTCGAAAATAACAATGTTAACAGACAAAATACAAAGGTTAATAAAATAAAGTTAATAACGGCTGCCTATTAAGTCAGCGGTTACTGTAATTGCTTTACATGCAGCTCTTTTTTCATTTTACGCCAAGTAATTTATTTCATGGCATTTATTACCGTGAAATAAATTATTTTGAAAGCTATTTATTCTACTAGTTGGGTTGTGAATGTAAGGGAGCATAAATTTGTCTTTCCTTTTACAATAAAAACTCATATTAACAATATCATTTATAAAATGGTCCGAGAAAGTAAAAATGGTATGTGGTTTATTTATGTTCCCTACGCAAGGCAAGTAATTTTTAAGGAATGGTTTACACACTAGTTTTCTCCGCCTTATAAACTGGTTTGAAAAGAATAAAAGGGCTTTTTTTTTTAACTCGGAGGAAGTACAGAAAATAGGTTAAAAACAGATGCAAACGTGAATAGTAAATATCCATACAGATTATGTACGTGATGTTACCAAAGTTATACTTCGGTATAGCTTGACAAAGCATTTCTTGAGAAACGAAAGTATTGATGAGAATCAGGCACAATACGACACAACACAAAATGGCATTATACTGGCAGTAGCACAATAGTTAAAAATGGTGTAAATATATTTGTAGCTAGCTCTGATGATCGAGAGTTCGTAATCTTACAAATTTGATTTTAAAATGCATTGACATTTTGATAGATATAACTTATACTGTCAGCATACAAAGTATTAAGTTGAAATTTGTTTTGCCTTTAGGTAAACAAAAAATTCGGAACTGAAATGTTTATATGGCCGCCATTTTGTAAATAAGTGCATATTAAAGATTAATCACTCAGTTTTACCTGGACTATCTTAGTATTTCTTACGTGCCAAATTTGGCGAGGGTAGGTTGAGTAGTTTCCGATTTATAATGTAAAAGATTTATTTTTTAATGTGGCACTATTTTCGAAAATGGCAGAACAACAACAATATTCCCCTCTGAATTAAATGATTACAACTTGCGATGTCAGCATACAAAATTGGTCAAAAATCGGTTAAATGTATTCCGAGAAATGACATATCACCTTAAATATTAAAATGACCGCCATTTTGTAAGCAAGTGCCCGGTATGGTTTAAAACTATAAAAGCCAGGTGTCCTTACTTAGTACTACATGTGTACCAAGTTTGGTAAAATTCGGTTTACGCATTCAAAAGTTGGAGAGGGTAGGGAGGGGACACACCCACAAACACACACACGCCTATACACACAGCCAGGAAAGTGATCTCGTAAACCTTTCTTTCCTTTGCAAAGTAGGCTAAAAAGAGTAATATAGGAAAGGTTTTCAATTCTTTACACTATTTATGATGGTTTTATAACCAAACATTATCTGTATTCATAATGGTTCGATTAGTGTTAATTTTTCTGTGATTGTTTAACTGGGTTGGGTAAGGGGAGGGGGGAGTGTCTTAGATAACAGGACGGCCTTAAACAGAATAGATATTAAAGCAATACAGTTTCCAATACAATAACAGAATAAGTTGTTTATTATATAAATTCAGCAGCGACGAACGAGAAGCTGGCTAACATTGTCAACGATTTCGTGGCAATCGTGTATGCAGTGACTTTTAGTTCCCTGAAACTTTTTGAACATGAACTGTTTTTCCCATTTTTCTCCTTGACGTAGTGGAAGTCGAAACCGCTCTACCATCACATCTGAATACTAATTTAATAAATATTTTAACATTGAAACCACATTTTAACTATGGATCACGAATTCAGACATCGTTATTTATTATAAAAGTGTACAATCTGATAAAATTGACACTGCTGCAAGCGCTGAGCAATTTATCAAATGCGAAAAAAAAAACCTCAGAAAATTTTTTTGCATGACTTACTCCAAGTCTTTTCCTTCGTGTGGAAAATACACGCGAGGATACTAGGACCTAGGTGCCATATTTAACGCTGATCGGATAACAAAGACATAAAAAAATAATAATACGCAACAGTAAAATGTGTTTCTGCCAGTTATAAGTTACGTGAAAATAAATAAATTTAAATAAGATATGTTTATTTTACAAATAGTGTATCAGAGTTCATGTTAGTAACATTATACGTGTAAACTATTTAATAATACTCGTCGGCGGGTTTTTTTTTTTTTTTTTTTTCATATTTATTACAAAACAATCTTTATAATTTACAGGCAGTATACAAGTTAAAGTTTCGTTCATTCAGTCTTAGAGTACTTGTAATTTTATAAGATAAGTCATTTTAGTGAAGTAGAAAGGCTGGAGAGCACATTCCAACTTGCAGGTTTGTCTACCCTATTGATCTGCTGCCGGTATTACATTCTTTGGTCTGGGATTCTAGTAGTTCCTCGGCACAATACTGTTATCGAGCAATTTTTAAGGCCCTCCCACCAGCCATTGGCCACTAATAAGTATGTTTCATTGCAGACTCGGGCATTACCTTTTGAGAGTCGTGATAGTATACACCGTATTTATCAGTCACATGGCAATGTTGATATTAAAAAGTGACGGAAAGACAAAAATTATCTACAAGGAAAATTTTGGAAGGGCCTTAAAAGTGCTCACTTTACCGTGAATAGCGTATACAAATGTATTTCTTTGTGAATGCTTCCTAAAAGATTTCAGGAGACTGAGGCAAGAACATGTTACCATTACAATCAGGAATTTATTTCTAGATAAGACGAAATTCACTGTTGGTATTTATTACATTCATTACTGCTTGTGTTTGCATACTTAAATTTAAAATGACTTTACTTAATACAACACTTGAGTATTATTAACCATGAACGTTTGCAATTTGACATTTATTTATTACGTCTTTAATTCGCTGGGGAAGTTGAGTTTAAATGTCTTCCCTTACCTTTAAATATGCTCTAGGTTATTGATATATTTTACACATGGCCTCGTATAAATAACTCCACAGTAATTTACTTTGCATAATGTTAAATTCAAACGTTTATCTCCGACCTAAACATTCTACATAAATTTACTCAGTATCTCCGACAAACAAATCCAGTATTATCAGATGTTTGAATATCTAAACTAACCTGAGAACCTTCTTACACATTACGAAAATATGAAAAATGACAATACAAATGCAATTGTACGGCGTTTACAATGTGTTTGTCTTGCGGGAGCACTTACACGATCAGGAATTGTGTTTAAGCGTATGTACAAAGTGCTTCAACAAGGAACACTCAAACTTGAAGCTTGGTTGGATGGGCGATGCTGTACCAACAATGTTAGGCCTGTGTGCACACTTCTGAGATACTCGACACTTTCAGAGATAAAGCACAGTGAAGCTACAAAGAAGAGTCAAAACTGGAAATTAAATATATTATTATTATTTGTGATATGTATTATGTCAGTTCCTGGCTGTCGTGCAAGCTGAAAGTGTCTCAACTTGTTGGGTGATATACGCGCTTAGAAATTACTAATGCACGTATTTACGAAAATATCTCGAGTCTGAGAATTATGGTAATTTAAATTATGAAAACATATTACTAGTTGTTATCTCTTGAAAGCGTGCGACATAAAACAAAAATTCAGAATGCTATATCTACAAAATTAATTCGGTGGATGTGAGATTTAATAGGCGACTGTCCTGAACGTGCCACCATACGGAATAACGCGTGACCTCCATAGCTAAGACACGAGACTGCAAGGTAGTTGACGCACACTCTCTACACGTCAGTCAGTTGAGAGCTCACTACACAAGTACACTGCTGTATCAAAATGAGCGGCTCTTCCTACGAAGAAGATACTGTCGCATTCGCGTGTACGATACACAGAAACTAATTGTTAAGATTCTAAGTTCGTGATATCTTGTCGAAGAGAGACACGTATGACGAATTCGATAATCTTTTTCCCGATTTGCTTCAGGAAAAATGTAATTTTTTCACTATTTCCAAATGTCACGCGATAAGTTTTTTGAGTAAGAGCAAATAGTAGAACTGCACTAACAAGACAATCGTTTCAGGAAAGCAGTTTCACGTGAACAGCGTCTAGCTGTTACACTCATGTACAAAACATGAAACAGGAGAAAAAATATACAAGTTATTTAAGCTGTTACATAATATTATGTTACAGATTATGTTTAGTTAAATGCAGTGCTTTATATAGGTTTTAATCCTAGTTAAATAACACAAATATATGTATTAGTGAATAAGGTGCGTGAGTGTTGAACATGTTGTTCCATTTTCTATACTGCTGGCGCAATCTAGTACAACATGAACTACGCAGTATGGTTATATGTTCTGGCATAAGGAGGTGCGGGAGCGGAGCTGAGGTACCGACTGGCTGCCCGCCATGTCATGATGTCACCTGACCACCATATTGGATTCAGGCGACCTTGAACCTGTGCCCCTGACCTTGGATAAATTTAAACACAAAATAAATTCCTAAATTTCTAAACAATTGTTTAAAACATGTCTATAAAATCACAAAAATAAGAGAAAAAATTCTAAAACTGGAGAAAAACTTATGATGTTGACTTAACACTCCCCCCGTCCA
This sequence comes from Dryococelus australis, assembly GCA_029891345.1. NCBI lineage: Eukaryota > Metazoa > Arthropoda > Insecta > Phasmatodea > Phasmatidae > Dryococelus > Dryococelus australis. Next base: position 204,845,483 of record CM056996.1, on the reverse strand, counting down.
CCATAAACACCATCTACTTCACATCTCCACCTACACAATTAAAAATCAAGAAAATTTTATGAAACGAAAATAAGTCTAAAAATGGAGGAACATATAACGTTATTCCACCTCCTTCCCCCTCAAAACGACACCAACATACTAACCAGCGGCCTTACCCATCATCACCACACAACAAGTCATAAACAATCGAGAAAAATCGGAGAAACAAAACAAAAAGTTCGAAAAAGCGAGGAACTTCTAATTTTACCCAAATCTCTCCCTGCACGAACACCTACCAAACGTAGAAATTGAAGTAAAATCAAGAAAACATCTAAAAAAAATTTAAAAATTGAGGAACAAATAACACAGCCCCAACCTGCCCCGCTCGACCCCAACAACCCCCTTTAAACACTGCCAACCCTCACACACCCACCCAACCATATATATAGAAAACTCGCCACATAAAGTTCTAAATAATTCTACAATTCGAGAGAAAATTTACATTGATGACTCCTACCACAGCAGTTTTATGACATATCACGATCTGTGTGGCCGGCGTTAATACTTTGCCGTGAGAGCGATGTCCATCTTAACGGCAAATCACGCAAATAACGGCAAGCAAATCACGCCAAATACTAGTTGTGGACGTTCCTATCTCAAACACAGGCCTTTACTGCTTTATGTTGTGCCGCGGTGATGTAGTGGTTGGACTGCTCGCCTCCCGTCTAGGTGAACCAAGTTCGATTTTCGGCGGAGCTGCTCCCGAATTTTCGCTTGTGTGAATCGTGCCACAGACGATCCCGCTGGTCGGCGGGTTTTCACGGGGATATCCTCCCCCCCCCCCCTTTTCCCCCTCAAGACCTAAATGTGAAACGCTGCCCAAATCTCGCCACTGCACTCCGCTATGCATGTTATGTGCGCCATGTCGATTGTGGTAAGAGTGGTTAATGCAGCATCCTGAATATAATATGTTGTTGTGAGACAGAGGCAGAACTAGGACGAGCAGTGAATGTGTTAGCCGAGGGAGCCTGGGTGCAGCAGAGACAGGGCGCGCTAGTGAGGCAACAAGCAACCTCGTAAACTAACAGCCGGTTTGGCGCTCCTCGTCAAACTAGGGCGACCATTGCCTCAACATGAACTGGTGAGGAGAGTTTACCAAGTAATAGGCGACACTCACGCCGTCTTATAAGCGCCATTCTTTGTTAACAAAATGGTCACGTCAACAAAATCCATGACGTATTTTTTAAATTTGCATTTTGCGTTTTATCAGCTTCGAAGACGACAAATTACAAAATACAAATTACCAAATCACCACCATATTAGTTTTGCCTGTTTGAAACATTTAAGTATATATTTAGACTATGTTATTGGAATAAACAAATGTGTACTATATTTAAAATAATTATTCTACTAAGAAATTCGCTTGGGTATACTTTAAAAGGTATTTTCTCATGACATAATTTGTGTTGTATGCCAATTTCATATCATGTATGTTTTATTTTGTTAATTCTAAATTTCAAACGGCCCTTAAAAATCATTCGTGAATAATGACTGTCTATTTTAAGACTTTGTTAACTTTAAATTATTGAATCATGAAAACACCACAATAATAGTGGGATGACATGCTATAGACAGTTGGGTGGATAACGCTCATAACGTTATTGTGAAATTTCTGTGTTATTGATTGCCACAATGAGACCATGCAAGTTTTATAATCATACATCACATCTGTGTTACACATCAAATTATTATTCCAAAGAGTAAAATGCATTGATAAGAAAACGCTTTTAACTCTTGGCATATTTTTAGTTCGCTTTATCTGTGTAGAGAATTTGAAAGGTTTATTAATTTCATTAGTATATTAATTATCTGCATTCGGGTATAAGGAGCTGGTGGTCTGGCGCCGGCCGGTCGCCATGTTGTGACGCCACCCGACCACCATATTGGATCCAGATGACCTTGACCCATTACCTTGATATTGACCCTATGACCGTAACCTTGAATGGCCTTGAACCCAAAAAAAATCGTAGCATTCCCAAAGAATTGTCAAACAATTTAAAATTTTATAAAAAAATTTATTTAAAAATTATTTAAAATTTGTTATGAAAAGTTTATTTTAAAAAATATTCAAAATTATTAAAAATGTACATTTCCGGAGGTTCCTCCACCACCACCCTCACCAATATTTTTAATTTTATCGGTAAATTACACGCATTCGTTAATTAGTTGACAGGCCTCTACCTCCTCTCACACAACTAGGCCACGATGCCTTTGTCTCCAGATGTGACTGTCTCCTATGCTGATCATGTTCCTCCAATTCCCCTCTAAACTATAGTGTATTTGTTTTAACCATGTACACGGCTCCACGACTTGGGATGGGCTGCACATCACACACTTGTAACACTGGAGAAAATTATTTTTTTTCTAATATAGTTTCTCATATAAAAAAAATTATTTTGCATCAGAGTCACAAGTATATGATACACAGGTGTTTTGGAAGCCAGTTTATAATTTTTGAAGACATGAGTTATTACCAAAAAATTAATTTTGCTGCTGCCACCAAAAACACACATGATATAATTTTATTTCAGAAAACCCTGCAGTTCAATGCAGAAAAAAATCACACAAATGTGAAGAATATACGTACAAAAATACAGGAAAAACTTACAAGCATGGAAAGCATACATACAGAAAGGGACAAATATTGAAAAATCACAAACGACGAAATGCAGAAATAGCACAAAAATGCATTGAAAATTTATACAAAAAAAAAACATAAATGTGAAGAACACATGTACAAAGATGCAGAAAATAATACTAAAATGCAGAGGACTTCTATGTACAAGAAATAACACACAACAATGTGCAGAAGGCATCTATATACGAAATGTACAACAAATCATACATGACAAAATGTGGAGGACAACTAAATATTATAATAGCCATAGAGAAGTGTGCGTACACCATGTTCACATATGAGTCGTGTGTCATCTGTCCATCGTAGCACCATCTTTCTGATGTACTCAGAATACAGGACATGCTGCTGCGAGCGAATTACACTGAACTTTACCCTCATTCTCGTATGATCGTTCAAAATATCCATGAATTCTTCTAATTTCATTTTATTCTTCAGCACGAATTTCTGAATTCCCTTGGCACATTTTGTGACTTTTCCCCCGCATTTGTATTTCGCATATAGCCTCACAGATTTGGTCATAATGGACCCATCGCACTCGTCCTTGAACTTGCCCAATATCTTAATTTTGGTGGGCGAAAAGCACTTGTGGTTTGTGGGATAGATACTGGTGTCAAAATATGCAAAGAAATTTGCATCCGAAATCATGTCCTTGTAGAAGTCATGTGTTCTAATTCCGAACATGAACGAGTCTGTGTATATATACAGGAGCTCGATGTCTTTTCCGTGTCAGGCCTTCAGCACGTCATAGTGGAACCTGTACATCGATGTTTTTGGACATGTCAAGCACTGCGAACCCTGCATATGCGGGCTTGTCGAAAAGTATGACTTCATGCTGCAGTCGAATCAGGGGAAGATTTTCTTGTCCAAAAATGTCGGTTTTGCCACCAATATCTTTAGTCGTCTCTCATTACACAATTCCATCTTTTGCTGTTTTCTCTTGTTCTCCATTAATTTGCCGAAAGTTGCGTTATTTGCTAAATTAAAAAAAAAATCCTTCTCGAAAACATTGGTGGCCGCCTGTCGCTTTTCAGTATTTAAATATATCTAAGGCTTAAGCCATGCAGTCAGTTAGAACTTTAGCATGCAGTGAATAATGACAAGCTTCAATCTATGTTTCATAGCCTGTTTGAGGTTATAGTAATGGACGATATAGCGGTTCTTGTCTTCTAGCGTTGTCATCACCTTTGGCTGTTTCGAGCCCTGTGGGCACTGTTGAAGGGAAGAAGTGGTAAATCACAGTGTTCCTCATGCAGGAGCCGCAGGATACTTGACATCCACATTCAAGATGTAGCCAGTCACCCCATCGCCTGGTACGGACATGGCGTCAACGTTCACGTCAGCCCACTTGTTGAAGTTGTGTGTTGTCAATGGCAGCGACATGGCCCAGCTTTATAGGTTGTTTGTGTTGAAATACTGTAAGAAGGTGAAAGGCTTGTTAGGGTTGTATGATTCTGGCGCATAGATGTTGTTCGCCACCACATGTCGTAGTCTGTTAGATTCTCTAGCTCGACCCACATCATTCACAAAATGGCACTGAATAAAAATCCCGGCACGCTGACATAGTGCTCACAATCGAGCTTGTATGTAGACACACAAATTTCTGAAATTTTCGAAGACGTCCGCGAGGAGAAGGACGCCTGTCTTCAAGTACAACTCGGAACATTCTTTAAGACTGCTACAGCCAAACTCTTGTCAGATGGTCTGGGTGTGGGCCTATTCTTCATTGCTGATCCCAGAGCCCATCAGATTTTTGTAAAAAGCCTCTTGTAGAGGCACCTACTGCTCGTCCAACTTCTGCCAGCTGTCACCATATTCAAAGGGAAGAATGCCTTTCTTGTGCCAAGAGACATTTGGCTCCAAATGAAGAACTTGGTTGTGTAGTTAAATTGATTTCAATGTAGGTACTCGGCTAGAGATGCCAGTCTGCGAGCCATGAACTGGAAAGTATCTACAGACTAGATAGAAAACATATACCCCAACTGCTTTGAAAATGTTATAAATAATTTTTTCGCTGGTGTGAGGAATAGTGAAAATATCTTTACCGACATACCCCAGCTGCCTGACGATAAAATTCTCATCGTACCTCCAGTTCTGGAAAAAGACGACGAGTTTCATGGGACGCCGATGCAGCAAACTGCAGATGGTGCATGCAGGTCCGATGTACTGGCCGGTGAAGTGGTCGTGGTCCCGCACCTTATAGTTGGCATGCATGAATGGAGCAGCGTAATAAAAGCAGTACCTCTCTCTGTCATAGCTGGTCTTTTCTGTGGTTGTGAGTGGCTCCGTCGGCTTTCATGTGGTGTCAATATCTTATACTTTGTTGCCGATATCTACAAATGCCTCCATGAAATTTTCCTCTGTATCTTCCCCCGTGTATATAATAGGGCCCTGGGTTAGCATAGATGTCAGTGCTGCAGGGATGACGTCGTTGTCAACATGAAAGTAAATACAGAAGCTGTACGCCTCATACTTCTGATAGGCATAGGCCTACATGTATTTATGACTGGGGTCCAGTTCGCAGGTATTAATAGATTTCAGAATGGCCTCAAAATCTGTGTAAACAACGATGGGCAAATTATTAGTGTAGTGATAGTTCTTAAATTTCAAAGTGGGTGTCAATCTGTCTTTACCTGGCTGTCGAATTTCAGCATGCAGTATAAAATTCGCTTTGCAATATTGTTTGTTATTTACCAGGCACTGCCACCATGACAGTCTGGATACCCGTGGCTGCTCGTTAAAATACGTGAAACAGCATTTGCATAAATGTATTTCACGATGGTGGGCCGTCAGCTGTGAGCTCACCAAACGCTCAACATTCATAATGAAAGCATAATGGGCATTCCCATCTTCGGTGAGCATGAGGAGGTCGATGTTCTGATCCTTCTTTTCATCGGCAAACATATGGGGTATATCTAGTTTTTGTCTACGCCATACAAATTTTTGAAAACCCCAGGGTTGTTTTTCTCAAAAATGTTTATATTTCGGAGTGTGGTCAGGAATTCGAGGTCGGAAAAACAAAATTTCGATTAGAGGGCTTTGTAGCAGTGGTTGATTTGCTGACAGTTTCTCCCTTCCTCAGAACCTGCCAGAAAAGCCCAATTAAAACACATGTGGTCGTTTGTGTTTTTAGGATTGATTGTGGACTTCTGGTTTCTCAACGATTCTGGCAGTTCGAGCTATGACGATACACATATGTGGTCCAGTTTGTTGACGTGAAACTGCAGGTGGTTCACTGATTGTAATGTCCACCCAGAGCCCCTCGAAACATACGTTTCCTCCTTGTCACATATGTTTTCCAGACTGTTTCGTCCAGCTTTCTCGATATCGCTTGCCTCAAATACTGCCACATTTTTGGTTTTGAAGGCCCTGAATACTTTCATCGAACAGCTCTGGTTTCACATAATCACATTCCAACCAAATGTTGAATTTCAGGGGCCAAACCTCCTCAATTTCTTGGCGAGTTGTCTAGCGATATTTTTCTATATTGAAGCCAAAAAGTGCAAATATCTTTCGCCGACTCGCTCTCGTTTTGAGCGATATATGTTTTCAAATTACAACGGAATGCCATTTTAACTTCCACCTTCCTCGAACCCATTGGCATTAACCATCCCAGATTCTTGGTCGTGAGTAGAATGATAAAGTATTAGCTGGCGAAGGTACTATGTGCCGGAGCCCTGGATCCAGGTAGCCATCTTGGATTTTCCCTTTTTATAATTTTTTTTTCTACTTTTTTCCTTCGGAATTACTCTTTTCCCCTAGGAATTTCACATTTTCCCTCGAAATTTCCCTTTTCCTTTAGAATGTCCCTTTTTTCCTCAACTTATACAATTAATAAGCATTTTATCACAATGTGGCTGATTGCACCAGAAATTGCAATAGCTCCATCCGGATTGTGCAATCATTCCTGGTGGCCATCTAAGCAGTACACCAGTGGCCATATTGTCAAACAATACACCAGTGGTCAACTTGTCAGCCAGTATGACTCTTCCTGCTCTTGCGTTCCATCTGGAATCATCCTGATCGGTCATTCGTCTTCTAAGGTATCCATCTTAGTTTTCACTTCACGTCATCGAGGGTTTTCTCGGAGTCCTCACAAACTTTCTTTTACTTTCCAATTTTTCTCTGTGTTACCCGATTCCTTTAGTTCTCTCTTCCTTCGTTATTTCTCCTATTCTCGGAGGGGTTTTCTCACATTCCTTCCACCATCATCGCCCATCTTGTTTGTCGTCTGCTGGAGTCGACCATCTTGTTTATAGTCTGACGTCCATCTTGTTTGATGTCGTCTGATGGTGGTGGCCATCTTGTTTGTCGACCATTTCTGATCACCACATCGGCTACCAGAGTGTATCGATTCCTGTGGCCATCTTTGATTCTCGCACCCGCCAACAGAGTGTGTTGTGAAGTTCCACTGGTGACGGCTTGGCACGCTGGTATCAAGGTGGTGATCTTGTGTTCACTTGGTGCCCGCCATGAGCGCTGGTAATTTATTTTAAGTGTGAAATCAAAAAATGCTGGAGTCATGCGGTTTAGTTCCGATGACCCTTGGGTCGTCAGTCCGCATGCAAACCACATTACTACCATTGCATGCGGACCAATCGGAGTCGAAATAAGGCATATGTGCGCACTTACCAGACTTGTAATCGCAAAAAAAAAACTATTATCATTGTACACACCAACAAACCTACATGCAAACTCACAAGACACGGCACTTCTTATATATACAAAAAGATAATGGCATTCGGATAATTAATTATATATATACTATATACCCAATCAGCTAATTGCATACTTTTGCCACACATCTACTTTTAAGCATAGTTGACTGTAATTTCCGAACTGATTTAGATGTAGTTAACAATTTCATAACATAGATATCACCTACAACAACAAAAATGGCCGCAGACTCAAGTTTATCATATTTATACTTATAAGCATAGTTGTCTGTAATTTCCGAATCGTTTAAGATATAGGTACCAAATTCATAACACAGCCATCACCCCAGACAACGAAAGGAAACACAGGGCCTAGTAAACTCATGGCGACAATTTTAGTAGCTAGTATGACACAAAACACAACACTTGCATTCCGACTCTCCAATGATGGTCATCCTAAATTCCTTCCAGCCACAGGTCAATTATGGCCTACACACACATATAAGCATAGTTGGCTGTAATTTCCGAACCATTAAAAAAATATAGTTGAAAAATTTCATAACATATTCAACACCCTCGACAATGAAAAGAGGCATAGGGCTAAGTATGTTCTATGTCTACGTATAAGCGTAATTTGCTGTATTTTTCCGAACCATTTAAGTTACGCTTGCCAAATTCACAACATTGAAATCACCTCAAGCGACAAGAAGGGTCTAATGCCAAGTTGTCCTATAAGCATAGGTGTCTATAATTTCCGAACCATTCACAAAATAGTCGTCAAATTCATAACATTAGCATAACCCACGACATCGAAAAGGGTCGCGAGGTCAATGCCCTAAGCATACTTGTAAGCATAGTTGGAACAGAAATAAATTGTACATATTACAAACAACAGATGTACTAATATTGATCCTTGTGGAACTCCTACTTTTATAGTTGTAGATTTTGATTCGAACTCGCATCCATTAGGATATTAGCTCTATGTGTTATCTACTACACTACAGTGACTTCTTCTGATAGGCGAAGACACAAGGATATATTGCATTTCAATATATTGTTTTGCAATCTTTTAAACATATTAAATTATATTTTAGTACTTTCAAAATGGATTTAAAACCTGCTGCTTATAAAAATATATTTTATAAATGTTAATCAGTTCACAACCAATTTGCTTTTGAAGTAATTTAGAGGTCAGAAATCTTAACAATTAAGGAAATAAAATGTCATATGTTTTTATTTAAAAAATATTAATAGTATCCTATGTTGGTATAATATTTGCAATGCTATGTTGTCCCAACACAACTAAAAGTACCCATCACAAACCGTTATGTTCACACCATTGTTTCAACAAATGAGGAATAAGGAAAAAAAATTATGGTTTTTGTCTTCTTATTCTGTAAAAATGTATGTATATATTTCATTCAAAACAATTATTTTCTATTAGTGAATTTATGTTGGTTGTTCAGTGTTGGCGAAAAAAAATGTTGCATACCAAATGCTGAAAGTATGTTTCGAACAAGTAACTGCCACCTCTCCGGCGAACTCAATTTTAAATAAAACTGGGTTTGTGTGTCGAAAAGATTGATTTGAAACAAACATGCTAAATAATAGTGTTAGTTCAACAAAAATATTACAATTACCTTTGGTGACATAATGTTGATTACATAGTGTTGGCCCAACAAAAGTAGTTAGTATAAATTAACAATAGTTGTGTTTCCAACATTGACACAACATATAATCAACTGAAAATATTTCAATAGGAATATCTCAGGTCATGAAGAACCTTCATATTATATATAATACAAGAAAGTAGAATTGATTTCATTCAATAAGTTGTTCCATAGTTTTACATAAAATATTTGTTGCCCAACTTTGATTCAGCAGAAAAATACACATCTGTCAAAAACTGTATGTATGTTTACCCACTTGTTACCAACCAACAACCAATCATTTTTCAAGGATGCAAGTAAAAATGTAATCTCGTAATATTTTTGTGGTAGCATATTTTTGTTGGCATTTTCTGTTGCACCACCATTGTATTAATGTGTGTGCTCAAGCCCAACATTTAGCCAACCTTTCCAACCACATGCCAACATTGAGCCAACGTAGTTTGCTACAGAGGTACATCTGTTCAGAAAAGAAGTATTTGAAAATCAATAATTTCTTACACTGAATTAAATTTAACAAATCGTTTAAAGGAAATTTCAGCAGTAATAAAATAGGAAAGTAAGTACTTGATGACTATTTACCTAAGAGCCAATGATAATGTCACCGAAGCGACTCAGTCAAGACATCAGCATATGAGAGAAGTGAGGTAAGCAACACAATATAAAGTACATGCAGAACTACATTACAGTGCCAAAAAATATGAACTAATTTTTTCCAATAAAAACAGTATCGTGGCTATGTCACAGTATGCTATGCACTTGTTACCACATCATGTTTTCTTGCTGCTTCAATATGTAAGAAATTATGCAATTACTTGTAACGGTGCTTGGACATAGGTTTCTTCTCAAACGAACAGTTCCATGATTTACATCAAAACTGCTTAGTGCTATAAAATGCCATTTTATAGTACCGCTAGCTTGCACTGCTGACTGCAAGCTGATAGGAAAGCGACTGGTTACTTAGCGTGAGCAGCCAATATTGTTCTTCGATGAGCAACCAGCTCTTGTGGAGAAGTTCGGGCTGGCTAGTCGGCAAACCACAGCAGCTGGCGAGGCTAGCAACAAGGCTACACACTACCTACGCAGGTGTGATGCATGTAGCAGTAGACTGCAGTCAGTTCTTACGACAGTCTACACTTCGCTGCACCCTCAGGACGACTTACATGCACGACACATCCGACGAAGTGCGCGATGCCTGCATAATGATTTCTTGCTAAAAAAAATATATATATTTGCATCTGATTCTTGTATTTAATTAAGGCATTTCTTGTATCTTTCCTATAAACGAACACCTAGAATGTTATGAATAATGCCAGTAGAGACAGCATGTACATTCTGGATACCAATTGACCTAAATAATGTGATATCAATTTAATTTGAGCTAATTTGCATATCAATATGCAAATTTTATTAAAGGAATGTTTAATCAATTAGCATATTACTTAATCGATTAATCGAATTAATTAATCGATTAATTAAATAATTGTTTGATCAAATTGCTTTAATTAACTTTTTTTATTGTTCGGCATAATTTTTGTTTTAATTTTTTTAATTGTAAATTGTGTTGAAAGGGTTAAGGGTGATATTGGCGGAGCAGCATCGATGTGTCCTCTATGAAGTCCTGGGTGCGATTGAACAAAAGGGTGGGTTGTAATTGCTTCATAGGAGTTGATGTTGGTGGTAGAGTGGTATAAGGAATTTTTTTTTTATTTGTTTGTGACTGATGAGTGGAACGCATGTCCATCCAGGTCACTCTCTAGAGGCATATTCAGGATTTATATGATGTTTTCTGCAAAGTAAATTTTTTTTAATGAAAAGAGACATTCAAATAGCTTACCAATTGAATTACTTTCATCACTAACTGAATTGACCGAAATATGTTAATCGTATGATTACCACAATTCACTAAACCAAATTTAACCATGCGATTATATAATTTATATTAATATCATATGCACAAAACTAATTCTCTATAAAAATAAACAAATGCTAACTGGTCATTAAACAGAGTTAATTTAATTAAATCGTTCAATCACATCCACAAGCCATGCTAACATAAAAATACATGATTTACAATCAAAAACTCACCAGCACTCCAGGTGTCATAACCCCCTCCCCCTAATTTAATCCCCTCCCACACTGATATACATACACGAATATAAATACATACTTTAGTCCACCCCACATTGGCTCTCAAGACCAATATTCTAAACATCTAAACACAAATATTTTAACTCCTTACAAACCAGAAATTTATAACCGAATACAAAGAATTGCATCATAAATTAAGTATAATAGATTACCACTCAAACAATAGGAATGATTGCACAGTAATTGTAATAATCAAATTACAAACTAATTGTACATTCAATCCCCATTAATAATGATTGGTTAATTAAACGAATAACACATCAAATAGGTTTCAATTATCTTATTTAGTATAAAAATAATTTACAAAACATTGTATTGCAATCTTTTAAGATCCTTATTCTTCAACAACAATTTGTGTGTTTTTGAGAAACCTCTCCATCGAACCAATGACCTATTCTTTTTCATTTTTATGATCTTATCAACTAAATATTCATTTGAAGAACTTACATTTTGTCATTCGTGCTTGTAAAAACTGCCTTGTATAATCTGACCATCGTAGGTTTCTAGACAATACACTCTGGGATATGTATGTCTAACTGAAATAATTTTTAATGTTTCATAAAACCAATTAACCATGTATTTTTTCTCAAAGACAGACTTCAGCTTAGTTACTCGTACATACATACCAACTTTAAACTTTTTCTTTCTCTCACCAAATACTTTTACATAGTTGTATACTTTTTCATCAATCTATTGTCCTAAACATTTTCAGGCACCATCTTGATAGATCTATGATATATAGAACTATAAAATTTAAGTATTTCAGGCTAAACATCCACACATTTACATTCCCTATGACATAAAATGCTTATATATTAACTGCATAGTCGATTTTTTAAATTGTTCCACCACACTAGCTTTAAGGTCTGAATATGTCGAATAGTGATTGATACCATTAACGGTAATTGGTTTCCGGAATGGTGATGAAAAATTTCGGATCCTGTGTTGGTTTGGAGCGAATTTGGCAATCTTTCACACAAAACTATCTTCATTTCATCGCTAATCTGTTTCCCTGTCTTGTTCTTGACAGGTATACTCAACTATATTTGGAATAAACATCTATTATGGTTAAAATATATTTGTATCACTTATTATATTTCAAAAGCAATGTCATTTCACACAAATTGGCTTGAAAAAGTTCATTTAAACCCTTGTAATAATTTGTCTACTAGGAAACCTTATCCTTGTAGGGGCATGAAGTTCTTGAGCAATTTTACTTAACTTCATTAGAAATATATCTGTCTTCAGCCAATTCTTCAATAATAGAAATAATTTTGTTTATATGTGAATTATTCCCAGACTCTCTCGAAGCAATGAAATGTTTTAATCTGTCGAACCAATTCATTAGGATTGTTCCAATATACAGGAGAAAACCAATCGCCAACTTCATCTTTATATATTCCACTTCCAACAATATTGCTTAATAAATGTAGTTTTGAATGATTTCATCATCTGAACAATTATTAACATTAGTTCGACGAGCAAGATCCTTATATTTCTCCAAATAGATGTCGGATTAACCATTCGGAACTTTTTAAAATAATAATTTAAACAATCCTTCACTAACATCAGTTACACAATCAACTACTTGAATTCTATTCTCAGTCAAGAACCTAATTACCGAATCTCCCAAATGTCATATATTTCCATGACGACATACACCGAATAACATATCGCACATAGGCAAAGATTGTTTTATAGCTAATTAACGTCATGTTAGTTGAGACAGCTTTTTCTTTTTTATAGATTCTTCTGATTTAATTTCCACTGTTGTTTCATTAAACATATTTAGCATGGAATGTAATGTATCCATTCTAATTGTAACAGGTTTTAATATTTCTTCATTCAAAACATCCTGTTCCATTCGGGCACCTTCAACGAGATATTTAAACGGTATAGTAGCATTTACGAGTGAATCAAGCTTCCAATCACCTCAAGAATGTGTGAATCGTCTGGCACATAGTGGTTCACATCTAAACTGAATGTCTAACAAGCAACAATTCAACAATTCATCCAGCATTTTCTGTGAATAAAAACATTACACATTGGACAATAATGTGTTTGTCTCCCTGCGACATATCACCAGCCTTGTCTCCAGGTATGAACTTCATTATATCATCAGCTATATCATTTCAAATGTATTGCTTAAATGTATAAAGAAGATTGATTGTCTATGCAAATAAATATGTTAAGAAGAATATGATTTTTTTGTGTATGTAAATAAATATTGGGCATGAAAAATGGAATATAATAAAGTGTATTTCAAACTGAAAGTTTGTTTTATTTAATAGCAAATAGACTATATATCTTAAAGAAATGAGTGAATCATAATTTACACAAAATAAAACATATAGTGTAGCACTTTATCAATCTATGATCATAACTTCACAATGTTTGTGTGGGGACCACATATTTATTCATTGGTGTGACTTTTTTACATTTTTACCTTGAAAAAATGCATATCAACTTAACAAAACAAAACAAAATTACTTAATATGTATTCCGTAACCAAAGTACGTAATTTTCATTCACTCAGTCTAATGACTGGCATATTGTTTTGTTCAATTCCATTCGCATATCACCAAACAGTACTGTTTCACTGATAAAAGTGATATTCACACAATCGGATTTCACAGAGAAATTGTTAATGTTTAACGCACTAAAGGTTTGTGTTTACATAGAATCGTTTATTTCCCGCAATGCACTCAGAACCACGTCGGAGCTGTTATTGTTTACATAATAGACCAGGAGCTCCGGGTGGAGAGAGAGAATCAAGGCACAAATGCAAGACAAGTACGAGCTCTGACGTGCATGGCGAGGGGGAATATTTGTGGAGAGTGAAGTGGTTTACAAAAACAGCCACTGAGCACCAGCTGCTGAGAGTGTCGGTGAAGCGGGCCGCGAAAGGAGAGGAGATGGGGGGAGGGCGAAGCAAGGTGTGTGAAACAAGTGGAGTCATGGGTGATCAGAGGGATGAAAGGAGGAGTGGGCTAGTTTACACTCTCGCATGCTGCATGTATGAAGCATCACATATCAGATAATGTCCCCTTCCCCATCCTTTCAGGCAGCAGCCAACCCCTCCATGCACGCACACTTCCCCACCATCCCCCTTTCCCTGTGCGGGTGCCTAAGCCTGCGCTAAATGCCACTTCCCTTTCACTGCATGCTACAGTGAACCATCCCTTCCACGGTGCACCTGCAAGAGTTATGCCCAACTTTTTCCTTTCTTCTGACCCTCCAGAGACTATGTGGAGTCAGTCATATGGTCGAGGAGTGAACCGTCCTTTCCACTGTGCGCCTGTGCTAAGCGCCACCCCAAGAGTTATGCCCGACACTTCCCTTTCTTCCACCCCTCCAGACTCCGCAGAGCAAGTCACACGGTAGACAGCAGTCGCCTGCCACGTGACAGTTACCAGTTCTACACATCAATGCATTTAGTACACTGTTTTAACATCATTGAGCACATGGTCTTTGCACTTTGTAACAAGCAAACTGTGTTTTCAACACATGTAATACTTTAACCCTTGTATTGAATTTATGCAAGTTATTTTATTTTGACTAGTAAAAATTATTTCTTTAAGACAGGACATTTAAACATTAATTTTAAAAATAATGTGAAATACTCGACATTGCAAAAATTACAGCATTTGACACTGTAAAAATGAAATACTCGACATTGTAAAAAATTTAAGTAGTTGACACTCTTAATGCTTTTTATAAATTTCATAAAAAGTTTTATGTAAAAAGTTTTAGTGAGGGGAATTATTCTGTTACACTTTAAAACTAATAATTTAAAACATTTGATTAAATTTTTAAAAGTCTTAAAAATTACTTAAATTTAAAATTCAAACATTTTATACATTAAGAACTAAATTATATACTTAGAACTTCCCCACCCAACCCAGTTTTCAATCATTCCACAATCATTAAATTCACTGATGTTCATTTATTCACCATTTAGACATCCTTCACCAAAGAACTCATTCAGAACATAGACATGGGCAGGGCTGTGCGCCCTCCAAACACGCTGTGCATAGTTTGGTATAGTTCCCAAATCTTTCTCTATGTTCCACATTATTCACTCCCAAGCACACTTCTACCCACCCACCCAGATTATCTCAGAACTAGCAACATCTTTCTCCTTGCTGATACTCACAGTCATACACTACACACCAACATTTTTCTGAGAACTTGGTATTATATTCTAGATAGTTTAAAATATCTTTGCGAGTATTTGGGAGTGTAGAAAGAGTCTCAGTCTGTGATATTGTCACACCTTGTGTTCATTATAAGAATAAATACTCTCAAATATATATCATTTACATACCTAGAATTACTTACAACACATTTCCCTTCACTCATACTCACAGTCATACAACGACTTTGAAAATGAAATGAAAAATCTTAAAACTACTTAAACATTAATTATATGCCCAAACCATCCCATCACACATACATCGAAAAACATTTCATTCGTTAGAGATACTAAAGGTCCATCCATCCATCAAATCACACATCCCTCACAAACCAACTCAGTCTGAGTAGAGAAGAGGACAGAGCTATGCTCTCTCCGAATACACTAAGTATATCCAGCTTAGTTTCCTCGTTTCTTTTTCTCGCTTCATAATTCACACCTCAAACACAACAACCCACCCTTAAATATCTTAAAACTATTTACAAACTAAATTTAAAAATTATAAAATTCCTACATCATTTCATAATAACTGTTCATTATTAAAATGTCAAGCCAAAATATTTAACCGAAACACATAACAATATATCGAAAAACAATTTATACAGCATTTAATGACATAGTAAAACTAATTAAAAACACCCCCAGTAGAATACAATGAAACCCAAAAAACGTTTTTACAAATACTGTGAAAGTTCTACAAATATAATAAAATTCCGATAGAAATAGCGAAAAAAGAATTTATACGAACAAAGTTATACTAATTTAATAAAATCCCGAAAGAAATACCGAAAATTCGCAATTATGCTCTCCAGATTCGCTGAGACTTGGGTCTCCATGACTGCATTCGTGCTGGCCATATTCGCTGGTCACAGGCAGGTGTACAGTGTGTCTACAGTGTACCTCACTTTGTTGGTTAGTGTGCATCGTCCAAGCCCCTCCCTCCTATCCTCACCCCTCTACCGGAGACTGGCCAGAGAGGTAGGGAGCGAATGGTGCTCTGTGTTCTCCTAGCACTAATGAAACTGTAATTTTTTTTTGTATTTGAACTGTAATAAACTAAACTAAATGGAACTAACTTTCCATTTGTGTGGAAGTTCTAAAAAGTACTATCCTCACTACCTTTTACTGACAAAAGCGAGCAGTTCAAACAAGAATTACTCGCCAGCAGTAATCAGAAGTGTGCTGCAACTCATCTCTCTCCTCGCAGGCTGCCTCGGAATGCCCGTCTGGAGAGGCAGACCACACCCCATGGAGATTGGATGAACAATGATGAGCGCCGCTCCTGCACATGTAAGCTGACACCCTCTTCCCCACCCTACGCTGGGAACCTATACAAACAAGGGAAATAGCCGGATTTGATAATAAATTGTAATTTTACTAAAGTAAATATGATTTTCTTAATGAATTAAATGATTTTAATGTGAAAATTTCGAAATTGAATAATTTTTTGATGAAGTGTGTGTTTTCTGAATTTTCTCGTTTACAATTATATTGAGTTGGTACTGCAATGTGAAATATGAATATTTCTTTGGTAGTAGCATTTAAATTTAATTTGAATTAAGTAATTTCAATTTTCGTATGAATTTATTTCGCAATACAGATCCGAATGTAATAGTCTTTGTAATGCAGTATATACAGTTTTGAATAAAACTTAATAATAATTTATTTTTTTATTTTAACTATATAATTACTTATCAAACATTGTGTACATATGCATTAGTGTACTACTTATTATTACGTGAAGGAATGTTGAGTAACTTATAAGGACACTGAATTATATTAACCATGCCTTAGCTTGGAATCGAACCCAGCTTATATTAAACATGACTTACCCGGGATTCAAACCCAGAACCTCGTCCTAAGGCGTAATCTGACTTCACCACTGTGGTTGGTGATGTACCTAAACTATTTTTATGTATTTGTGTTGGAAAAATTATTTATAAAAAATAATACGTGCTAGAGCTGTGTGTTTGCGGGTCGTAAGGTGAAGGAGGGACGGACAGGAGGAATACTTTCACTAGGTTTTGTTGTTGTTATCTCTACAAAAGGTTTCCTATGCTTTCCACAGTTGGAAGGTTGCAATGTGTCGGGGAGCGGACCAAAAAATTGAATTTACGAGCTCGGCTTTTGGCCTGAAATGTCGCTCTCTGCGCGCTAGTACTGGCGTGTTGGGTATTTCGAAACGTAGTATTTCTAAAAACGTATTTACCCAAATATACACATATATCCAAGTATACGCCTTTCTGATACATTTGGATGGCAGCAATTGTGAAATAAACTTATTAGAAACAGAATTTGTGTTTCGTAGACATATAAACGTATTTTAGAAAAACATATATGCTCGTTTATCATAGCTACCAAAATCCTATCGACATTCGAAATGTTTAAAATACAGTTTTTTGTTGAAATATTGGAACTTGCAACTCCAATAAAAATTCCAATTGGTTTAATTTACGATGGAAACATGACATTTACATACATTTGTTCAAAATATAAACATTTATGATATAAATGGTAGAACGATAATCTTAGTTGGACGGATTTGTAAATCATATTTAATTTTCGTGTGTATGAAGTTAGGTTTAAAACATATAATTTCGTAGATCATTATACTAACAAAACGTTTTTTATAAAATATTTGTTCGTTTAAAATGCTTAACGAATTGTGGCATGTATCAAAATGTTTTGATCAAAGGCATGATCAAAAGGTTTGGTAACAGAATATGTTTAAAGAATGGAGAATGGATTTTCAAATAGTTGATGTTTTGTCTTGAGAGCTGATGAGTGTGATCTTTGAACAATGTAATATATTTTATAAACACGCTACTTGGAAATATCTTAAATCGGTTTGTTTACGGGATATTTCTTTGAAATTTGGGTTAAAGTTTTAGAATTTCCTGGACTTAAAAAAATTTTAATGCAATAAACGTAGTTCGCTGTAGACGCGATGACAGTATTTTTTTAAATTCAGTTACTGGTAATTGAAATTTCCTGGAAGAGTTGCTCTTCACAGGCAGGTGTGCTGTGAGTTTGCTTCCCCGACAGACCGGCACAACACATGACACAATGGCGTGAGATATTGCTCTAGGGTCTTTGTCCCTAGCAGCAGCGCCTCAGAGGAGGTGGGATGGAGAGAGAGAAGGAGCATGGCGACTTGATCGCTCAGAACACCGGATGGCTTCTCGAACAATCTCTCCTCGGGGGACCAGTCTTCGCGAGTTCCCCTCCCAACTGGAGCACGGTCGCAAGCACGTGAACGGAAAGAGCTCGGCTTTCCCCAAACGAGCGGGTACATCTCACGACTACACAGTGAAACACAGTTTAGGATATTTGATATGCTAAACTTTCGTTCATAACATAACTGAATACAGGAGGGCTGGTTATACAATGATTGGGGAACATTACGCGCAACTGTGCGCCCTAACATATATAGGGCTGTATATTATTAAGTTTATTTTCCTAAGTTTTATGAAAACATGTTATATAGTTTGTGTCCAATGTAAGTTGGTAGCACGATTGAATAAAAAAATACATACGTTTATTTAAACTTGGTGTTGTTCATAACATAGCTTTGTGTAGGGGACTTGGCATAATCTATGTTGCGGGAGCGAATCCAATATTCTCCTCGCGCGACGTATCGGTAGTAATTTCTAACTTTGTTATGCTGACATATTAATTTACAAACTTTTATTGCATGAGGGTTTTACTGAATATTTTACTACACATTTTATGCCGTAGGTTATACAGAGTGGATAACTAAATCTTTACAGTGATTAAAAGACGTTTTCATAATATACAATGCACTTAACATAGTGAAGTATATTTGAAAAAAAAAAAGAAACATGTTTTAGAGAAAAAATATAATTTTTTGCTGGAAACTCATTTAATAAAAATACGTCATGTTTGGGTTTCTGTATTTGGGGAAACATTAATATTTATACATAGTGTGTGCATTAAAGTTACGTGTATCTTCCTACAACTAATTTTTTATGTAAATTTTCTTCTTACTTTTGTATTGGGAAATGTAACATAATATTGGAGACGTTACATTTTTCAAATATTTTTGTCATTAGTGAGGTGCGGTTCGCTTGGCTTGGTTGGCGTGCATGCGAGAAAGTCAAGGAGCATAGCGAATTGTACACCTCTTACACCTTCTGGCAGGAAAACTCGGAACTATGCATTCATCAATGTTTTCTCGTGTGGAGAGGATCGGGACTCAAGCAATGGTGGAGGAGTAGGTCTGACCTGGTTGGAGGGAGGCGGACGGAAAGACCAGATCTTTGCTTTTTCCCACTGCGTCTGCGTAGTACGTGTTACGGGATTGAAGGAGGGGGTGAAGACGCATCTCGCAGGATTCTGGGTAATGGCTGCAGCGAGAGGGAAAAACCGCTGTTCTCTTGTTTCGCAGCGCTATGCATCGTGGGTAGTATTTGGGGCAGGGAGGGGATGTGTGTTCGCTCCTAAGATTTTCTGGCAGAGCCTGGAGAATGGAGTATGGCTCTGCTGATGACTTTGTTCGTTTTCTTCGGAGGCTAACCATCACTACATCATGTTAGGAAACAGACTCAATTTACCTTCGTTTTAGAAGCGTCATTGGTGGAACTATTTTACATTTGCTGTGAGGTTAGTACATGTGTGTGTGTCAGTGCGAGAGGGGATTTTTGTTGTTAGGAGAAATTTTTATGTTAGCTGGGCTTCTCATCGTGTGCTTAATTTCTTAGTTTAATTAATAATTTTTGTAAGCCATTCGTCTGGTTTAACCTGTATTTATTTGTGTGTTAGCTGTTTGTACGTTTAGAATATTGGTCTTGAGAGCCGATGCGGGGCAGACTAAAGTACATACTTATATTCGTGTATGTATATCAGTGTGGGAGGAGATTAAATTAAGGGGAGGGGATTATGACACCTGTAGTGCTAGTGCATTTTTGATTGTAAATTGTGTGTTTTTATGTTAGCTGGGCTTGTGGATGTGATTGATTAATTAAATTTAATTAACTTTATTTGATGAACAGTTAGCATTTGTTTCTTTGATAGGGAATTAGTTTTGTGCATACGATATTAATATAAATTCCATTATCGCATGATTACAGTCGGTTTAATGAATTTGTGGCAATCGGACGATTAACATATTTTGGTCAATCGAGTTTAAAGTAATTTGTTCGGTAAACTATTTGAACGTCTCTTTTCATTAAAAAAAATATTTGCTTTGCCAAAAACATCATCTAAATCCTCAGTATGCCTCCAGAGAGCGACCTGGACGGACGTGAGTTCCACACATCAGTCGCAAATAAAAAAAAAAGTCACGTATACCACTATTCCACCAATATCAACACCTATATAAGCAATTACAACCCACCCTTCTGTTCAGTCGGCGCTAGGACGTCACAGAAGACACATCGATGCTGCTCTGCCAATATCACCCTTAACCCTTTCTACACCAATTAAAATAAATAATTTTTTCCCCCTGAAACATAAAAAAATTAATCAAAGAAATTTGATTAAGCAATTATTTAATTGATCGATTTATTAATTTGATTAATCGAGTAATTAATATGCTAATTATTTAAATATTTATTTAATCAAATTTGCATACCCATACACAAATTAGCTTAATTAAATTTATATCACTTTAATTAGGTCAATCCAGAACATACATGCTGTCGCTATTAATGCCATTGAACTTTTATTTTTGTACCGAGGCCTACGAAAAATATTGCTTTCACGTTTACACGCGAATTTCACGTTGTAACTGTAGCCAATAAGTACAAAAATGATTACAAAATTTGGGAAGTTCGACCTTACCACCAGGTTTCGCGGACACAAATAAATGACAGCCGAATCGTGTGCTGAACCACTGAAGCCTGTAGTACTGTAAGGGCGCTGTAACAAGAGTACGTCAATGTTGTTTATTTTTTGTTGGGTAGAAGGCGCTTGCAATAACGTCAACTGCATAGAAATGTGTTTCAAAGTGTGTACCTGTGATGAAGACGATCTGCGATCTGCTGCACCTTACATTTTACCACGAGTGAATGCTGCTACGCCCCAGTTTGACAAATAGCCATTTCTAAGCTGTTTGTATTATTATTTAGTATCCCGTAATACTGGAATATGCCAACATAACTGCGCTCCTACAATCATGAGAGTTCAAGTCAAATGGGTCGAGGGTGTTGATATGATCTAAATGAATAGTGCCACCTGTCTTGCTGGAGCTTCAACTGCGTCGCAGACTGTTTGAAATACTGTTCTTCTTTGACAAAACTATTACACGTGCCTCTGTTTGTTTACCTACATCCAAGCTTAGACGAGTACGGAATGTCATCACTCGTGTTATAAATATTATTTTGGAGCCATCAAATATAGTTGTAAACGGTTTTTTCTTACTGCCGTATCTTAAAAAACACTTGCCGAACACGAGTAAAACTACGATAGGAGCTTGCATTAAACATTGCTAATGAATTTTCATCAATAAAATGATAGTGTTACTTGTGGCAGTGCCATAGGTACACGCAGCACTACAAGAACACTGCATGCCAGTTCAAAGCCCTGCGCGTATAAAGGCGATAACGCACTTACAGTACGTGCCAGTGTGACCCTTATAGCTCCCGCGATTCTCGGCCAAACAATAAGAAGAATGCAGGCAGGCGGGGCTCTTAATGACTAACATTTATTTCTTGGACACTGACCTGAGCGAACGGTTTACACGAACCGTTCGAAACGGCTTTGAAACAAAGAAGACTTTGAATCTAACCTTAATACTAAACGACGACCAAATAATCGGTATTCCGGTCGAATTGAAAAATAATTCTGCCACTAGTGCAAATGAGATATTGATAGTAAACGGAAAACAACACAAAATGTTTGTACAACATACTAGCTACGTTCAATATCTCGGGAAAATCGTTGTCACAAGGTTTATTCGATTTTTTTAAACCGCTTATAATATAATGTAATGTAATATAATACATATTATGTATGCAATGTACTGACATTTGCAAGTTAAACGTTGTCAAGTATAGAAGTCTGACTCAGCACCTGCCAAAGACAAAGACTTTTCAGAGAACGAGCGGGTAAGAGAGAGAGAGAGAGAGAGAGAGAGAGAGAGAGAGAGCGAGAGAGAGAGAGAGAGAGAGAAGTGTGTGATTGAATGAGTGTGTGTACTCGTGTGTGTTGTGTGTGGCAAAGTGAGGGGTGGGGGGGGGGTCATTCCATGAACGGAGCAGGCACTCTGTTGGACGCCAAGAGAAAGCGAACTGTGGCTTTACAGAAGTGTACCCTATATCTCGCTCACACACGTTTATTAGCATCAGTTTGAAACACTAGGCCCTGAACCACTTTGGAAGATGTGAAGTTCTTGGCAAATCTAATACAATATACACGAATAAATTTAAATTTGAGTGTAAGTGTGTGTGGTATAACGAGTGAAAAGACAGGGAAGAAAGAAATATTAATGAAAATATTTTAATACTTTATAAATTTAGAACATATTTATCAACTCGTCTATTACTCCACATTATTTTAACAGACACAAGAACAACTCCAGTTTTTATTACTGATGCTTGCATCAACACAGCATCCGTTACAGTACCCCGTGGCGCGATCAACTACACGTTGCAGCCGTCGTAGACAGTTTGAAGGCAATCACGATGATGTAATATAGCAGCAGGCTGCTTTAATCTGTTGCGAGTTACACAAAACTACTCCTTTCAGATAACCGACGTCGTAGTATCCTTTTCTTCCGCCTAGCACGTCGATTCTATCTGCGTGTCGCTGTTAACAAACACGTAGCTATTACTTCTGCCGTAAGATTACTATCTCGTTGCAGCCTAATATTTGTCTTAGCCGAGCGTTACATGTTAATTCCTTTCTTTCGTGACAGCAGTTAGGGCAAATGTAGTGCAAGATTATTTATCACCACAGATTTATTTGGAACGTGACTTATTAGTGAAAGCAAAATAAATTGTTATCGATATCTGATAGGGTTTGATAAACCAATTAATGTTATATTGTCTATACATTCTATAAAGCACGCCGTATCTTGTGATTGGCCACAGTACTGCCAGTATTACACTCACCCTTTCTCTTTCTCGTAATACACGTTTTTAATATTGCTATTTTACATGTACACAGCCTGTTTCAACACAAAAATAATACCACTTGAGACTAAGCTGAAATACAACTTTTAACACACCGCACTTAATGAAAAACGCTATTTTGAGGATCTTAAAAAAAGGCCAGAAACACAATATGTTCAGCCTGTTGTAGCTGAAGATATACCACATAAATACCTGCGAAAACAGTACGGAGATGTGCACTGAACTTCACCAGAAACATTCCACTAGTAAATGAACAGCGTCAGTGATATAAGACACATAGGAAACTTTGTACGATGGGAAGCTTAGGTGCCATTCAGATCAGACACTAGTGGCAACGTAGAACTTGATACGCGCGCCATTTTCACCCCTATCTCTTCCTTGCTTCTGTGCCTTAAAATAAGAAGGTACATTGAGGTAGACAGGCACCTTAATATCAGTTCAAGCATATACATTACCACCCCTAGCAACTATTCACTAGTCGCCACTGATGTGTTCTCTGAAGCACTTAGTCAGTAGTTTCATCGCCTACGGCCTAATTCTCCGATGTGCTTCACATGCTTCCTTCTGGAGGGTTCCACTTTCATCCAACAGAAGCTATTTGTTTGTCAGCGACAATGTCCGAAAAGTCCTCTTTGTTTTCTCGGGATCTCCCGTTTCCCTCGCCCTTTCATTCCGGCGCTGTCCCATACTCACATAAATCACCCTCATCGACTCTCAAGACCTCGATGTTTAGAGCCACCCAAATCTCTCCACTCACTCACTCTTCTACGGACTGGTGATGCAGCCTTCTTTTGCAGCAACATTCTCAACCACACAGCTGAGGAAGGGAGAGATCTGGGTAGCGTTTAACAAAATCAAGTCTACAGCTCCAACGGAGTTAAGTGAGGTCGAGATGGAGCAGTGAAAGAATCTAATGGCGGAAGAAACGGGAATGTCTGAGTAAATTCCACAGACGGATGGCAACGTCCGCCTAGTTTACTTCGTGCGGAAACAGGAAATAACTTCTCTTGGACTCGAACCCTTTCACCGTGCTGGGAGATGAGTTACGTCCACTTCGACCTTAGTTCCTTCCTGTTAGCGGATCATGCCAATAAGAGCAATGATCGACTGGGGAATGTCTTTACAGAGATGAATATGATAGAAGTATAAGAGGATTTTAATACTTTTATTTAACTTTTCAGTCACGATTTCTACTATATTTGACTTGTTGTTTGTGAAAGATACTCATGATTTCAGGAAAATATGTCCACTGAAATGAATAGCTTCCGCACCATTTAATGATAGAAACATACTCCAGTTTCACAAACAACCACAGCCAGTAATGCGATGCTCGACATTCTCTATTCGCTGCTCTTATAAAATGAGCGAAAATCATTGTGTTAAAAATAATATATAGTGCCGTCTGCTACAACTGTAATTATACAGTTTTCTGAAAGAAATATCTAAGTGGCTAGACGGTTTCTATACATTGTTATGTTCCAAACGAAAACGTTCTAAATATTTTAGCATAGGGTAGTCCTAAATAGTATGATTAATTATGTCATTATGTTTCTTACCAGTAAAGTATAACATCCGTAATACGATACAAACTGCCCCAAGTTTAGGAAGTTGTTACTTGTGATTTTTTCCTTTTTTTAAGTTTAAGAGGTTATGTATAATAGGAACTTGTGCAATGGATTCATTTTTGTTTCGACGTCACTAAAGTCGTAACAGTTTTTTGAAAGGAAAATAAAAAAAGGTTTATAAAATTTTCCAACAACCTTTAGGTATTGGCATAGGTGTAAATTGTTTGGTCACACGTGGTTTTGATATTAAGAAGAATTTAGGGCAACACATTTAGTCAAGGAATATTTCTAAGATATGCATTCGAAAAATAAGCACGCATACCGCACCTTGATGAAATAACTGATGATAGCGTGTAAGTGAGAAGTAAGCTGACAGACAACCACGCACTGCAGTGCTACGTAAGTGCTAGACTGTCGCTCACTTGTTCTATTCTGCGACTGGCGTCACCGACAACGCTTGTGCAGTCAACGTAATCGTACTCAGTTACGCTTGCAAGTGCAGTACGCCTGATTGTATCCACCAAGTGTATGCACTTCCTTATTGGTGCGCCATGGCTGCGGCACGTTAGTTAGCTATGCACTGATTGGTGGCTGACCTTGCATCAGCCCTCATAACGTGTAGGCTTGTGACAAGCTCACTATGTGACTGAAGTTCATATTTTAGGGTAAGTTTGACATATCAGTTGTGATTCAAGCAACATTTACTAAGGCCCCCGCCTTCCTGAAGATTTTCCTCGCGTTTGACACGAGAAGCACGGAAGCGATAAGGGCGACACTATTTCGTGCATTAATGACGTAATCGCCGCTAAGCGCGAGGCTCTGCTGAACTGGCGCACAGTGTTCTCGTCGTACTGCGTGTAGCCTACCTGTAGGACTTTCAGCGGCGACGCTATTATTTTATTGATGGAAAGTGTACAAGAAGGCTCAGTGCAGGGCTCGCGAGTTGTTTTGTTATGTATATGACGCGTACATTTTCAGATAAAACGCTTTGAAATAAGCCGTTTTTAGCTAAGTTGGAGTGGTACTAAATGCGTGTGTCTAATGTGCGTGATGTCTTAAGAGCCGTTGTCTGAAGTGCGTGTTGTTTTCGTAGAGCAGCACATTGCACGCACGTCTAATAGTTTCGTGGGAAAGCCACAATGCAGGTACCTACTTCAAGCACACTGCAACGAAATTCAAGCACCAGCCAGGCGGAGGACCTCGCGACAGCCTTGCTAATGGCTATATATCTTCAAACTCGAGACAAAAAATTGCAGCGAGTTTATAATAGTATGCCACCTGCAAGACTATCGCGTGCAAGCTACTTAACTTCTTGATTCGTTCTCGTTGGGCTGGTCATGACCAGCTTGGTTGGAAAGAAAGCCGGCAGGGCGAATGTTGATATCCGCAAGGGTACAAGCGCGTTGGTTTATTACTCTTGTTGGCGTGTGCGGCAGAAGATATGTGTGCGCAGAAGAATCTCGGTTCTGCTTTGTAATGTTATTGTCCGGTGCCGTCTTGTTGGTGCATTGAATGAGTGAGTACTTTATAACCCATCTGCTACGAGTTAAATTCCTGCTTGTCCAATAAGGCAGTCGCCATATTGGCATACTTGAACTGCGTTGTAACACATTAGAAATTCAAGTTTTCTGACGAAACTATGAAATATGCCTGCAGTATGTTTACCTACGAATAGAAGAGATACACTAAACAAGGACGGAATGGTATTTTAAATAATACCATGTTTGCGACATGTTTAAAAACGACTTCTCCCGACGGCCGTATCCTGAAACATAGGTACGTCACTGACATAAGTGAAACTGCGGTAGCAGCCTGTACAGATATTTGCTGCACACTTTCCATGAACAAATTATAGGTGCGCCTCTTCACTGCACGAGAGCCTAGCGCGCACTTGATGAGCGTGGCATTGTGACCCTTATCGTTCCCACGCTTCCAAGTATCAACGCGAAAATAGCTGCAGGCAGGCAACAAACAACGCGACCGCTCATCCTTCCTCAGACTCTACATGAAGCCTGTTTGCTCGCTTGTCATCCTTCACCATTAAACACCTTCCATTTCATACAACTTCATAGGTTTCGTACTACAACGTATTCATTGAGCTCTTAAACAGATTGTTAGGAAACTCACCTGAACTATTTAGGGAGGTGATTCCTTGTGGAACATGGGCAGACTTATTTATTGCAACTTATAGCTTGGTACAACTTGTAAGGAAGATAACCCCCCCGGAAAATCAAGTTTATAATTCGTATTTTCACAACATATTGAAAACGGCGTAGAATTAAACCACTATTTTCTGAACAATGTTAAGTGTTATCAAGATATTCAACATACGAAAATACCAGTGTTAAGACCGTCCGCCTACACACAAACAACTGGGGCGGCTATCCTCTAATTGCATACAATTGTTTTGGCGTCATGTGATATGACATTTTGATGCGGTTCTCTGAACCAGTACGTCATACTTAACAATAAGTGTCCTCTTGTTGCAAGTGGCCAGGCCGTTTACTTTTTAAAACACACAGATATGTCAGTGGCGACGTTACAAAGCCTGGCATGTAGGCAATACTCACACACGCGGAGGTGGCTTGGTCGCGCAGGTCCTGCACCACTGTGCAGGACTTCGTTGTGATCGTCATTGTTGATGTGAAGGATAGTCCTCTGCACAGAATATGCAGGTGTACAACACCTGCTGTACACACCATGAAGCTTCAAGCCATAAGCCTGCAGTAATAACACTATATCGTTATATATGTTTCTGGCACGTGTGTGAACTCACGAAGGTTGTACAAGTATTGCCATATCACATAACCCCAAAACAATTGTATGCATTTAGAGGATGGCCACCCTTATTATTTGTATGTAGGCGGACGGTCTTAACATTAATTTTTAGCCTACTTTCCGAACGAAAGAAATGCTAATGAGATCACATTCCTGTCTGTGTGTATGCGTGCTTGTCTGCGCGTGTGTACCCCCCCCCCCCCTTTTTTTTTTCACCCTACAATTTTTAAACGCGTTAACCGAATTTCACCAAACTCGGTACACATATCTGATTAAGTAAGGACACGCGACTTTTGTCGTTTTAGACGACGCCAAGCACATACTTTCAACATGGCATTCATTTTGAAATTTAGGTTAATGTCATCTCGGATATCGTTAAACCGATTTAAATCAAATTTTGTCTGCTGACAGCGCAAGGTCTACGCATTGAATTCAGAGCTGAGTATTGTTGTTGGTCTGCCACGTTGGGGAGAGGGCCGCATGAAAAATAAAGCTTTTATGTTATATCTCGAAAACTACTCTATCAATTTTCGCCAAATTTGGCACGTACGTAATACTATGATAGACAGATAAGTATAAGTAATTTAACTTTATTATTTACTTATTTTAGGAACGGCGGCCACACAAATGTTTTAGGTTTATTTGATATATAACTATCACACCGTTTGACCAATTTCAACCAAATTTTGTACGCTGGCATTATCTGTTACAATTATCATATAAGCCATACAACAGCCACTTTTGCCAGCCATTTTGTAAAATAGCACTACATGAATAAATACAATTTTTTTGCCATACCTCGGGAAACTATTGACAGATTCATATCATATCTTGCTGACAAAAAGTACTGCGGCAGTTGATGTGTACAAATATGTTTCCAGTAGGTCATGCACTTATTTTCAAAGTGGCGACCATATAGCTATTTTAGTTTCATATATTAAACCGTTGAAACCATGTAATTAATTCTAATGAAACTTTCTATGCTGGCGGTGTGTGTGTTTGTATATATATATATATATATATATATATATATATATATATATATATATATATATATATATATATATAACACATCAAATGTGTCCACAGAAAATCTCTTTTGTCCACCATTTTGTAAAATATGATCACATGAAAAATAAAATTACGTGATATCTCCGAAAAAAAAAATCTATTTTTACCAAATTTGGCAAACAAGAAGCACTTCAGCAGGCCATGTTAACAGATAAACATTGAGAGGGTCAGACATACATATTTTTAAAATGGCGGTCATATAAACAGTTTAGTTGGAAAATTCTTATCTAAGAAATTGCAAAAAAATGTTCAACCTGAATTTGTATGTTGACAGTATAAGTTATATTAATCAAAATTTTCTATGCAAAGCCTCATTTCTCTTCCATTTCGGAAGATATTCCAACATGAAATAATATAGTTTTTATTCCGTATCTCAGGAAATAATCAACCGATTTCTTTAAAATATGGCGAAAAAGTTGTACTGTGGTGGGCAATATTAATTTATATGTTTTAAGTGTATCAGTCTTTTATTTTCTGAATGGCGCCTATACAAACATTTTAGCTTTGTGTGCTCTATCTACGAAACTATGCAACAGATTTAAATTTAATTTTGTATATTGCACCTACCACAATCATGGAACGTGTTAAACATGAAATTTTTGTCCTCCATTTATGAAGATCGCCACATGAACAATGGAGGTTTTTTGCCATATCTCGTGTATTAATCAACCGATTCATACCAACATTTCACGCAAGTATTGCTACATCAGGGTATATAAATTAACATGTGTTATGTGTTGCAAGCATGATTTAATGGGGTGCAACCTTTCAACAAAATTCAACCATATTTTGTATGCAAACAATATTACTTATAAGCATACTTTATGCTCATAGAGAGCCACTTTTGCCTTATTCCCCGAAAAATCCAACGAATTTCCACAAAATTTTGCACATCTACAAAAAGTAATATAATGATACATGATTTAAATGTTGTCAGGCACTGATTTTCAAAATGGTGGCCATATAGATATTTTGATATATTTGGCATATCAATTTAACAATTTCACCAAAATCAACCAAACTTTATATGCTGACAGTATATATTAGATGTATAGTATAAAAAATTTTTTTTAGTCAGTTTTGTAAGATAGCATCGATTAAGAAAATAAAGTTTTTTATACCTTATCTCGGGTACCAATCAACCAATTTCCGCCAAGTTTTTCACACACAAATAGATTTATGGCAGGCCACATAATTATTTCAGGTTGGTAAACCCTATCATTCAAAACATTAGACTGATTACATCCCAAGTTGGCACTCCGAAGCCTGCCTCCGTGATGCAGTTCACTGCAAGTTAGCTTAATTTTACGAATTTTTCTGAATTCGAATTCCAGGCAAGCCACTGGTGTATTTTAATTGCCTTGGTACTGTTTCACATGTTTCTGATTTCGTCTCTAATGATATTGTTGTCAATGAGACATCAACGCCTACTTACCATCTAAGCTTTTAAGAACTTCACAAAAATTTATTTCCACCCGTATTGAGGAAAGTAGGCTCATTAGTAATCAGTAACTTTTCGTTATTATCATATGTTGAAGATCTCTATAATACTAAACAATGTTCAGAAAACCGTGTGGTAATTCAGCGCTGTTTCCAATATGTTGCGAAAATATGAATTATAAAGTCGATTATCCAGGGCGGGTATCTTCCTAAGGAGTTGGGCCAGGCTATAAGTTGCTATAAATAAGTCTTCCCATTTTTCACAAAAAATCACCTCCATAAAAATTTAAGGTCAGTTACCGCACAACCTTTATCTGTACAGGTTCACCGATCAGTAAACCACGTGACTTGAGATTGAAATCAATACCAACAGCTACTTAAAAATAACACTAGTGGGTTAGTTTATTTGTTGTTGATTCCTTAGTAAATACTTGAAGTATGAGATGGACACACAATACCAGAGGGCGTGAGTTGCTTTCAGGAAGTGACATGTCGCATAAGAAGACAGGAGATCTGAAGTAACCATATATGCGTGTTATGTATACAGAAAACACACATTTGTGTGTACATGTATTGCATAGGCAGTGTCTGCTGCTTCTTTTTAAAATTGAATTATTATGCAATACGTCCAGTTTGGTGAATGAACAGTTAAATGGGCACAGCAAATCAGCATATTCATTATTTTGATCTGTTCTGCCTGCTTAAATGTGATCGATCAATATTTTCCTAGGTCTTTTGAAGATATTTTCTCTCTTAATTAATGCTGTTTTTTGTGTCAGACAAACAATTGATATGTTTTTCCATCTGGTTTGACACCGTTTCATATTTTCAATAATGTTTTGTATATTTATATCTTATCTATAGTCCATTCCCAACTGGAACAGACTTACGAACCTTTGAAAAAAAAACATCCTAGCCCTTAGCTGCATGAATAGCTAGTAAAAAAAAAAAGTGTAGGGTTCTGCGGCGGGTTCTGTAACCGAAGCAGAACCTGCAACATTTTCTACTAGCTATGCATGCAGCTAATGGCCCGGGTGTTTTTTCAAAGGTTCATAAGTGTTTCCATTCGGGAATGGACTCTAGTATCGTCATTTCTTTCCTTCTCCATTCAACTATAGGCAGCCACTCAGTAAACACAAGTGTTAAATATGGAATGCTAATACAAGGAAGGCTTTATTTGGACGAAACAATTATTATTATTTTTATCAATGTTGCAGTGACGCCTGTCCACATTGTTATTCCTCCACATGTTGGTCCAGCGTCCTGTCATCTACACTTCTCAACCGGAGAAGAGAATTCTTGACGAATGATGAGGGAATATGTCAAACAGTATTTGCAGCCTCCTGTGTCGTCATGTGTGGTGAAGTCCCGCAGGCTTTCATCAGCAGACAGTTGTAGTGGTGGGACGGTTCGGCACCACAGGTCCCGAGTTCGACTACTCGCGTGGTCGTAGTGTGGAGAGGATACTGTGGAGTGGTCAGGGGGGAGCTAGCAGCCAGTCCAGTCTGTGGTGAGAAGAATTAGGAGGTAAACTCAACTGGCTGACAACTCCGAACGTTTCTGCGCACCCCGTCACCTGGGTCGCCCACTGCCTGGCAGTACTTGACACGCCTTCACTTGAACTGCCTTTACGAAATAACTAATAAGTAAAAATCCTTCCTAATTTTAGTTTCTATACTGGAGAGTATGACGGTGCTAAATATTTATGTTTGATGTGTGTGGCTGTTGTGCGTTGCCATTAAAAAACATTGTTTTACATATGACAAATTGTAAGTTTAGCGTGCTATGTATAAGATTGTTAAAATTTTATTTTATCACTTATAGAACTTGCGGTGTACTTACTTCAAAACTTGCTCAGAACTGTGCACGTCATTTTGCGAAAAACCGCAGTACGCCACGTGGAATGTTTTCGTCAGATGATGTGTTATATTTGTGAAAGTTGAGAAAGGCGCGGAGCTGTGCCTGCGCGCTCGTGTCTTTCGCACCTCCATGCCGCGCCGCACCGGGTATTGGTATCGCAATGTAAACATAGCTTCTTTTGGTTTTCAAGCTAAGTATACACATTATTTTTTGTACAATATTAACATTGTTAACGTCATAAATTAATATTCATGTCTTGATTGTAAATAAATGTAGTGTGCCATTAAAAACAGACGGTATATAATTAACACCTGCGTTTATTGACTGGGTAGCAATGATACGCGAGATCATGTTAAAGTTATAACTTTTACATAAACCAGACGAAAGAGTGCGCTTATTAGATTAATATGATTGGCATAATTCTACTGTCGCTGTAATAAAACATTGTTACCTGACAGCACTATTCTATGCGCACATATATGCATATTTATTAGTACCAAGTATATAGCGATGGTAATTACCGGAATATTTGAGGACAAGGGTACCTCAGGGCATTGTTTGATTTGCAAATATATTAAATCTTTAAAGTAATACACAGGAAATCAGAAAAGTGCTGTTAAGAACATACAGTTTATTGAAATCAATACCAAATGTTGCACAATATTCTTCATGAAAGTGGCTGAAATTACTGAACGCCAGGCACTGTTAGTGAAAGAGCATTTTTAAATTAGTTATATCTGGTTTAGTAGATTTAACTGTAAAATTATTTGTTATTTCTTTTTCCTTTAATACTTCCTCCTAATTTAAGTGACTGTACTAGCAAGTTGTTTATTAATTAATTTAATGCGAATGTACGTACGTGTTTTACCGTAGTGGTAAATGCCAACTGAGGCTCAGGAAATGCAATTTGATTCGTCGTTCTCATTTGTTCGTGACTCATCTGCCTTTGAAAGATGATGTGAAGTTATTTATGACAGACACTCTTCTTCATTATTGTCTGTAATGTTGCGGTTTCTAGTAAATACAGATGTGAAATGCTTTTCCAGTACATACCAACTTTTTTTGTTCTTAAAATCAAGTGGTATTGGGTGGTCGTTTGCAAATACCATGCTTCTTATATAAATAATGCATTTTCAGTACGTATTTGTTTGATTTATCGGTTGGTATATAAATGATTCCCTATTTTTCCTTCAAAAAATGAAACAAATTTTTTTTAAAGAGTTGTTTGTAACAGGATTTCCTAGCTGAAATGCTATTTCATTCCTGTGGTCAATCACCCGTACTAAGCATATACATTCAATCATTTCTGACAAAATGTTGTCTTGTTCCAGTTCCGTATGCAAGCTTGCTTTTGTCAGTGTAAAGGGTATCAACTTTTCAGAACATCGAACCAGTTGTTAAAAATGTGATGCATCTTTCCAAGGTTCTATTAGTAATTGCTTTCTACCAAGACATTTGAACGCTTTATTTGACAGATTTATTTAACAGAAGCTACGCCACTCTCTTTACTTTCTGTCTTTGAGTTCTTGAAACGTCTAAATGCTGCTGGGAAAATTTGAAAGTAAACTTAAGATCTTGACATCCAGAAGTTTTTGAACGCATGGTTTTTGATTTTTTCGCTGTTAGAAGATTTAAAACCGTCATCTAGAAAGTGACTTCGTGTAAGTTTAAGTAAGTTAATAGTGTCTGCGAATATAAAACCCTCTCTTGACTCATCACAGGGTTAAGGGAAGGGTGAATGTGATACAGGAAGCACTATACACCTTGAGATCCGCAATTTGATGTGAGCGCGTCAGTTACCCAGTGAGAAGGAATGCTGCTAGGTGCGTGGCTGCGACCCTGGTGACGTAATTGAACGCAGCCTGTGGGGCGGCACGAGTCCAGTCGTTGCGAGTACGAAGCTTTCATTGCTGTTCTTTGTCGGAGGAGCAAGTGGCACCTCCTTGCTGCATTGATAACAATCCCGCAGGCGCAGAGTGAGCATTATATCTCCGCAGTATACAAGTGAGCGAGCGCTCACGTCGCAGACAGAGGAGCCGGATACCACAACTGGACCTTCGCCACAGTGCAATGAGACTGCAGCGAGCCACCCTCTGCTGTGCACCACTGCCACTGCACTAAGCCTGCAGCTCGCTGCTGCTTCATTACACTCACACACATACACACTGCAACTGAGGCACGTGGAAGGCCGAGCTATTAGTTCCAGCTTGGAGCAAATAACGTGATCACAGAGTGAACTGCTAATTAAAAACCCTATTGTAGCCGCTCACCTACATTCTCTCTCTCTCTCTCTCTCTCTTTCATCAAGAGACCGATATGCTTCTAGAGACAGACATAGCTAGCGCGTAGACGACCATCCTCGAGGATATTATACCACTTTTGTCTTTCTCGTTAAGACACCGACGTTTGTTAAGAAGTTATTTAGCTTCCTACTGAATGTCTACAGCAGTACAGGTTAACTAAGGAGGCTAAACGTGTGTGAGATGAAAAGTAAATCCAAGAAATTCAAAATCGCTTATTTTAGGAAATACATAAACAGGAATATATTTTAATGTTGTTGCATCTCTCCTTTTCTACACAATGACAGAACAGGGGAAGGTAGGAAGAGAGAAAGTGGCGGGTGTAAGGGCCACTCCACGTGACGTCACGGCGCGGCGAAGGCAGCTAAGTACACGCTACAAGGTCAACTACATCACTTGGCCCACAATGTGACTTCTATACACCACAAATATGACAGGCAGTATTGTGACAACTACGACATGTTTGGCTGTAGTCACGTTACTTCTATATGAATTGTGAACCCGGTAAATATGATTCGATTCTATTAAGACAAACTGTACAATCCTGTCCTGCTCGTATCAATTGTACATTACCGCTTTTTCCCTTTTTTTCTCTTGAAAAGTAAAACAATATAACACCCTTATTGATACACTTCATCGGCATGTGTAGACACACTGAGATATCACAAAAATATTTTGAGCCAACACAATTTAGTATTATTTGTATGAAATCATATTGATAAACCAATTACTTAAAATTTAGCGTTTGATAAAATGTTCTTCCATCCCCTGTTAACTTTCCTTCTTGACATCACTACACCATAACGTGGTTTAGAGAGTGAGTTAGTATTCTGAGTCTATAACATTTCCAAAGTATAGACAAAAAAAGTTTCATTGTACATTAATTTTTTCATTATAATATCACGTTAAGCTATCATGTGCAGTATGCTATACACAGTTATGAAACTTAATTTTCTTATCTATCCTAATTGTTGTTAAACATGTCTTTTAGCAGAACAATTTGTTCTCATTTTAACCACAAAACAGTCAACTAATGTTCATTTTTCTGAAAAGAATGACTAACCCATTAGCTGCACTAAACCCTAATTGAGTAGGTATTCTGTGTTCGTTCTTCATGTACAGCATCAATGATGGATTTAACAAATAAAAGTGAATTACTGTAATTAATTCTTGATGCAGTTCAGCCCTAAGCATAGCAAAATACCTATAGCCCTACACAAATGAAAGTGCAGTGAAGGAAAAAAGTTTTAGTCATTTAGAAAAGAAACCAGGTTCAGCGACGTGTAAAAGAAAAGTAACCAAATTTGTTGTTTAATTTAGAAAGAATATATGCTGGTAACTGCCGTTACTTTGTATCTCCTGGGGTTACTTTGGACCAATCAAAATGTTTGTTTTTGTTCTTGCCGTTTAGCAAAGGATCAGCAAACTTTAAGCTTTGTATTTTTAATTTTTTATGTTATGTGTCCTGCTATTCCTTCGCCAAATGACAGCAAAACAAGCATAGTGAAGAACTGAAGAACTGTATTACTGCGGCTTGCCCACGTGATAACGGCGAACAAGGTGCCATAGCAGTCTGTTCGTCGATTAACCACAGAGTGAATTCTCGTTACTATTGGCATATCAGGCTCTATATATCATAGACAAGAATGAGGTAGACTTACTGTCTTCTCGACATATTGCCATCGTCGGCTCGCTATTAGACTGTGACCAGTGAGTAGCGTGGATTGAAGTTTAAATTTGGCTCAACTAACGAGAGAAAGAGTGGTGAAATACAATAACGTGAAAAGTGAGGCAATGACTTGTTGTCGACAGCTGTGGGAACGGCGAAGTCTCAGATCTGTGCCATTCTCACCCACATTTCCTCTTATCGACATACGATGTACGTTGGGTAAACAATTAGCGGCATGTATCTTGTCACGGCACCAAGTGTAGTGTCACCTGCTTATCACAACATCGTCAACTCCACTACGCTATTCGTAGTAAAGTGAGTACTTTTGAAAGCGCTCTCATTTGGAATAATAGTGATTAAATATATTTTATTGTAGCCTTAGACGTTAACTTCCAAGTGCGGTGTAATATTAACACTGTGTTAATTACTTACATGGAAATATGTATTAAAAATGGTGGCTGTAAGTTAAAAATGTCTGGAAGGGGGCCTCCAAAGTGCTCACTTTGCCGTGAACAGCCTATAGCAATGTTCATTAGACTCGCTACAAGTGAACTTTCCTTTGTAGCAGGAGTTTATGTTCATCAGAATCCTGGGCAATGCAATTAACTTCCAGACAAATATGGATACAGTCGAGATGGTCTCATTCGCAGTTCGTCTGCCGTTCGAGTAAGAGTTATTTTTCTCTGACTGAATCAGAGTTACTAGAAACTTAGCTACGTCATTTTTAGACATATAAAGGCAGTATGTGTGTTGCCGCTATATATAATCCATAATCGCCTTTCTCTCATTATGAAGGTGTAGTGAAAATTATGGTTTTGTTGTTATAGCGGTCGATAATTTTATCAGCTAATGTGACATTTTGAAAGCTTAAATTACTTGCATCACTCCACACAGTTACTGAACTCGCGTACCTACCTATCTAAAGAATTCATTCTGACGTTTGCACGACCTGCCTTTTGACCTCGACGACCATAATGCTGTGCCCTGCATCATCGCTAACTGGTTGTCGCCAGTGCCGATTCTGCGATTGAGTTTTCACATATGTTCAAAATGTACGTTGGCATGAGAGGGCGAGAAAGGTATAAATACGCTCCTTTTATACATTTTTGTTTCATTATTATTCTAGACTTGGAACAGTACGTACACAAATTGACAATTATGTAACTGCTGTGCCACTTCTGTAGTAAAGCCTTTGGAATTTTGCGGTATTCACGACGACATGAAATAACGACCTGCGGAATGAAAAGTTCGAGTATGGCTTTTGAATGCAAATTCTGCCAGGAACAGTTTTATCGGAGTAATGCTTTAACAAGACATTCTAAAACTCGCAACACTGATTCTGTGCAATCTCCAGCTGCTCCACCTGCTCCACCTGCTACACATGCTCAACCTGCTCCACCTGCTCCACCTACTCCACTTAATTCACCTGCTCCACTTGCTCCACTTGATCCACCTACTCCACCTGCTCCACTTGCTCCACCTGCTCCACTTGATCCACATGCTCCACTTTCTCCACTTTGCTCCACCTGCTCCACATGGTCCGTCTGCTCCACCTGCTTCACCTGATCCACCTACTCCACCTGTTCCACTTGCTCTGACTTATCCACCTGTTCCACCTGCTCCAGCCACTCCACCTTCTCCACTTGCTCCATCTGCTCCACCTTCTCCACTTGCTCCACCTGCTCCAGAAGGCTGTAGTGGTAACGTGCAGGTTGTCAAGCTAGATGTTACTCTACTTATAAGCATTCATGTTGAGAATGTAGCGATCTCCCATGAATCGCGACATGGAAGCCTATTTCCGAATACAGTGAGGTGCATCATCGCGGGGCCATCGGGTTGTGGCAAGACATGCAACCTACTGAGCCTGCTGAAAGAAGAGAACGGTCTTCGGTTCGAGAACGAGTACCTATACTCCAAATCGCTCCAGTAACCGAAATACCAGCGACTGGCACAAGTACTGCAAGCCGTGGAAGGCTTGGGTTATTTCCCATGAAGCGATAACTGAGCCATCGTGGTGCCGAGTGAAGCACTGCCAAACTCTATATTGGTCTTCGATGACATTGTCTGTGAGAGACAACCTTGTATACAGAAGTACTTTAGCATGGGACGATACGTGTTCGTTTACTGCGTGTACCTTTGCCAGACTTATTCTCGCATACCCAAACAGATGCTTCGCGATAATGATAATGTTTTGGTGCTGTTTCGCATAGACAGTATGAACTTGCGGCATGCGTAGGACGATCACGTCAATACGGACATGACATTTGCAGAATTCAAAGATATATATGCCTTGTGCTGGAAAGAGAAGTACGGATATTTGACGATCGTTAAGGATATACATAGGGAAAGGTACAGGCGTGGGTTCTATCAGTTTATCGCTGTCTGTCGAGAGGGTTCGTCTACTGGGAGCCAGCAAGTGATGTCATCAATACCTCCTGCTGCTACATCGATGGGTACTGTTTCCGCATACGATTATGACGAGACAGTTAATTCTAAAGATGGAATGACTGAGTCGGTTTGTGAGGAACGTACACTTGCAAGACGTTCGTGTGAAGTCGGAAAAACTTCAAAATAAATTACCATAATCTCTAAATACTGATGAACATACAACTCCTGCTACAAAGAAAAGTAAAGTTGATATTAAGGGTGAAGCAGGAAGGGAAGACAATCATGAAGATAGCATTGATGACGACTATGACGACAGTGATAGTGTTGAAGATGATGATTTCCTCGACGGTCCTGCACATTTCCCCAACGAGTTTCCTTCGACAAGTGAGATGAAGAAGGCAGAAGACATCCAGTATACTGACGATATGTTTACCGAAGATCCCAACAAAATTGTAGACAGACTTAAATATTTGCTCGATAAGCAACAACGTGGGGATTACTCGACCACGAAAGAGGTGGATTCGATCGTAGGAGAACTTAAGCATCGGGGTTATATCAGACGATGCGATGAACTGCTTTCTTCTCAAAATGTAATTACAAATAATAAACTATTATTATTAAATAATTGTTTTGTTTTATTTTTGTGCATTGCATCCTTCTATCTGTCATAAACTTTTTTTAAAAATAGGTTTTTAATATATTTTTAATAAATCGAGTATGCAGTCCAAAGTCCTCCATAGTGCATGTAGCTATACCACTGATTGGAAAAAATATTTTTTAAAAATAGGATGCATTGCATTTTTTTATGTCTATAATTATATAAGTGCCGACAACTCGTTTGGCAGTGAAATCGAGAAATTGACGTAGAAGTCAGTAGTGTAATATGCTTGCTGACTTTTATGAATTTATTGAATTTTTCTCGAGATTTTGTTTTTAGAGGTCACTCGGGTCACGGGGTCAAGGTTGAGGTAGTCTGCATCTAATATGGTGGTAGTAGTCTGTAATGTCATATGCTTGTTGACTTGACTCTAACCAGGACGAACATTGCAGAAGGGCATTCAAGACCCAGAATGTATCATACTGTAATGTATAGGACATCGAAAAGAGTGTAGATGATAATATACAAAAGTTTGTTGCAAGGTAGAAAAACTGCTGATGAAGGGTTCGGGCTTGACACTCCATTCTGTAGATCATCTGCAGTTGAGAACGAGTGCATACCAACCTCTTATGAATTAATATGATGTCCTCTTCTGGCCTTGGAAAAATAAATCATCTCAAAGAAATGTTAGTATGTAAAATTTTGTAAATAAAAAAATATCTAATTTGCTGTGTTTTATTTTTTAGGTACACCTTTAAATAATACAAAAAATATAGATATATACGTAATATTTTTTTTAATGAAAAAAATATTCTAAGTTCTTACGTACATGACTAGAGGATAGAGTATAGTAGTTAGGTTAAGATGATGTTGAGTAGAGATGAGAAATTAGTCCCTACATGTAAATAAAATACTTAAGTCAGGGATAGTCAAAGAATATTATATTTTTACCTGAAAAATAAAAATAAGTCTGGGATAGTCAAAAACTTAATAAATATTTATATGTAAATAAAAATTTAAAACTTAAGATAGATACTTAAAATGTAATTTAAAAAATAACTATTAAAGATATTTATTCGTTTTTTATGAATATTTTTCGCTCTTAAATCTAAAATGGTGGTCCTGGCAATGGATTGCATAATAGATATGACATCACGATCGTATGCGCCTTGAAAAGACGAGTCCGGTTACATAAAAACTTAATACTTAGGCATTCAAATTTTTTAATTATTAAAATATATTTAAATTAAATTTTTTTGTTTAGATTTTTTCGGGTTAAAGGTCAAAAATCCTGAATCTCACTCTACTGACCCCAAGTCCTGGTGGGTCACGGATCCCTCTTAGAGAAAATTACTGAAAATCGACTTTTCTGGGCAGTAATTTTTTTGCAAATTGGAAAAAACGCGATATTTTAAGCAAAAAAAAAAGTGCTTTTGGGGTGAAATAATTTATATATGAAAGATTTTTTTTTGGGTGAAAACATGCTCTTTTAGGGTAGAACTAGCGATTCTAAGAGAAAAAATTTCGACATGGCTGCCGTGGGTCCGGCTCCGAACCCAGCTCTCTCCTTCGCCTACTACTTGCGTGTGTTGGTAATGCTTAGTATGAAGCAGTCCTCATACAATATATTATTAAACTGAGTGTACATGAATGTTGTGCGTTGTCACTTTGCTGTCATTTTCTAGACGTAGTTTAGCTTCGTTTGCACCAGGCGGAGGTATAACCTCCAAGTATAACTTTAGCAACGAGGCCTCAGAAAAGTTCGGAGTATCCAGGAATGCGTGTGTCACTAGATGAGCCGTAGAGTATATATGAGGTAGACTGATCACACTATCTGCGCAGTCTCCGTGTACCATAACTCAACTACTTTACTGCCAACAACTATAAAAAAAAAACGACGCAGATAGAATGTGAAGTTTTAAAACCGTTTATTCAACAAGTTCTTTGATATGTTTGCATACTTCCTCTAACCAATGTGTAATGAAGTTTGACTGTATACAAATTTATAAAAGTATTATACTAACGGTATTTAATTAAAGACATTCCTCACAGTTGACCAGGTGAGTTGACAGCTGTACTGGTGTGGTGTAAGTGAACGCCCGGTAATTGCGCACAAGACAATGTGTCCATCTCATAGTGGATGAGATGAGATGAGACTACAGTAATCGCCTCTCCGCCCAGCGCACTTAGATGGCGTGCAATCTTGCCGATGGAAACTCGCCTTCCTCAAATGTACTATACTAGCTGTAGTTCAGTTAAGGACGAAATAATGAAGAAAGATATGTGCCTCAAGTCGATAGGCTACTCGCAACCGCCAAATTTCTCCACTGGACGAAATTTTTACCCACAATGCGGAGTAAGTAATGATAACTTTCACAACTCGTTCCGTATAATGATTTCTGCTATTGAGCATTTGAAAATTCCCATTACGCATTATGGTAATTTCACTTTGCTCAGTATAAGAAACCATACTGAATTTCACTTTGTGACCACTACAAATTACCCACAAAATGACGTGAGTATACTGGTTGTAAACCCTGCGCGTTTATGCATGTTTAGGGGAGGTTATGTTCGGGTAGATCATGACAAGTTAGGTTAGGTTCGCCTACATTAGCATAAAACCGGG
This sequence comes from Dryococelus australis, assembly GCA_029891345.1. Classification (NCBI taxonomy): domain Eukaryota; kingdom Metazoa; phylum Arthropoda; class Insecta; order Phasmatodea; family Phasmatidae; genus Dryococelus; species Dryococelus australis. Next base: position 204,803,753 of record CM056996.1, on the reverse strand, counting down.
GACGTAAAAAGACCTTTACAATTACCATTACAACCAGCACAACGCAATGTGGGTCCAACCAGAATACTCACATCGCGTTGTGGGTGAGTTGTAGTGGCCACAAAGCAAAAAAAAAATTGTGTCGTAAATAGGAGACAAAGGTACCTTTATATACACAAGCAAATCTCAACACAAATACAATTTAAATTTGACGCTCTTCAAATGTGTTTACAAGTTGACACTACTAAACCACAACCCCTGGCTGGCGTACAAGAACGCTTGAATGAAAAGGCACTGGATAACGTGAGACCAATTATAAACATTCGCACAATATTATGGACAGAATTCACAGCTCTAAACAGCAAAATTACGTAGTAAACAAGATTGCAAAATGAAGCAAAAACATGGGCTGTAAATTGAAATTCGCGCATAGATTTGACCAATCATTTTCTTTTTAGTTATAAAAATGTTTATTACATGCAATACTGTGAACTCCAACAGTTTCAGCAATTCAAGTAAGTATAGTTTCACACTATCTGCCTTAAATATACTCAACGATGATATCAATTTACATTTATGAATAGACATTAACATAAGTATTTATCACAGTTCTCAACGCCAAACAGCTTTACAAATGCGGCATTCCAAGCTGACAAAGGATTTGGGCTAACATAATAAAATTAACATATAAAAATCGCCCAATTAATTCCTTCAATTAAAAAATAATTAGGCTTGTGTGGCACTTTATATTTAATTACCCATAGTAATAAAAAATCTGCGCTTTTTCCCAACAGCCGCTTTATACATTCCAACCAGCATATAATTCACAATATTCCCTCGTAAAATTCCGTAAACAAGGACACCTCACACATATGTCTGATAGCACCAACGTAAAAAAGGCAATAATCCATGCCTTAATCCATCACAGCTGGCTTTTAACATGTTAAAAATATACTTTAAAAATAGTGATTAAAAATATTAACCACTCGACTCTCAACGATTTAATGCTTTCCGCAAATATTTACAAAGAATCATTAAATCTGGCCAAGATAACATACATAAAACTCCAGTGATTACAAAAATGTACTTTATCTCTACTTCACTGCTCTCAAAGAGAAAAATTAGTATTAATTGATCACAATTACGTCTCCTTAGACAAAGCGTTGCTCACGCCACACTCTCTTATAAAGAGGCTGATGAAATTCAAGAAACAAGATTTCATTGCATTCAAACAATTAGTAAACTTTTCATTAGACTCGCTCACGCCTAGCCCTGACAGCCTGACACGCCACTTCATAAAAATTCTTGAACTCTTTATATATCAGGACTCAATTCTCCTAGAAAAATGTTACCCTTCAACAAGTGCAAAATTAGCATGCTTTAAACCAGTGGAAACACAATCCACGACAAATTAATAATTAGAACCCAAAAATGTTCGTTTCTGACAAGCAGAGCTGCAGCCCCAATTCACACTTGCAGGAGCAACTGACATTTACCTGAAGGAGCAAAATATGTCTGAATTGCAGTATTAAAGTCGTACTCTAAATACATTTCTTATAATAAATTCACAACAATTCATACGTGGCCGACGATGGGAGCATGCGAATGTACGAGACAGGTCAATAACAAACTTTCAATTATTTACCAAACGACAGGAGAGGAATCTGGCGAGATACATACATATATTTGAAAACCACAATTCGGTTAATTGATTCATCCCAAAAGTAACGCACAAGCAGAAATTCCAAGCTAGCAAACTCCAGGAGACACCAAGTGACCTGTCACAGTCGTTGTCCTGGGTTGGAAACTCGTATCTACACTTCTAAACTTTAGGGTCACATGGACCCTATGCAAACAAATACTGTCCCCAAAAAATATATATAAATTATAGCCGACCAGATTCAGTCCTGCAAAGAATAGTGAAAAATGACAACATGGTCATTGAAATTACTTTAAACCAGAACGCCCAACTAACATTCGGCAAGAGCTCGTCCATTTAACTGCTCACCCGAACTTACTTTTTGTACAAAAATCCTCGAATCATTACGGAAATGCTGTACCTCAAAAATGGGCGCGCGACTCATGTCAAAAAACCTTACCAATTATTTAGTTGATCAGACAGCCCCATGCGCGGGACATCGGAGTAGTTTGCAAAAGTTGTCATGTTCCTAACAGAACACGTCATTCTCAAAGCGATAGGAGAGAGACGCGTAATTAAGAGGCTAGGTCGGCGAGCAAAAGAACAGAAGTGAAGTGACCTCCGCACACGACTGACAATCCGAGCAAGCATCGGGAGTGGCGGAGGAAGGGAAGACAAGGAAGGGGAGCGTGTGGCCCTAGCAGCGCGCGCACATAGCCAGTAAACTGAGTAGATATAAATTTCGGCGCCTCGATGACGTTGCACAATATTATTTCTACTGTTGAGCAAAGTGCAATTACCACATTGCGTAGTGGGCATTTTCAAATGCTCACTGGCTGAAAGAACTACACAGAACGCATTGTGGAAGTTAATAATTACCTGCGCTCCGCTGTGGGTGACATTTTCTGGCAAAGGGCGAATTACGGGATTGCAAATAACAAATACATATTTTAACGCTTTTGCGAGACACATTTGTTGTGAAAACACTAATTATACTTTTTCAACCCTCAAAAATATACTTTAAGGGTAATTATGTTACAAGACACCAGAGAGGCATATCAGAACTCGTGAGAGATGGAGGTCTTACTGAAAATAAAATAACTAAATGTGATTGTTAATTTATTCGCACAGTTATTATTTGCTACTTTACACTAACTATATCCATTATTACTCGTGTTATTCTCAATGAGTGTAATAATTAATGTCTATCTCAACTGGTAACTGGATTCCTTTCTCTATAGTGGTTACAGTGAATTCACAGTCAGTATTTACAACATGTTCAACCTGCATATCGCCGTCATTTCACTGCCTGCTACCCACACATCCAGTACAGTAGTCCCACCAGCCTATCGAACTCTTCACTGTAGTGATGCTCGCAGTCGCAAACTTCACTCTCTCTGCTACACTCGTCTCTCTACTGGCTCGTCGTCTCCGCTGTTCTTGCACACACCTGGCGGTCAACGTCTTACACCTGACCTCTACACTCTAGACTGTCAACTCAAAATGCTTGAGTTTTCTTTAATCTTTAAAAATGATTGACAAAAAGAAACTTAAGTGACGAGTATAGTGAAAGAGAAAAAAATTGCATGTATTACATGTTGCTGGAAAGTTGGAAAATATTCAATAAATTGGTTTTGTTTTTTAAAACTGGGACTATTCCTTGTTCTCAGTTTGACTGTCTTGTTAACGTCACAGTAACAGGCTTACCACACATCAGTAGTATTTTCTTTGGATAATTTTTCTCTGCAGTTTGGTAACCGTGTGAGAGATGTGACTTTCGGCTTGAGCCGTTCACCAATGTTAGTCTTATTGAGTCCTCAGCGTCTCGAAGTGTATCAGTGAAAGGTGAGGCTTATATAGGTATTCTGACCATGTTTGCCACACACTACTTACTAGTATTCTAGAATATAATCTCATTTTATAAATAAACATGATTACGACGTTCTCATTTATAAACAACACATATCGAAAGTCATAATATTGCACGGTACATGCAGCAAGGTAATATTTAACAAACAAGTTCTATAAAGTTATTCCTCCCTGTGACAAACTTTTATTTTGATTATTTTTAATTTACCATGCATACTCCAGGATTTGACTGTATTTGGTGTATGTAAATGTGTAGTTGAATATAGAAGGAAATATCTGGCAGTATTTGTAGTAAAAGTTGCCGCTAATATTATTTAATATTCCCATCACGGTTCATCCGCAGTTAACGGGGCAAAGAGCGTAATATAATATTCAAACGTCAGCTGTAAATATAGTTGTTGACACGTGATTCCTCATCGCAGTTTTTTCTCTCGAAGGTCGTTCCACATACTTACATACACTGCTTATTTAGACTCAAGCGTAGAGATTGTCTTGTGTTCATTTAAGGAAAGAAATCTATTGGCAAATTCGTCACACGTAATTAAATCATCTCTAAATTGATTACAGTAAGTTCATGTTTCTTACGCGGTTAAATTGTGAGTGGTTTGTTTGCCATTAGAACTGCCTCAGTCTTCAGAGAGTAAGGAAACTTTGAAGAGGAAGAAGTTGGTGAAGATGGCTAAGCCAACTTCTATCTCGTAACAAGAACAGTCAGTGGGAGTAATGTCGGCTGTAAACTGGAGGCCGTGCTGTCGCTTGTTTGCTCCTAACACGCCTCGAAGGTATTACATTAACTTGCAACAAGCTGTGTGCCATCATGTTCCTAATGGTAACTTGGTTCTGCTGACTGTCAGCGCTACAAGCGTCAACAAGCGACAGATGAAGTGGGTCTGCGGTCTGCGTACTCTACAAGGCAAGCCGCCATCATGAAGCGACAAAACCGCTGTTCAAAAGCCTTTTTTTTCCCTCTAGATTTTGACGATATTTTGAGGTTTCGTGAGACGGTTTGGATGATCACTTTCGAATACCAAATCATTTGAAATAACATAATCATATTTTTCTTAAAGCGTAATTATAAGAATTTCAACGTCACACAATCTTAATACGCATAAATGCCTAGCAGAGAGGAAACGCCGGGTTGCTGCAGGTGGAGATAAGGAGCTAATTACGTTGCTTGCCCGGGATTGGATATGGTTTCGAACCACTGCGAAAAATATTGTGTGAAGGCAGCGCTGGCGTCGTAAAGAGAGCGCGGCGATCGAATAGGTGGCACTGGAGTGTAGGTCTCTTGGGGAGGGAAGGGGATGGCCAGGAGAGTAGGGATTTCGGGCGTATAAATTAGCGTGCGTGAGCTAGCATAGGGGAGATCATCCCCAGCCACAGTGCTGGTAGTAACTCGAGGGTGATGTGGTTCCACCCGAGAAACAAGAACATCGAGAGATGATCTGCGCTTCAAGAAGTTAAGTATAGCTACTGGTGGGACTTTGAAAATATTTGCCATCACCGAGAGTTTTACGACGAGAAACTTAGAATTTGTCGTCGTGTAATGTTTGGACTTAGCCGATGAGAGTGAAGAATAGGGACGTAGAATTTTGCCGTGGTTGGTAATTTGGACTTTAGACTCTGGAAGAGGAGAAAATAACTTGGACAATTTTCGGCCTGTGTGGGACTCTGAAATATTTTTCTAACTTATCATTTTTCGGGTTTGGACTTAGTCTCTGGCGATGCGCGTATGGGGACTTAGAACGTGCGTCACGGGAAGACGTTTGAGGGGGAAAATGCACGACATAAGTTGGACTTAGTGTCTCACAGTTACGGCTGAGGATAAATGGTGATATACTGTGTGGGCCGACAGAGTGAACTTAGTCGGCGTGGGTGGTTGCAGGTTGAACTTGGTTGTTCTTTCTAGCAGTATGGTCGCATTGTTTTCCAAGTCTCAGTAACAGAATGAGATACTATAATCCCCATGTACTCGTGGTATTTTGGGCTTGATTTGAACTTAGGGGATGCGAAGCAAGAAGAATTCCGGAATAGAGGACTCGGAGATGGCGCGTGAATGCAGTTTTCCCTAAAGTATGAAGCAGGGGAAATTGAGGTCATATTTTGCTTAGTTTGCTTTGAAAGGATACTAAGAGTTAAGGATGATGTAGTGGGAGTGCTGGGATACTGCGACTCATGTGTGTGGGAACTAGTGTGTTTTATTGACTGCGGTAAAGAAGATGACGTGGAGTGGAGATTGCGATGTTTTTTTTTCCATTTTAAGGGGGTGCTGGTTTATGTGTGTGGAGTGTGTGGAGGTCCGAGGGCATTACCGCCACGAACGTGGAGATTGGTGTTGAGAGTATCCACAGGTCTGAATGACCTTGACGGTGTTTTGTTGAAAACATGTGTGATGGTTGTGCGAGAGAATGAAGCACTTTTCCCTTGTGTTTTTTTCGTGGGTTTTTGGGAAAATGTTCCAATTTTTGGAAAAGGCCCAAAATAGAAAGAGACGATCACTCCAGTGGGCGTTTCTCAGGTTTTTATATTGTATAGGCATATTGCTTAGGTGGAAACATATTGTGATCACCCTGCGAGGTGAAAAGGAAGAACGATGTTCAAATTTTAAGGTGTTTGTTTTAGTGGTGAATGAAATTTTGTTATAAAGAAAATTAAACCTTTGTTAAAAGGAAGTGTGGGACATATGGGTGCCTGAAATAAATGTTCTTTTTAAGGCAAATTCAAGACAAGAATTTTACATGTATTGTGAGTAGATATTATTTTTGCCGCGATTTGTGTTATGGGGCGTAATAGTGTTATCTTACCAAGGATTGTCTTTTGGAAAAGATATATTTTAACTGTTTGGTTTTAGAGGAAATATTTAAAGATTTTCAGTAGTGTGTTTGAAAAAGGTGCCCAGAAATAAACGAATAATAGTTGGTATGAAGAAGTTAACTGGGCAGAAAATTGAGTTTCTATTGTTAAAGGCTTTTAAGGAATGTTAAAGGTTTTGTGACGTTTTCAGAGCTTGTGAATTTCGAGAATGTAAAATTAAGTTTTGTCATACTGATCTTTTGGCGTCCTTAGTAAATGCAGTTGAATTGGAAAAATTGTCAGTTTTCTATTCAAGTAGTTTGGACAAGATAAACCGCACTCAGATTAACAAAGCATACTTACTCTGTTGATCTACTTGGTAATAATGATGTTTATGAATCCTTCCCTATCCCGAGTCCTTTTACGAAAGGTATAAAGAAGGGTTGAGTATGAGGTTGTGCTCTAGGTGCAGAGGCAAATGGGGCACAAAATATTTGTTGGCTTTGCTGGATCAGCAGCCAGTTCAAGTCACTTGATACTTGAGTGGTGCGAAGAAAATTGCAAGAGTTTTACGTGACAAAAAAAAAAAACTATACCCACCCTTTAAAACTTGCGGGCAGTTTAGACAGAAGAAATTAATTTCAGAGGTAGTAGGGAAATTGTGTGAAAATTAATCAAAGCAATGGGATTGAAGTTCAAAAAATTTAAAAATAATGAGTTATTATTAACAGGAAAGAAACTAGATTGTTGCGTGGCGAGCGAAATTCCTACGAACTATAAAGGAAATTGACAGCCAAGGCGAAAGCAAATTACCTTTAATATACCTCGATGAGACAAGGAATTATCCTAATTACATTCTAAACGAGTGTTGATAGTATGATGACGTAGTAGGGGTGTACAGAAACAACCATCCAGGCCATAAATAAATTATTGTTTGCACGGGTAGTGAAAATGGCATCATCGAGGAAAGCAAGTTAATTTTTAAAGCAAATTTAAGGTTAAAATGAGATCGTTCGACATTTAGATTTCCCGCATGCTTGTTTTCGTCAGACTCGCACAAAATATGTAAATATGATTAAGTTAGGTGGGCCGGTAGCATGGGGCAGGGGACCTGTACTCACAGCTGTAGCTGTAAGCAAGCAATACACGCCGTGATTCATACTGGCAGGACTGCTTCCTTATAGCAGCGTAGCGCTTACCTCAATGTGGCAAGGACAAAGGGGAGTACCGCAGCAGAGGGATGACGGGCAATGTGAGTGCAAGTCTCATACCAATACATTACATTTTATTCATGTACCAACGTAATTCAGAAAATTTGTTTCCTAGTCATTAACTGTACTGAGTAGGGCGTGCGTACAGATGCACAACAACAATAGAACAAACCAACATAAGAAGAAATGCAATCGCATCCCCATGTATAGTACACAAGAGCAGTGTTATGGTTGAAACACTTCACATTAGGTCTGTTCACAGCGTGTGCTCGATGTGTTTACCATCGACAGCAATACACATATGTAAACGCACATGCAGCGAGAGACGAGTGGCCTGAAGTATTTCTGGTGTAATGCCTCTGCAAGCGGCCACAATGCGGTTCTGCATGTGTTCTGGCATTGTAGGAACCATCTTGTACGCCCTATAATTCAGTGTTCCACACAGGACAAAATCTAGAGGTGTGAGGTCTGGGGTGCGAGCTGGCCATTTTACAATAGCACCACGCTAACAACCGATATGGAAACGTTTAATTTAACACTTGCCTCGCCACCAAAGCAAAATGCGTAGGACAGCCATCATGTTGACACCACATATCACTACGTATGTCGAGCGGTATGGCTTCCAGAAGTGCCCGTAAGGTCTCTCTGTGTAAATGGGCGTACGTACAGCCGTTCATTGTCCCTTGAATGAAATATGACGTAGTCTCCAACGATTCCACACCACATGTTCACTTTCCACTGTCGCTGGTGCCCCACGTGCCAGACCCAACATGGATTCTCTGTTGCCCAGTAGTGCACATTTCCTCAATTTACGCGGCCATTGTTTGTGAAGGTCTCTTCATTGGTAAATAGTATGTTCTTTTAGTAATTGCTGTTATCCCTTACAGAAATCAGAACAAACCTACAAAACTGAACACGCTGCTGGACATCCCACGACGAGCCACGTGATGTGGATGGAATTTCCGTTAATGTAGTATCAGTAAGACACTTGGTTTACTTATTCCTACGAACCTGGAAAGTTCTCGCACACCCATGCGGTGGTTTGCATCGACACGTACCAACACATCGTGTTGATGTGTCTCGTCCTTAGCAGTCATTCGTCGCACTCGTGTTGTGGAGTTCCAATCACCTCGTGACAAGAGACGTGTGCAAATTCTTCGTAACATTTGCCACGAGATGGGAGTCCGATTAGGGTACCTTTCACCATACATCTGGGTGGTTTTCTTGGCAATTTTGCCACACTCGTCGTAAATAAGTAGAGCGTTCAGGTTTTCTCATTCGTGAACTTCATCGCGTAAGTGCGGCCACACACTGCAATACCGCATATTACAGTATAACAGATTACATGGACTGGTGCTACGCTGCTATAAGGAAGCTATCCCTCCTAGATGAGTCTCGGCTTGTGTTGCTTGCTTACAGCTGTGCGTACAGGTCCTCTGCCCCATGCTACCGGCCCACTTAACTAAATCTTATTTACACATTACTTCTTGGCGCTTATGTGTTACTTTCCATTGCATATTCTATATCACTGAATTCGGCTTTGCACGTACTTTCAGATGCCGTTGAAATAAATGTATGATTCTAGGGGAAATCGTATGTGGTTTAATTATTTCCGTACATTCACGTGTTACGAATAGTCACTTTGCAGCAAATTACTTGCCCCCGTGCGTAATTTCCTTTAGCGAAAACCGCATTTCGTTTCGTTATTTGCAACCGTTCCGGAAATTTTGTGGGTGTCCACGTGTTATGCGCACCATGCCACACACATATTATATATATATATGATAGAAATTAAGCTTTATCGCGTCACTTTTATACCCCACAATCGCTTTATATATAGTAAAAATTTACGCTACATATACGCTATATATATAATATGTGTGCGTGTATGTAGCGTAAATTTTTACTATGTATGAAGCGATTGTGGGGTATAAAAGTGACGCGATAAAGCTTAGTTTCTATCCTGATAACGTGTCTGAGTATTGTAAACTTTTTCAGAACATTTCTTTTAATATTCGCGATAAAAATTTATCATATAGGATATAAAAAAATATATCAGTTCTCTGAAGTTTGCTAAGAAATCATTGAGCCTGAACGACAAAATGTGACATGAAAATAATTTAAAAAATTGCAGTAATCTAATTCCTTGCTTACTGAGGCGAATAAAAAAATTTGAGCGGCAAGCAGATAGTGCTTGAATTGCCTGACACACTTTCGCTTGAACACGAAGCCTAATATACGCCCTGTTAGAAGGCAAATGGCCTCCTTGATAACAATAAAAAAATTACATTTTTCTGAAGACTAAAGGTAGTCCATCGCTTACCTTGAATCGAAAAACTGCATAATCTTAACTGTGCGAAATATCCAAAGCCAAATTAATTTTAAAATTCTCTCTTCTTAAAACACTAAGTCTTGCGAAAACACATACGTGACAGTGAATCTCCGCAAGTCAAATACGTTTAACCCTACCTGCTAAACGTAGCGAACAAAATCAAGCTTAGATTTGCCAATTTTTAGTTGTGCGCTTTAGTTCAGATTTGTTGTTACAGTTTTAGATTCCTTAAAGCGTCACGCGTAGCAGAATAAATAGCTTGCCCTTAATTGTAAATATTTTGTATATATAACATTGACATGATAAAAAAAACTGGAAGATTGCAATAGTTATTTTAATATACGTTGTCTCGGTTCTCTCCTTATTAATCTTGAACTACTATCACAACACCTTTTTCAACGAGATTAGTTTTAGGCGCTATAATCTAGTTGATAGCCGAGATGAGTGTAGCGCCTAGAGCTTGTCGCACGGTAACAAGTGCCGAGACTCGCGTGTAATCACGTCCCGACTAGAACTATGTATTGAAACACGTAACATGTTGAGGTAAGGCGCGTGTGTGTGTGTGTGGTGACAGCCACTAACTGTACACAGCGACAGTGGAGCTGGAGCAAGAGAGTGACTGCTGGAATGTCTTGTCGGTGCCGTACCTGGAGACAGATCTGGGGACAAGCGCGATCGTCACATTAACAGCGATGCAATCACGGCGACTGGAGAACGCTGTTCCGTTTACAGCAGCATATTTATGACGACCGCTACCTGGCTAGCTCTCTTGTCGGTTACGCTCAAACATAATTATAGTCTGTTCACGTTAAAATGAGCACTTTTAACAGCCGTGCTTAGCATCTACTTGTATGCCCATTGTGTATTCTTTACCCTTATGTAAAATTAACACTGTCATGAGCTTTATCGCCTTGTTCATGCGTCGGTCGAGTGAAACTGTGAAATTATTTAAAATGTAGATATTTTACTAATCTGCTCACTTTTACCCTTCGCTGCTTAGAAAAAGAACGGAAAGCGAAAGAAATAAAATTAAGTTATTACAAATGGTTGCCTAACACTTTTTATTCGACGTTAAGATATAGAACTACTTTCCCTCTAGCTTTACCAACTTTACTTGGGCGCATGTCACGCAGTGCGCCCGTTAAAATATTTGCGGGTGGGTGCAGTGACTTTTTTCTAAGGTTGATTTCGACCTGGGCTCACTTTATCGTACATCGTGTATTCTTCCACCATATGAGTGACATTAACGTTAATGTAGGTTAATGTAGGTAACGTTGTCGTAGGTCTGATCTCTTTATTCAAGCGTTGGTCAAGTGAAAATGTGAGTTATTCGAAAAATAAATAGTCCACGGACTTGCTAATTGTTTGCATTTATATACATTAAAAGAAAGGAGAAATGAAATTAATTATTTTAATATTCACAAATGATTGTGGAATACTTTTAATTCATTGTTAAGGAGCCCGCCTACCTGCAGATATTTCCCGTGTTTGGGAGTGATAAGGGCGACACTGCCCCACGCATCAAGTACGTCGTCGCCACTAAGCGCTGTGTGTGTAGCCTACGTATGGGACTTTTCAGAGGTGACAATATTATTTTATTGGTGGAAAGTGTGTAGGAAGGTTCAACGTACGGCCCTTGTGGATTATTATAAGTATCTGACACGTATATTGTAAGACACAAAGCTCTGTAAAAGCCTGCTTTAGCTCTGTTAGTGCTTTGTAATGACGTTTATAATGTGCGTGGTGTCTTAGTAGAGTAGAGATAAGGGGAAAAAACACCTGAACGTGGAACTAATTACCGCAAAGAGTTTAGTGGATTTTTCTGTATTAAACACACCAAAGAACAGCATGTTAAAAATATACATTCATATCTGCCTGCAAAAAAATTATACACGAATTACGTCAATCACAAAGTAGACAATGTTCGAAAAACATACCATGTCCAAGTGTTCTTTGTTATAGGGAAACTGAAAGAATAGTCATAATAAAATCCTCATCCTAATATAAAAACTAAACGTATCACTCAATATCCCATTTGTCCCATTCACTTCCATCATTATTTCCTTGCGAGTCTCTGCAATCTTTCCCGCAACAGCTTTTGCATAGTGATGTAGATGGGAGTCCATATCTGCGGCACGTACATCTCATATTGTAACACAATTTATCAACTGTAATCTTACAGGCACAACGTATCATATTTAACAGATTATCTGACACAGGATTAATATCCGTCATAATTGGCTGAAATTCTTCACTTGCCTTCTGCCATCTCCATAGTGCCTTTCAAATGGACCCGTAGCAGATGTTGTTTTGCTGCATTTTGCGTTGGAGGCAAACATGAAATATCAAATTCCTTCTTTGAAGAAGCTATTTTCTTTATGTAATTGTCATAACGAAGCATATTGAAGGAGCATGAGTTGATATTTCCACCATACAGTGATACAAGAACTTTACAACCTCACATGAAGCGCGTGTTGTATTCGTAGCTGAGCACATTAGACGGCGCACGTTTAACAGTTTCGACTCTACCCACTGCAACACCGCAGCGCAGCCCCAGGGCTGTGTGATCGCATACCACTCAGTATAACACATACTGTATGTATGCAGGCAAGGACAGCGATGTCCTTCACAGGTTGATGTGGAAAGTGCTCATCTTACCACGAACAGGGTATACATGTCTGCAAACAGTGCTAGATACGTATAGTCTAATCGCGGTTTCTTCACACTTTTCACACCAAACATATGAACAATCACCCAGCGTATAACGTGCTTGGTTGTTTACAAATTACTTCTCGAATTACAAGCCTCTTATACTTCTGTTAACACAACTTTATATTATTTTTAGTTAAAGTGAACTTTTTCTTATGTATATTCTATCTATAAATTTCAGTTTTTCTTTTGTAATTAATGTAAATAAAACCGGGAGAAAATAGGTTTGTTGGTATGTTGGTAATGCCTTGTATAGGCTGTTCACGGTAAAGTGAGCATTCTTAAAGCTCTTCAAACAGTTTTTTTTTTTTTTTTCAAACAATTTCTATCTTCCTGCTGTTTTTAAATATTAATATTGCAACGTGACTTATAAACACAGGTTATAAACTATCGACAGAAAAGTAATTGGGCACCTGTCCACAATGTTTGCTCGGTTGTTGTCACCCCGTTAGAATCTCATAGGGCCACCTATTGCGGCTACAACAGCAGCCACCCTGTCTGGCATGCTCTCTACGAGTGTTTGCAGGACATCCACGGGGATTAGTCGCAATTCCTCTTGCAACCATTCCATGAGTTTAGCAATGGATTTTGGCCGCGCCTGACGAGCCCACACCCGGTGATCCAATTCGTCCCAAAGATGTTCTATTGGGTTGAGGTCGGGGCTCTGGGCGGGCCAGTCCAATCGACGAGCATTGTTATTGGTGTATCACTGCATAGTAGCCCTTGAAACATGGCACCTGGCATTGTCATCCTGGAAGTAACACGGTTCCATTCCGTAAAAACGCCACAATGTTGGGAGCATTTCATTATCCAGAATGTTTCAATAAGCCTCTGTGTTCATGCTACCACGGACAAGCACCAGCGGTCCTACGCCGAAGTCCGTGAAACAGCCCCACACCTTCACTCTACCACCACCGAATTTCCTAGTTGGCACTATACACTCCGGCAGAAGCTGTTCCCCGGGTATACGCCACACCCATACACGTCCATCCGACCGGAATAATGTAAACCTCGACTCATCACTCCACAGAACCGATTTCCACTGCTCCAGTGTCTAGTTGCGACGCTCCAAACACCACCTGAGTCGCCGAGCTTTATTGCTTGTCGTGATATGGGGCTTATGTGCAGCTGCTCTTCCGAAATATCCAAGTCGGTGGGCCTCTGTACGCAATGATAAAATGGAAACCGATACTCCTATTGCTGCATGAAACTCCTGTCGGATGGTAGCCATGGGATGTGCCCTATTTTTGACAATTTCACGTGTCAGTGTTCTGCGATTTCTGTCGGGCAAGACTGGAGGTCGTCCAGAACGTGCAGCATTGGCACAATGTCCATCGACCTTCCACTTACGCAGGAAGAATGCGACCGTTCATTTGAGCCTGTTTACCTTCCGTGCACTCGCCCGGCCCGACAGCCCACAGAGATGGCAACCCACAATCACGCCCTTATCGAAGTCCGATAGCTCTGTACCTCGTGCCATCTCCTCTACACCGGCCTGCTGTGTATGGCGGCCATACAAGTCAACTGACGTACTAAATTACCTATCTTCATGGTTGCCCAATTACTTTTTGGACGATAGTGTACATTTCAGCACTTTCAAAAGTTAACGCCTGAGGCTGCAATGAAATATATTTATTAGTGGTTAATGTCTGTTGGGAGGGCCTTAACAAGTGCTCACTTTACCGTGAACAGCCTATAACAAATAGGACATATGCAAAATAATATTACACTGAGTGTGCTGTCCCTTTGGTATGAATTTCCTGCGACGGTTAAGCTTTGTCTGCATAAGGAGGAGGAATATCCTGTAAGTAGAACTTTAGCTGGACTTCGGGAGTAACCGTGCACAGACTATAGACTGACATGTGTAGGAAGAGATTGGTCGGGACTTGGCCAACACACACACACACACACACACGCGCGCGCGCGCGCGCCGCGAACACCGAGTCGCAAACCCGTTATAACCAGCAGGACCATTATTTATCTCACTGAATTTTTTTTTTTATTTAGTGCTGCGTCGTCGGCGAAGTCTCTGAAGCGGGTTGCGAATGAATATGATCGGGAACACACAGTAAGTAGTGGATGTTGAGGTACGGCCCGGACGTTAATGTGATAAATAACGGAACCCGTGTGGCACGCACGTGTGATTGTGTATCTTGTTCCTTTCTGGGGAGACTCATAAAACTAGAACTAGTTCTCGGGATTCATAAAGTTCTTTGTAAAAGAACTCGATACCTCGACCAATAACACGCCTATGCTTTAAAAAGATCTTACGGGAGTACCAACCGCTGATAAATTAAGGCCGTGTTCGTATTGAGCATTTATTATATTTGTATTTTAGTATTAAGTAGCGTTCAATTTGTACGCCGTCGACAGTCACTTGTTCAAAGATAGTTGCAATTTGATAATAGGGTAACTTCGTCGAATAACGCCAGGCCTGAAATAACGCCATTTCAAATTGTACACGTAGTTTGCAGCAAATACGATAGATGGTGCGGTATGTATCTTTCCTGAAACGAAGCTCATTTTCCGCTCGCCCCTCCACCATGTTATCTACTTTCGGTCAGAAGTTTCGTTTCAAGGACGTTGCGAGTGTGTTTCTGGGTGCGCGTGAGGGGAAATAAGACATCGAACATTTACAGTACCATTTTAGGTACGCCCATTAATTTCTACAAACCCACTTCCACACGATAAGTGACACATGTCAACGTATTCAGCATTTAAAAGCGTATATTTTTATGTCGTAAAACAATGTCTTTGGGGGCATGTCAGGATATTCAGTTAAGGTTAGAAAAGAAAATGTCGTTTTGGGAAATATCGCCACGTGCATGGCGGGCAGTAACGCCATGTTTGATTTATCTTATAGAGACTCGGGCAATAACGCTAAGTTTTGTTTCTCTTTTAACGAGGACTAAAACCAATAGTATGCAAGGCCTACGGTTAAAGGTATTTTGTGATAATCATTTGTAACATCATTTTTTGGTGTTGTAAAAAAAAATTCTAATTACT
This sequence comes from Dryococelus australis, assembly GCA_029891345.1. NCBI lineage: Eukaryota > Metazoa > Arthropoda > Insecta > Phasmatodea > Phasmatidae > Dryococelus > Dryococelus australis. The sequence continues at coordinate 204,788,215 of CM056996.1, read as the reverse complement.
AAATTTACATCAAATGAAGCAACACACAATGTGGTGAATGATTAGCACACCGGTGTATTGGTGGCAGTTTTAATTAAAATTTGGCATTGTGCCATCAGTAAGTTTACAAAGAGGGTAAAAAATTTTTTCTCCATATTACAGATGCAAATATAGCTGCAATGGGAGAAAAAGTGCCAAAATATAAGGGCAAAATGGAAATCAGAAGATAGTATACAGAATGGAATAAAAAATGTAAAATAAGGATTGTCTGTGGCAGCAGCTTCAATGCAATATAATGTTCCTAGACGAACACTGAGGGATTGGTTGAAAAGAGAGGACAGAACACCGAAACATAAAATTGGGCGTAATGTGTTCTTAATTACTGATATAGAGGAAGAATTAAAAATGACTAGAAATCAGATTTGCTCATTTGCTTTTCAGATATGCGATGAGAAAGTAATTCCCCATTCCTTCTCTAACAATTATGCGGTCAAAGGCTGGTTTTATGGCTTCATGAGAAGAACTAATGATATTGTTCTAAGAAAGGCTGGGAATTTTAGCTATTGCAGGCTCATGAGGTTCAATAAGGAAATTGTTAGTGCACACTTAGAATTGTTAGGAAAAACTCTAGACAAAATGAATCTTCACAATCAGTCCCGCCTTACTTACAACGTCGATGAGAGTGGATTGCAGTTGGCCTATGATTGTTCGCAGCTAGTTCTAGCTGATAAAGGTTGTAAACGTGTACATGGAGAAAAAGGCGAAACTGTAATGGTTGCGACTTTCACTTACGCTACTGGCACAAACTGGATTCCACCTATAATATTGTATAAGGAACGTATTCAAAAAAATAATTCGGTGATGACCTTCCGAATGGCAATGTTTTTGCTATGGCCCCTAAAGGGTACATTACGAAAGAGGAATTTTCTCTTACTTCACTTAAATTTGGAAAAGCTTTGCGCATATTTGATGGTCACCGCAGGCATTTAGATATCTGTGCGCTTGACGTTGCTGAAAGCTGAGAGATACAGCTATTCCGGTTGCCTGCACATTGCAGCCATGAATTACAACCCCTACACAAGAGCTTCTTCAAGTCGTTGAAAGTTTATTGGAACTCGGCTGTGGACAATTTCCGAAGGAAAAATCCAGGAAAACCACTACGGAATCTACAGATCAGAAATATGTCTAATGAAGACTGGACACAAGCAGCTACCCCTATGAATGGAATGTCTGGATTTAGAGCTACAGGAATATTACAAGTAATCCCAGTGACAAATTCTGCTCCAATGATGTCTCAGATCGCACACCACTACAAGCTAGGCCTACAAGTTCTTCTGCGACTTCTTGCACTTTGGAGATATCCACAGTACCAGCAACACATACAGCGCCGTCAACCAGCAGCAACACTCCAACTACGTCAACATCATTAGCGACTGCACATAGTCTGATTCCCACGCCTAAAATTATCCGAAACACCCAGAAAACTCGCCATTCCTTAAATATGAAAGCTACTCTGGTGACTCGTCAATCGTGTTCAAGGAATGCCGACCAGCCATCTACTGCGCCTGTGCATAAACATAAACGTAGAGTGAAAATTCGTAAGAATAATGGTGACCTGCACTGTGGGGACTGTGGCCGAAACTACTACGACAGGTGTATGAACGTGCCGTGGATACAGTGCTTGGAGTGTAAAGTGTGGTACCACGAAATTTACGGCAAAGGAAACATTTCAAAATGTGGTTTGTGTAATTTGTGTGGCGATGGATGTACTCTACTCTCTGAAAGCAGCAGCAGTGACTAGAATGTTCTAACACCTAATTAGACTTGTAAATATTTTATGTTTAGGAGTTACATGGGCCATCATAATTTTGTGTCTCCCTTTTTTGACTTAGGAAAGACTTTTAAGTCATCCAATTTCTTCACTGTGTGATGACACATTTTTCTATTCCTTTCATTGTTTTTATAGCCTAACTAAAATATTTTAAGATTAGACTAATATCTGGGTTTTGTAAATAACTAAGTGAACTTGTAATGTTGGATTGGAAATGCGTAAGAAAATTTAAAAGACTTAATTGCGAATAAGTTCTTTTATTCATATTTCTCTATTTTAAGGCCATTAATATTTATTTAAGTTTTCTAAGATATTTTCTACTATTTTGTCAACATATATAATTTTTTTAAATGGATATCGAGTTTTTAAATGCTTTGAAGAATAATGAATGTGTTGCAAACAGTACGTATTTAAGTTTGAGTGTTTTTATTCTAAAAAATTAGCCATGCGATATTCCCTGCCATATCTGGCAATAACGCCATTCTACAACACCACAGAAAAATGTTAAAATATTTTTATGATTTGTATAATTTTGAATATATATATATATATATATATATATATATAGTGTTTCCAAATAATACAGCTACCTTCTGAAAAAAATATTCAGAACTTTATTGCTCTAATGTTATAATTGTAAAATGTATGGCAAAGATGGTGAATTAGTGGCGTTATTCCACGAACTTACCCTATATTAATTTAGTTAAGTTTCGTTACATACTCATACCTAAATGACTAAAATACCAAATACGTCATCATTTTGGTCGACTGATTCTGGTCACGTGACATTTGAGTAAACTAAAAGTGCTAATTCGAACACAGCCTTAGCGGATATTTGAGATACATTTTCGTCACTATGTAAATTCTGCGCATACTGCACGAATCAATATATGCGAAACGTAAGTATCTCAGATGCATTAAAAGCCTGTAGTTATATATATATATAAACCATATATATATAACCATTCCAAAACGTATTTTATACATCATTTTCAAAATTGATTTTTTTTGGTCCATTGAATTTCAGACGTTATTTTGTTTATACATCAGCATCATTTGGCCAGCAGAACACACATTTTTCTTGTTAGATTAAGAAGCACAGTTGTCTGTAGTTCCTTTACGAAGAGTCTCTTTTCCTGAAGCTTTATACAAAATACTGGCCGAAGAATTAGCGTATTCCTTAGTTCAGAAACAGAACTACCTTTTTGCTAATGTGGCGTCTGTTTTTCTTTAACCCGCCACTTACATCATATCTCTTTGACTAACATTTACTATTCCAAAGTGTCTCCTGTCCTAAACATGCAATTCCAGGACGTCACCTCTATGTACTGTTTCAAACCTTCCCTTATTTGACATCTTCTTGCCATTTAAGCTGCCTATTAGGATCTTGATAGATAAACTGAATTAAATATCGAACAACTAGTAACTAATACTGATGCGAAAAAATGGGTTTCATCAAAAGCATTGGCTTTTATGTATTCTCATAATTTTTTTTTACCATCCACAAGTTTATTTAAATGGTCAAACGACGTTTTGGAGCTAGCCACCACAACATATTATATTCACATACAGAATACGCCTTCAGTAAATAAAAGAAGTGATAATGTAATATTTGTTAGTTATTTTCTTGTATACAGTGAACAGCCTATATTTGTAAAAGTATACATAGTGTTCCCCCCTGTTACTCATGACACGTGTCTGGCTGTGCGACCAGTAATTGTGCGTGTCATCTGAGTGTGCGTGTAGCTCCTACATGCGGCTGTGTGCCTGACGTCTCTGGCGAGGCTCGTGATGCCACACAGACACAGCCAGGTCCAGGACACGTAGTCTACTCACAGCATCACTGCACTTTCTCAAACAAACATTTCAGGAATATCTCCATGTACTAGCTTCCCAACAATCACATCTATCGCAAGCGTTTATGGGTACTACTTGTGAAATAATTTCTTAATTTCGGTTGTATTAAACTTTAAATTAAAATTTGTCTATAAACTATCGTATTTCATTAATAATTAATTCGAATAAAATCAGGGAGAATAAAGGTGTGTTGTTAATGCTGAGTAAGAAATGGTACTTATACAAAATATCATCAAACGGAGTGCGCACGAATGCGGCGCGCTGTCCATTTAGTGTGATTTCCTTGTCTTGGAAAAGCTTTGTTTGCCCAAGGCGGAGGAATGTCAAGAAAGTAGAACTTTAGCATCGCCTCAAAAAAGTTGTAAGTTATCATGAATGGATTATAACGAGTTGTACGAGCTGTCAGGAGAGATTTTGAACAAGGCCACTGTAGAGTTTGTTGTGACTGTTAACGATTTTGACCTTTACCAACAAACTGTAAGACAATATGGAAGTTCGTTTAATCTAATTCCGTTCATTCATTTGTTGGTCTTCTTACGTCAAAAAAAGTGGCGAAGCTGAAAGGTTTCGTGTATCGTCACGGAATCCCTTTGAAGTAAAACTTGTTGGCGTTGACCTCCGTAGAAAAACGTTTCCAGCATATTTCATAAGCATGCTTAGAATTCTTGTTTGTCACTCATTAGTAGAGTTATTTTTTTTTTTGGGCGTTGAATGATGGACGCTCCTAAACGTTGCTCAAACAGGTAGTCCAACACGTTCCCTTCTCCGCCTCGTGGACTTACCTTGAACCAACTACAAGTGGTCAACGTGTGATGTAAGCTAGCGCCTCTCTAACAATAACTGTGATGTAAATTGTGGCTACAACGCTTAAGAAATTCTTGTGTCGTCGGTATTTTTAACAAAGATAAACGGTAACTTGTCTGCAGTTAGTATCACTCCCGAATGATGTTCTTCGTAAAGCATCGTTCATGTTTACTCATTTCGTGTAAGCTGGCAGGAATGTTATAATGGACACTGCTGTACATACGCATCAACATTTGATACGAATTTCTTCAGTGTTTCACACTTATTTGCAACGTCTCGACGGTTATGTTCTATTCAATAAAAAATCTGCAAGTGTGTTTTGTAGTTCATGGCAACACAACGTAACATACATGAAAATACATTGTTTTAATATTTTTTACTCGTATGTAAACAAATAAGTGCTACACATAATTATACTTCATGGCTCTGAATATTTCTGGTTTGTTTTATTCAGTTTCATTTATTTGCGAGAACCTGAGTACTGTCAATTGAAACGACAATGAAATACAACAGGTAGGGGAAAAAAAAAAAAAAAACCTGTTTTTTTTTCTGTCGCCATTTTTCAACACCGTTCCCTAAGTCATGAAGTGACTACAGCGGATTTTCAACAACATGTTTAATGGCGAAACTGTGACCAGGCCATACACAAACACACACACACACTATCGTTGTTTAGCTGCAATTTTTCGTGCAGAGACGAGAGTAAAATATTTATAATATTAGCTGCCATACTGTAGAAAATTACTCAGCAAAATAGCCCAAATTCTTTAAATTAATTTATGGCAAAAAGTAATTATGATGTGTCACTATTTCACACAAGGCAACGTGCAGGAATGTTCGAATAAACGGAGGACCTAATCTTAACGTACTTCGCATGTACAAGGCCAAGAACTGTGATGAAAAATAGGGCATGTGTCAACATGAAGTACGTGGCCACAGTAGCCATAACATCAGTTGCCGTTAACATATCACGGTAGCACACATGCATGCAGGTCGACGTAACTAGTCAAGAACAGTATATCCCGAAAGTTCGTGTATACCTATGCATGTTGTAAAAACAATGAGGTGCACATGGTGTATAATGGTGTTCTACGTTTGCATGTTTAATCACGTATCATTAATGTTAAACCTACAGTATCTCATCAACAAAAACATCATTCACATCGGCGTGTGCACCGTTGTTCTCAGCACACGGAATCATACTAAGCCAGGTCCGATGATTCATTCTCCGCTACAGGTATGGTGTGATGTGGCACAATGCCCCGTAAAGGGATTCTTTCACTTCGTCTGTGGTTTCATATCTGTTCCTGTTTCACAGTATTCAGAGTACGTTGTCACAGCTTCTCAAAGTTGCCAGGGTAGGGGTACAGTGTTACTACAGACCTCTACCCAGGATATCTCCAGTCAGAACAGCCCGAAGAGCGGAGGTATTCCATCCTGCACGAACAAGCGACAATCTCAGATGCCAAAGCCACCAAGTTGTGGAACATACCACTCGCAATGCATGCCCACTGTGTTGTGGCAGAACCAACAAATAAGAACTGCCCTGTTAAGTTTTTGCCAAAAAATGTTGTCCGAATACAAGACGAAGTGGATTGTTTTCAAGTTCTTCGTAAAGGTATGGATGTTATTTGCCCCAGAATACAGGGCATCGATTTTGTGCGCTGCGGTAAATTCCACTTTAGTCCGTAAACAGAACATTGTTTCGCGTGGGCAGTGAAATAATTGCAGCATAATGTTGGTCTGTACATGCAGTTGAAGATCGATAATGTTGGTCTGTACTTGCAGTTGAAGATCGATTCTGGCAACATTGACTCTGGTCAAAGTTTCCACACAGATCACGTGAGTGAACGCTCTATCTAAGCGGGAACAGCCTCACTACAGCTGTGTCGTGTTTCTGGTAGCTCCGTACACGACACATCTCAATGCTCTCAGTGACAAATAGTTTCCTTTCCCATGCAACAACTGTCGTTTTAGCTCGCTAGAATGTCGTGGTTCGTGAATAGACTACATATCGATTTTAATCTTTCCTACAGTGTGTAAAGAATTTGGTTGCCCATTGTTATTCCTGTGAACAAACAAGCAAATAGTATCATTATTGATCGTATTGTTTTTTCTTCTCAGTAACCAGAGTGGTGTAGTGGTTAGACCACTCGCCTCCCAACAAGGCGAGCCGGTTTCGATTCCCGGAGGGGTCGCTCGCGAATTTTCATACGTGGGAGTCGTGCCGGACTAGACGGCTCGTCGGTGGGTTTTCTCGGGGATCTCCCATTTCTCCCACCCTAGCATTCCAGGGCTGCTCCATGCTCACTTTACTTAACCCTCGCCGGTTCTCAAGGCCTCGTTGTTAATAGCCGCTCTGCAGAGTGCACTTCGCATTATCCGGGGAGTATAAACTTCTGGAACAAGCTATATGTGACGAGAACACGATGAGAAGGAGCGGTGGAGGGGGTGAGGCGACATGCAGAACTGCAGGCGGGTTTTACTACCACTCCACGTGCTCAGGCTGGACCACTCCTCCCGGGGGGAGGGGGGAGACCAGTACTATTCCCGCTCAGCAGCTGCGAGCGGCAGTCCGCCCGTATTTCAAACTTGTTACAAGTCGTAGTGACAGAGCGCGCTAGTTGCCTCCACTAAAGAACAAACACGCACCAGTCCCCGCCTCTGACTCGCCACACACACGCTCCATACTTCACAATCACACGCACTTGCCTGCCTACTTGTATCCGTACTTGATGTCGTCGGCATTGTTTTGTCGTTTCAGTTGTCAAAGTTTTGCGGAAGTTATCAAGTATTTATTAGTATTGCATGCTCATTGTTACGAAATATCATTCAGGTTTAATAAAACAGTTTAAGTTCAAATTTTCCTTTTGTCATTCGTGATCACATTACGTATCTAAATAAGATTACCTACCGGTTTTTGAAATTCCCAGCGTATTTACCCATAGGCCACTATAAAAATAATTGATATAGAAGGCGAAATTCAAAATCTAATTGATATTTATTTTTGTAAGTAGGACTATAGAAAAGTTAACCGTTTCCTTGTAACTGATGCAAGTTCCGCCAGAATGTGTGACGATCGTAGTATAAAGAAGCGATAACTAGTACGAATACTTAGTGTGTTGTCCATACTTGACGAGCAGCTCGCATTCGGAGCTTATTGCGCTTGTGACAGACACTTGACATCCACTAGAGACAGCCCTCGCCTGTTAGAGAGGCTGTGAGGTTTATTGTTTATTACATGCGATGCTTAACTCCGCAGTATCTGAAAGGAGTAAGATGTACGGACTGCAGTAACCTTAACCCAACTTGTATTAAACGACGTGACAACATCTATGCTTAAGCTGAGATTCGAATGAAGGACATGCCCAGCGGAGGTAGACACCTCTGTGTCGTTCGTGAAGGAGATCGGCAAATACTGCTCATTACCGACTTCCACTTAAGACAAGTCTATTAGATGAAGATGGATCGTATAAATTAAGTATGTTCTCCGTGATCATTCCTAAAACATAATATTCATGGTATAAAAACAGAAATATTAATATTAAAAATATTTCTTTACAGTTTATGCATCTACTACACTATTGCTCACTAAAATGACACAATCAAATATTATTTATCCTATTGGCCCTGAGTAGATCTCGTTGTTAGAATTGATAATATATGTTCATATATATATATATATATATATATATATATATATATATATATATCACTTCATCAAAACTGTACACGATCGAAATGTCCTTATTTACAGAACAAATGAATAATTTAAAAAATATATAACCGTTTCGTTTGTAAGGTATTTCTAATCGGAACAATACTATGTTATGAAATAAAGCATCATAAAAAATGTAACTTTCAGGTAATTTATAGCATTAAAACAGTACTAGAAAATGTTCTTGTGTTAATTTAGGTATAGTGTTATTTTAAGTGAAAATATCCGTGAACTAAACCGGGTGCGATTAAAAAAATGTAATCCAAACACCAAAAATATGAACGCACGTGAATATTTATTTTATAGCTGGAGGCTAATCTGGAGAAAGCGTAAGTTGGAAACATAACTAAAATGGCACATATTAAATGCGTAAACACTCATAGCTTACCCATGATTAAAAGCCAAAACATTTTGATTTGAAGGCTGATTAAAAAAACAAAACGAAACAAGTTCAATGACTCATGTTATAATTTATCTTTTTGACTAAAAATAATCTTTATTCAGTTGCTGCAGTTCACTTCTCAAAATGACTTGTATTAACGATTATTATTTATATTAAACGCACCTCCTCTGGATTTTCTTGGCTGCGGCTTGTTTGATAATAGAAAGTTAAATCTTTTAAAACAGTGTGCTTTATTGTAAACTTGAAGTAACTAGCCATCAGCTGTATCGTATCAGGAATTTCCAGGCGCCTTCCTTACCTAATGATACTTACCCACGCAGCAAATATGCTTCGCCGGTTGCATATATACGTTATCATTTAGGCGCCAAATTGCTACTACTAACGGGAGAGAGAAGTCAGCTCTGGTCGTTGAGTTGCAAGGCCTTGTCCTCGACTGCTGAGGCGAGCTTCTCAGTTAAAGTTTGTGGTTCATTTGTTTTCCTCGTGACCCTGTACGCTGCACACACTTTTTTGTTCGCTCCGCACACCCATATGTTTGTCATCCAAACAAAATAGCTGCCCACACTTAAGTGGGTATTTATCTTCTGGCAATGAACATTCGAGTCCCAACGACGACGGCCGAATATTAAACATACCGGAAATAGGTTATTTACTTACCACACTTAACTACCCATCAGTAAATAATGTAGGGTGAAGCAGCACGCAACATCTGGCTGTGGCGTCTACCAGTGTTTAGATATGTGTATGCTTCCTGTCCCAGAAATGTTCCAGTGAAAAAAAAAATTGTCACGACTATACTTTATGCTATCCTCGAGGTTATCAAATCACTCTAAAACACTGAAAGTAAAATTTCACACTAAACAAATTAACTTCAATATTAGTGATGGGATGAGTGTGTGGCCAAACCGCAGTGCGGAGATTTGTGTGATAGTAAGCTTTATGCTGAAGCAGAGATGATGGCAGTTGATCTGCAGGACGCCACATCTACAGCTCTGAAAGACCAGTACTCTACTCGTACTGCGGTGAACCAACTGTGGCTAGTCATCTACATGTTCATGGCACAGTAATGTCATCTACGTTTATCTATATTTCTAATTGGACTATATTGTTTCGTACATTTTAGCCCTTGAAGACATTACAGAGACTTTTACAGACACCACGCACATATCCATATATACATGTAACATTTCTAAATCGCTAATCATATCTAAGTTCAACAGCTAATTGCTATAAGATGCTTTCTAGTAAAGGAAATATTTCTGAAGCTATGCATGCCTCCTCGTTTAACCATTTGGTTAGTGCCTAAAAAACGTACAAAATATGTTTTTTATAACTTTTGCTAGAAATTATATAATAATTCAAATGGAATATTGCGTTTGCTAGTACTTAATGCGCTCGCCTACGGCAACTGGCGCTGGAGTTTCCAAGCAGATTACTATAAGTGTTTCCAAAAAATCTTTCTATGAAAATAACACATTTCAGACGACTTCGAAAACATATTCTTACGCGCTGCTGCCCGGCACTGTCGCAGTGGACCCATCTCACCCCCCCCCCCCCCGGGAGGGGGGGGGGGTGCTATACCCTTGTTGCCTCCTGACCCCCCCCCCCCACCTCCCCTCTGGGAAACCCGTGAATAATGTACAGCGGCCTGTCGGGCTGTAGCGCTGCTGGGCGCCTTGATTGCGTCACGGCCCCTCATCCCTGCTGGAGGTTTCGTTGGGTCTTGCGCCGACGCAAGAATTTTCTGATGAGACTGGCTGGCGCCTCAGCCCTCCGCGACGCATCACGCGAGTTGGAGAAGATTCTAGGTGGCGGCCTAAGACACTATATATACTGCCGCAACCCAGCGGCCGGCAGTCTTTGATGCAGGCCGCCTGACGAGTGTGCGCGAGCGAAGTGGAGTGTGGACGACGGATGGAGATTACGGGATGACGGCGAGAGAGGTGTTCGTGGCTTAAATGGACGAGAGGGTGTGAAACCGACGAGTGAAGCCTACTGTGCGTGAGGGAGCTTGGAGGACTCTAGAACATTGTGGCTGGTGGGACATGGACTGAACCGAGATGGGACCGATAGGAAGTGTAAGACGGATTTTATTGTAAATATTTGAACTGTCAATTTGGACACATAATTTACAGAATATGTGAATAGGTTGATGCACTGTCTATTGGGAATGATCTTTAATTATTTAATTTAATTGATTTATTTGTGGTAATTATAAATGGTATTAATTTGGAGCAATTAGCTGTGAACAGTAAGTGATATCAATTTATTGTGAGATTTTGTGTTCAGAGAATTTTGCTGTAGTTATTGTAAATAAAATAATCAAATAAATGAATGAATTATAATTTCCTTAACATCCATCCCTTAACGAACTTGGTATAACCCACTTAATATCTAGAGACAGAAATTGTAACAGTACTTTCAAGAAATCGCACACGTTTGAAACACCTCACTCAGACCGCTGCGCGCCAAACAATAGAAATAGAATACATGCGAAAGTAGGATAGAAATATGCCAGCAAAGTCAAGTGTAATTTTGTGCAAGTAACTAAGTCTACGCGAGAGTGATAGTTTGTGTTGTCCTCGATGTGTAGTCACGAGTTTGTTTGGCTTCGATCTGGTTTTTGTTTTCTTGTTCGCTAGCCTGGGATATCATTCTGTTGGTTTTCTCTCATTTCAGTTATTAAATTTTGATCAAATTCCTTGGTGGGGATTTATAAGAATTTTTAAAATATCTGCTGACTACCGCTAATATTGGCTTCTTTAAATATACAGCATATGAGCCGATGTCGTCTGGAATTTTATGACGACATAGCTTGATAATGGTGAGGTTTAAACGATAACCATTTTAAATTAAATTACTCGTTGCCGTAGCATAAGTAATTCAAATAACTCAAGAAAAACAAGTGGATGTAGAATAGTGCGTCAAGCTATTACTGCAGCTTCTACTGCATCTGAGGGGAATGCTGGTAAGGAGTGCACAGACAACACAGTAGAACACTTCTCAAGGCCTGTGGGACCAGCTCTGCGTCCGCGGTGGTGTATTACTCGCCTCTCACGTAGGCAGACCGGGTTCACATACCGGCGGGGTCGTTCACACATTTCGCATGTGGGAATCTTGCCGTACGATACCGGTGGCAGGTGAGTTTTCCCGGGGATCTCCTACTCCCTCCGTTCTGGCATTTCGGCGCTGCTCCATACTTACCTGCTTCACCCTCATTGGCTCTCAAGACCTCGATGTTAAGAGCCGCACAATTCCTCCACTCTCTACTCCACGGCAGGACGTACGCTCTAATAAATTATTTGCATATTTACCACGCCAGTGTACACTTCTAGGCTGTGTTCGGTTCGATTTCAGTGCAATGTGACCTTGATCACTTCACGTTTCACAACCCCTTGTTTCCTTCATCAGATACATTCCTTAGTTAATTCGGATGCCTGTGTTCATTTCAACCTCGAAATTTATTCTGTCGATTTGTCTCTATGCGTGTTTATTTTGTTTTTGTGACTTGTACAAATGTTTTCCGCCGCCGTTCAGAGTTACAAACACAAAAAAAAATTAAGTATTTCAAACAGTTGCGAATCAAAAACTATCTAAGGCTCGAGAAGGGCATGTTACTTGTGCCCTTGACTGAAGGGGACCTAGTGTGCATAATGTGCCCTTTCTGTGAATTTAGACTGCGGAAATGTGACGTCACATCCGGGTTGCACTTTTCAAGGACACAAGGCCAGCTAAAGGCCCTTAGCTGGTGAATCCGAACACAGCCGTAATGAGAAAGTAGAGCATCTTCCCCAACATCCACGATAGCGTTCTGACAGTTGCTCAGGAAGGACTGAAAGGCTTAGGAAACTTGCCAACTGTGTATAACAGCGTTGCTGACCAAACATATGTGTATTGAAGCCTGAATTGTGGTGTTATTTCCGTACGGTGCATTGGGTAATAATGCCCAGTGCAGTTTTGTAGGAACAGTTAGGCTGTGATAGCGGTGCTGTGAGACACAGGCAGGTGAAGCGCACCTCTTCTGGAGGACGCAGTGGGCGTGAGCTCTAGCAAGGTCTTCTCCGAGGTCTTGCCACTAGCTGTATGTATATGAGCTATTGACGGTCTTCATTATAGCCGCGACCTCCGAGTGGAAACTGGGGCGCCTCTAATGAAGGACCCTGGGCTGGTGTCAGCCTCACTGAACAAACACCCACCAAATAACGACGGCCCCTTCTTCAATACTGAGCTGCGTCTTCCAGCTCACTACTCTGCACTCTAGTCGCGGTTCAACACAACTTATCTGAAGCCCTGCTAAAGTTCTACTTCCGGGATATTCCTCCGCCTCACGGAAACAAAACTTAACCGTGTTAAGGTTGCTTCTGCTGCAAGTTGGGAAGAACAATGGTAAAAGTTTGGTAACCAAATATTTTCGCCACTAGGTAAGCGCTAGTGTCGGCAATGTTCCACACTTTCTCTGTTTTCTAAATTTAAAAAACATAATAATTAGAACAATATTAAATCAAATACAAAATAACTTCGTAGGTAAGTAAAATCCTTATCTTTTATTATTTTCGTAGCTTAAAATATTAATTAAAATTTACCATTTGTGACACTGCGCACCTACAGGCTGGCATGTTCGCTGTGCTCAACTCTCCCATGAGAAATAAAGTTTCATTTCTTCCCCGAGTAGAAACTTCAACCAACGAGATAACGCACTGCATTCGTGCACACTCAGATTAATAATGTTTTTCGTAAGGACTATTTATTAACAGGAATTACCGACACACCTATTTTCTCACTGTTTTATTCCTATAAATTAAAAATAATGTATTATTTAATTTATTTTTATTAATAAACCATAAATTTAACAAAAATTTGTAACTTTTATTTTAACATAAGCATAAAACGCATGTTATAGAAGACATTTTTAGGAAACAACGTCATACCAGGGGAGATATTTTCAAAGGTTTTATTCAGAAAGTATGTAGAAACCACGTATGGACTACGACTACTGCTGCTCCCTCCCACTGCCTGGCAAAGCCAGTGGAACGCCGTGCGAGTGGTGAGATTTGGGCGGCTATTATTATAACAATGACGTCTTGAAAGTCGACGAGGATGACGCGAGGTTGGAATGGAGCTACGTCGGAATGCAACGGCGGTGGGGGGGGGGAACGGAAGATCCCCGAGAAAATCCGCAAATCGGCGTCATCGTTCCCGCATGCTAAAATCCGGGTGCGAACCCATCAGGAACCGAACCCTGGTCTCTTTGGTGTGAGACGAGCACTCTATCCACCACACTACCGCGGCCCCATAAATGCCGTGAGAATCAGTGCCCCGGGCAGTGGAGTTTCTGCGAATAAATATAAACACACACTACCCGCGCAGTTCACGGTAAATGGAGTCCTTTTGAAAGGCCTGCCTATGGTTTACTTTTCTGCTAATCTTGTATATTTTTCTGTCATGTTTGTGCTATGGGCCAGATCACTTAATCCATGCTACTTCCTAGCAAAACCTTGGAACAGTTAGGAGTATTAATATGTTGTTAATACGCAAAATAGTGTTGTAACGTGCATAAAACAAACACTACCTTCAGTGGCCGCCATTATTCTAAGCACTACGCTAGCGACACCAAACCGAGTCTTCATAACTACTGTAAATAATTCGCTGCCAACTAAACAGGAAGTGTTCACGTTAGTGCGCGCTGTAGTGTACTTTTATGGACAGCTATTTTTTTAAAAAGGTTTTCTTTTTTTCAAAAGCACTTATTTGACCTTAATCATTTGTTTTCTGTTACTGAAATAATTTGTGAGAACTTGAAGGGCTTTCCAACGCAAGTTCTCCCAACTTCCAGTCACAAGTTTCAAGAGCGGGTTTTTTTAGCTGGCACGGTATATGCCTGCCGTTAGGCTGGTGGATGTTAGTGGCTTTCATACTTGCCGGCGCTCAAATTATATCTAAGAGACGACTAAATGCAAATTTCGACCCCAGACAGAACCTTGCGGTCAGTCAGCCTCAAGGGACTCAGAAGACAGCGTCAGTTGCACAGTCCCGAGTACAAAACTACTCTGGAAGGTGACATTTGCCTTTTTCTGTGAGGGCAACTTGCTGGAGATGTCGCCTGCGCGTCTACAACAACTCGAGCGACAAGTAAGTGTCCTGGTCAGCATGGGTGGCAGCATTGAACAGCATTTCATGTTCAGTTTTGCTGCATGCAGCAGGTTTTCATTCTTCCACGGACATTGTACTCGGGTGCACGACATTCCTGCTGTGTCAGTGCGATGCTGAACAAGCATCTACTCAGGCGGGAAGTGGTCAACATATGCTACTAGGAGAGCTGTGTGGCTGTCCTCGTTCTGCCTAGAGTCCACCAATCACAGCGCGCAGCAGACGCCAACATGGCGCTTATTCATATGCCTAGACAAGGATTTATACGCAGCACGTGTCCCAGCTTCTGTCAGGCTTGTGTCTCACTAGCCTCTGCTCCACGTTACAATATATTTCTATAGTAGAGTAGCGTACGACAAGCAGCAGCTGCTAACTTCCTTTATGGAAGGACGGGTGTCTCTGCAAGTCTCGTCAGGTTGCTAGTGAGCAAACAGTTGAGCAGGTCACGTGAGAAGCACTCCTCACCCTGCTGCCTACAGCGACTGTCCCTACGTCTTATTTATAGTCACACAGTAATAAAACCTGAGGGGGAATTGCAGTCTCTTGAATTCGAAAGGGTACTCGCATAGAATGAGTGGTATGCGATTCTGAAAACTAGCCCTCCCCCTCTCCCCACTCCAATACACAATCCGGTCTTGCAGGACTGGATCTAGACTTTCAATCCGAGGAGAAAGGTCACTTCCCTATTGTTCATGTCTAGACGTTTTACTCGTGGCATTTGGGGAAGGGGGACTATACTGTTTCATCATAACCACGAGAATTAATATTAAAGTAGTGAAATGTAATCACTATTTCAAACAATTATTGTGGTATAATTTTATTTCAGTGGTCAAACATTCACAGGACACTTTCACGTCTATGAGGGGGGAGGGGAGGGAGGTCATGTCTCCTGCCCCCTCCCCCCTCACTTTCTGTAACCACTAAACCCTACGATCCGTGCATGTCCAGTGAAGATTGTCACCGCGATTACATATTTCTTGCCAAGTCTTCAATTGGAGCCTCGTGTCAATAAACTGTTTTGGTTGTATCATTAATAGAGCATCAACCTTGAGGAGAAGTTTGTGTGGTGATAGACCAGGAGGGTGGGGGGGATGGTGTTGATAACTTCCACAGGGCAGTGGACTGTGTAATCCATGTGTATAACTGACATTGGGTCCACAGATGTGTATTCCATTTCTACCCCTTCGAATGACTTAAGCAAACTATGCTAAATGATTTATAATATAGTTATATTGCTAATGTTGCTCAATCTTAGTAACATCGCCTACTATGGCATATTACATGAACTATTGTCTGTTTATTTATAAAATACAAAATAAATATTGTATAAATTGATTTTTGTCTTCTAAGCATTTATAGTTTTAATTCTACTGGATTATATTCAAGTTACGTTAGTTATAACTGCAGTTAATAAAATATAAATACAAAATATAAACGAACGGTATCGCCATTGTTATGACATGTTATTTTGACAGTTCTCGCAAGTGTACATATTTTTGCAAAAAAACCAATTCAAAGCTGTAACACAAAGATAGTTACTGCGCAGCTGTAATCTACACTATATCCCGATTCATTCTTCATCAAATATTATAAATATATTAATGCGACATAATATGAAATTTAAACACTTTATAGAACGTCGCAAGGAATATAGTGTGATGTATGTCACTGACTGCGCAGTCTACAAAAATTAGTTGTTTAATTATTGATCCTGCTTAGTTTTCACAACTTTTTCTTGGTCTGTAAGGGAAATGAAACTTTATTCCTAGCTAAATTACGGGTTTAATTTCTGTTCTTACTTATTAATATTGATGAGTTTTGCCAAAAAAAAAGGTTAGTTTGAAGGTTGTATGAATGGAAAATACTTAATGTATGTAACATATCATCGGAAATATTTTCGGACCTTTTTCACTTGCCGAAAGGATTTAATAAACTAAATCCTTAATTAGTATTCAGGTATCTATTTTACTAACCATTTTAAGCAAAGGGCATAACGATATATTATCAGATTACTGAACTATTGAGGAGTCTTTGAGAACACATTTTATTCCCTTTTGCCTTTTCACTAAATGAATTAATTGAAATGTGTTTTATTACTTTATAAATTTGCACAATTTTCGTGCCCAATTGTGCAAGATTTTGAAATATGTGATTTCACGATGAAAATAAAACTTTGTTATTTTATTATTTAGACTAGAATAAGGCTATACATTTACATTATTTCTGAATGTGCTCAGCACTTTTTAATTGTTATTATTATAAAGGGGTCTATAGTGGACTAAAACCTGTGTTAGATATCTACTATTCTGCATCATGTCTATATTATTGAAAACTTAATGAGAACTTTTAATTTATCGCATGCATTGCACGTCTTCTTGCGCGCAGTCTTTCATTTAGAATATTACTTTTTAAATATAATATAATTTCGTTTATTATATTTTTAGGTTTAGAGAGTATTTACAGGGGGATTGTTGTTGTGTAATATAAAAGTACAAAAAAATTTTATTTCAGTAATACATAATTGGGTTCATTTTTCTTCGCTTACAAAACAAACAGGCTACAAGAAGTTCTAATATAATCGAACAAACACGTTTGTTATTACTTCTTTCGACATAGTGTTGTTACACGTCGCTATGAGCGTATCTGATCTCGTGAGAGATGAATGTTGTAACAAAAATGGAGGAGCTAAATTAAATTTGATTGGTTTATTTACACAAAATAAAAATACACTCAGCTAATATTTACAAAATTTAATTGCCTATCTTTGCTATTTCACTAATTAATCTCATTGAGCGCAGTATTACATACAAATATCAATTCTAATTAAAGTCTGTGTCACTTTCATTATACTAGGTACAGTCACATTTATCATGTACACATATACAATCAAACTGTCCACTGCCATTATTCCACACGTGTGTCACTCCACATGCATGTCAGTCTCATGCTAAAACGCCGCTCGCGCCCACACACTGGCGCCTACGGTCTCAAACACTGCGCCTCACACTCGGCCCAGTCCGGGGGTTCAAGGTACACGACGAGGATAGGTTCCATGTGACAGTATTATGACGTCTGCAAGATAACACTAAATATATTTGTTAAATTATGTGATCGGTTTAAAGCATTACATATATTGAAGGCTGTAAAATAATTATTAACATTAATTGTCACTAATATCACTACCGTAACTAATGTTGGGGCCGCGGTGGCTGAGCGGTTAGCCTGCTCGCCTCCCACCAAGGCGTACCGGGTTCAATCCTCGGCCTGGCAACTCCGGATTTTCGCATGTGGGAATCGTGGCGGACAATACCGCTGGTCGGCGGGTTTTCTCGGGGATCTCCCGTTTCCCCTGCCCTTTCATTCCGGCGCTGCTCCATACATCGCTTCACCTTCATCAGCTCTCAAGACCTCGATGTTACTAGCCGCTCAAATCTCTTCACTCATACACATAACTAATATCCAATTTCCAAACGGATCTTCTTGAATACTAAGCAGGTATAATATTGTTTTTATATTTTTCTTTAAACTTTTTGCTCCCAATGTACTAGTAGACCCCACTAAAGTATGTTAAAATGTGCACATTTTAGATTTACATTCACCCAAAACTAGAGTCCAACAATGCTTCGTGTGCATAAACAACGTGAGTCATACTACTCTTACATTCGCCTAACCCTCCTATTAGGTCATACATTTTCCATCGTAGTTTAATTCGTCTCCGATGACTGAGTAAGTGCCCAGTCTCCTCCAAGTTTCCATGCAATTTTGAATGCAGCAAACTTAAACTAAACATATATAGGATGATCTGTCAGCCAAGTCAGGGAGGCTAAGATCGTTGAAGCTGCACGGGCGACGCAGACTGGAGTTTGTAAAGCTATATCGCCTCTACGGGCAAGATGCTCAATTAGCGTGCAGGCTGACTCGCCTGGACGTGACTTTCAGCGACGAATCTATGTTTGTATTTGAC
This sequence comes from Dryococelus australis, assembly GCA_029891345.1. Classification (NCBI taxonomy): domain Eukaryota; kingdom Metazoa; phylum Arthropoda; class Insecta; order Phasmatodea; family Phasmatidae; genus Dryococelus; species Dryococelus australis. The sequence goes on along the minus strand of CM056996.1, from coordinate 204,769,512 downwards.
GTGGTTCTGCTGCAAAGTCCAGTATCGTAGTTCCGCTTGTGTCTGGTCTGCACGTTTTGAAATATAGCAGTCTGGAAAACCGTTCTCATGTGTATCGAAGGACATGACAATAACGTGTCCGATGTACGTGATATATTGAAACTACCACCATACCCTCATCGACTGGAATGTGATTTATTGTTGTAGGTAGACATACTGGGCCCACATGTAATAGCTGTAGTAGTGTTAGATGTTACATATATAATTTAATTGGCTTCCTCACGTGTGACCATAGGCAATTAACACCACTATGAGTGTTACATATTTAATTAGCCCACATTTGTAACTCGACACATTGCATATGCTACACTTGGTAAATTAAATCTATTGCAATTGTGGATTTTTTTCTGAAAAAGTAAAAATCAATTATCTATGTCCCATATGTTTTTTGCTTTTCTCATTTCAAGTGTTTTCTCTGAGAAAAACTCGTGAAAACGGTAAAATATTTCATTTATTAATGCTTGACTATAAAGTTTCCTTATGCAAAAAGAGAACAGTATGAACATACGGACGTGGTTTATTCTGTTGGCTTTCATACAGTGTAATAATGTTCCACTGTTACAGATCTAATTTACGCAATACAGCTTCACGACGAAAACACTACATGCCTTGTGCATAGGAGCAATGAGGCACTAAGCACGCATGTTAGTGTAGCCCGTATCGCGTCTGGACCACAGGCACCCAGCTCCTTCACATTCTTAACCTTCTCGTCTCTATCAATATATCTTTGAAAATTATTGCTCAAGTATAGGATTTGAACCCATGCTTTCTTACAGACAAACAGAGCTTTAATCCGCCGACTTAGACCACTCATCCAACCTGTCAAAATTTTTATTAGTATGAAAATTTTACATAAAGGTGTTATAGTGATCATTGAAATGGTCCATCTCATAACCTTCGTAAAAAAAATTCTCGTGAAAATAATCTACATCACACAATATAAATATTTTTTTGTTTCCTCTCATTCCCCCAAAAATCTAGAAACTCCCGATGTCATCAACTCAAAACACTCCCATACATTATTAGATCACAAGAACATATATTCCTGCCCTGCAGATCAGACTGTAGCCATATATGCATTCGACATTACCTTTATGTAACTACCCATTTCTTTGGGGAAAAAAAATCCTTTATATATCTGATCACATATCAAACAAAAGATTAATCACGCCAAATTAAAAAAACTATAAAAATAAAACACAAATTTATTTCATCCTTTAAAACATACAAGATTACAGAAATACACATTGCACACAATTATATACTGAAACCATGAAAAACAAAGAACTACTGCGATACATAATGTTTACATATTAACAAATGTTTCTCTAATATAGACTTTCTGGTAAATAATCGCCTACATATCATACATCGAAGTACAACACACTCAGAGATCTTTAAGCAATCGCTCATCATGTGACGATACATATTACTACATAAATCGAACAACTTCCTACAAAATCGACAGTGATGTTCAGAAGCAGGCGAGATTTCCAGTTCATCACCTTTGCTGCAAGTTGACACACATTTTTTTCAAGCTGAATATGAGCACTGAACACAGACTGACGCTTGTCGCGAGATTATTTTTTTCTAATAATCATTAACAAACAAATATTCTTTTGTTGACTTCTCAATTTGCAAAGTGAAGTAAATTCCTTCTCACAGGATTTACACTGGTGATGAGGTTTCGCATCCTCTTCTATTCTTGGGTGTGACGACGTAATCGAATTACTACTTGTTCTTGATAAGGAAATTTTGCAAATAATTCCATAATTTCTTAATGCAGCGACATTTTGAAGCAAATGTAAGCATATTCTACATCGGTATACTTTCAATTGAGGATTCTTGGAACACGATCTCATTTAATATCGCCGCACATAATAATATGCAATAAATGTTTGTCCACAGAAACGACATACAGATTTTATTCCCATTGAAGCATTATCTTTACATACTGCTATATGTTTTCCTAATGACGATTTTCTCATAAATGTATGCCAACAGCATGCACAACTTTTCTTAATACAATCAGGATTCCTTTCATGACGGTGCCTGCTGTGTCTATGTTTAAAGTTATTTGACAATGGCGACACTGAAATCCAGATTATGCTTCACTCATTGCAGGAGTACAACTGCAACACTATTCGTCCGATTCCATTGTTGGTTGCGAAGTTTCTTCTGAAGAGCACATAGCCGACATATTTACCTGTAACATCCCAAACAGACTGAACTAACTAACTTCAGTGGCCGCCATAATTCTAAACACTACGCTAGCGACACCAAACCGAGTCTTCATAATTTGCTGCCAACTAAAGAGGAAGTGTTCACGTTAGTGCGCGCTGTAGTGTACAGTATTGGACAGCAATTTTTTAATAGTTTTGCATAAGTATAATGCAAAACTCTTTTTAAAAAGTTACCGAATGCTAGAGACCCGATCTGCCAGTGCTTTATTGGATGAAACACATGACCAAAACTAACAATTTATATTAATTTCATTTTCCCACAGCCCGATATGTCAGTCCTTCATTTGCTAGAAACAGATAGCTCACTATATTATTAATTAAATATGTCGAACAACTTTCCCCCTCGCCCAATAATAATTTAATATCATATCACCAACTATATAGCCTAATCCTACATCTACCCATCGAAAATTAATGTTTAAAATCATTCATAATATATTGATTGATCTCATATGATACTTGCTGCTAAATAAACAGACCAAAATCCATTTATACATATTCTTCCAGGAAAAATATTCTGACTTCTAATATCCCAAATATATAAACAAATCATAACAACAATCATTACCTACATCATATCGTTTATACCAAACACTTTCCATCACACCATCCACGACAACAAAGCCATCTTATAAGCATGCCTACGTAATATTCCAGCGAAGTACTCTGATCAAACATTTAATTACGTACTAGCAAAACATGCACACTCATGCACACACACACAGAGAAAGAACCCTAATTATCCCATTTTGCAGACCCACTCCCCCCAAGATGTGCTCCTAATAACCCAAAATGAACAAAAATGCCCCAAAATAACCCAAAATGAGCCAAATTGACTCCAAAATTACTCCTAATAACTCCACAACATACATACGCAACTCAAATACAAGTCATTTACACAAACCATACCATCAATCATTACCAGCAAAACTAACACACCACACAGACAAGATATATTAACCATCGAAACATTGATTATGATTACCATTACAAAACACAAAATGAACAGTTTAGTAAACTGAATGCTACCCATCATTCATACTATCAGAACATTCTTTTCAATCACTCCTGTGAAAAATATTAAAACCTTTAGAACTATATTATCATATCTTAACAAGACTCTTGCTTCTAGTATATCGCTTACATCTCCACCTGTTGTTTTTATTAGTTTATTTACGCCTACAATACAAATTACACACACAGTTCTGAATACGGTTTTACGTTATTAAGCTCAGTTTTTACATTTTTACCCCTCACAAACAAGGCCTCGCGTCGCCATATTTGTTTACCTTACTTCCTTAGTCAAAACAAGTTTTACAATACTTGCCCATCACTTAAGATACTTTACAAAAACATAGAAACAACACAACTGAGAATTAAGACTAAGACACAATCATAATTCCCAACACCCCATCCCCCCCCCCCTAATTTTCAGTTTTGAGTGTTCCGATGTAGTTCTCAGCACACTATTTAACTCAGGTGTGTTTTGAATTTAACACTAGGCAGTGGCTTTGTAAATATGTCAGCTTTCTGTCTGTCACTGGGGCAGTAGTGTACTTTGACAAGACCGTCACTTACCTTTTCATGGATGTAATGAAATCTCATGCCAATATGTTTTGACCTGCTATTCAACACTCCATTTTTCATTAAGCTCTGTGAACTTTGATTGTCCACGTGCACTCTTGCTGTCAACTCTTTGCCCAGGATCTCTTCCAGAACAGCCTTCAGGCACATCCGTTCTTTTGTGCACTCTGCAACCACTATATACTCTGCTTCCACTGTGGAAAGAGCAACCACGAGCTACTTCCTGGTGCACCAGCTGATGGGGCCTCCACAGTAGTAAATAACGTAGCCCGTAGTACTCCTTCTGGACTGTGGTTCACCAACAAAGTCTGCATCACAGAAGACGACCAGTTCTTCCATTGGAGAGCTGCCGCCAAATATGATCCCCAGATATTCAGTGCCTCGCATTTACCTCAGAACTCGCTTGATTGAAACAATGTCCTCTTCAGTTGTGTTCTCGATACTTCTGCTGCAGCGGTTCACCGCATATGCTATATGCGGCCTTGTCTCGCTGGACAGATACATGAGGCTCCCTAGCAATTCTCTGTAAGGGAAAGTTTTATTATGTCCTTCCTTTCCTTCCCACTGCCAGAGTTGGGGCAGGCTTCGCTTCAGTCATGTTGTATGTTTCCAGGAGTTGAGCCACTGTTCCTGTCTGGTTAAGGCAAATACCTTTCTCATTCATCATAATTTACATTCCCAGGAATCTGGTGGGGCTTTTCTGAACACTGGCTTCAAATTCCTTCTTCCAGTAGACTATCAACCACTCTGCAGTATTTTCCAACCACTATGCCATCATCCACATACAAACATAGGATAACAGCCATCAGCACTCTTCCACACACAGGGTTCAGATTTCAGCTGACACATGCCAGCCGATTTCAGATCATTTGTAATTCTCTTGTTCCGCCTCATGGGGGCTTGCTTGAGGCCGTACAACGACTTTTTGAACCGACACACACACATAGCTGATATTCACTCCTTCGGGAGAGGGTGGGGGTACATGTACACCGGTTTTTCCAAGTAACCATACAGGAATGCTGTTTTTATGTCAAATGTTCTCAGCACATAGCCTTCCCTCTGAGCCATGCCGAGAAGATCCCGCATTGGTCCACTGTTTAGGACTGGAGGGTGGGGGTACATGTACACCGGTTTTTCCAAGTAACCATACAGGAATGCTGTTTTTATGTCAAATGTTCTCAGCACATAGCCTTCCCTTTGAGCCATGCCGAGAAGATCCCGCATTGGTCCACTGTTTAGGACTGGGCTGTAAGTTTTGCAATAATCGATGCTCATCACCTACTTCAGCCTCGTACAACCAGCCTAACCTTAAACTTTCCATCTTTGTTTTTCTTAAATATCCATTTGCTCATCAGCATTCTCTGTTCAGCCGGGACATATTCCTTTTTCACTACAGTCCATGTCTCGTTCTTAATAACGCCTGTTTCTCTTCTTCAGCAGCTACCTTCCAATGTCTTCCTTCAGGACACGAAAGAGCTTCTTCATATGTCAATATCACATAATCTTCATATCTTACAGGGGTCTTTCAATTTCTTTTGCTTGCTCTCTCCTGTATACTCACAGAGTCTTCATGTGTTTCTTTTCTGGTCGCAGTCCCATGAAGTGATTCCTCACTGTCAGAATTTCCATCAAGAACAGTAATTTCAGTCACTATAAGTTCACTGTTTTCGTTCTCTTGCGATTTATTTATTGAGTCGTTTTGTTCATCTTCAGGTACTGGCAGCATTATAGGAGTGTCATTCACTTCGTTACGAGTGTTCGAACCTTCCAGGCACACTATGTCTCTCCTGACTACTATTTTCCTTTTGACTGCATCACACAGTTGATATCCTTTTCCTGAGTAGCCAACGAACAGTAGTTTCTGAATTCTTGACTTAAATTTCAACTGATGTCTGTTAATTTTCGCATGTGCCTCACACCCAAATATTCTCAGGTTGGAAACATTATGTTTCCTTCTGTACCACAGTTTTGCTGGGGTTTCACTCTGCCCTTTTGTCGGGCTCCTGCTGATGAGGTAGTTTGCTGTATATGAAGCCTCATCCCAGAGGTCTTCTGGTGCGGCTGAGTCGAGTATCAGTGCTCTGACTTTATCCAGAAGGGTCCTGTTGAAGCGTTCCGCCATTCCTTGGTGTTGATGCATATATGGTGCTGATGTGTCTATTACAATGCCTTCCGCATTTGTTCAGGCCCTGAGTCTTTCATTCAGGTATTCTTTACCATCGTCAGTCCGTAGTTTGTGAACCTTCAGGTTCCATTGTATTTCAATCTTCCTTATGTGTCTAATCAACAGCTCAGGAACCTCCGTCTTCGATTCAAAGAGGTGAATATCAGCAAAGTGTGTGAACCTGTCAATAAACGTCAGAAATATTTCTTCTCATTCCAACTGTTCGGTGTAATCGGTCCAATCAGGTCCGAATGTGTTATTTCGAGCGGTCGCATGGCTCGCGTCCGTTCTTTTACGAAAAGGGCTCGTGTCTGCTTCGCCTGAGTACATATTACACAAAGTGCAGTTTTCATATCTTCACTCACCAAATTCATGCCTTCTACAATCCTTGATGGAACTTTCATACGATCTTGACTGATGTGACCGAGTCTTCTGTGCCAAGTCATTTCCAGTTGTTTACGTTCTGCCACTAGAGCTTCAGGAATTGAGTCCCTGGTAGTTGTAACAACATAGAGTCCACTTGCACCTTTTCTGCCTCTGATCAGCACTTCATTTTCTTTAATTACGGCAACTTCATTCTTCGCAAAGTTCACTTCTCCTGCATTCTACGTGATTTATCCCACCGACAGAATATTCTTACTCAGTTGAGGGATGTACAGTACTTCCTTGAGCTCGCAGTAGTCTGTCACCACTCTACCCACACTATTTGCATTCATGCTCGCAGATTTTTTTGCAAGACCTCTGTCCGTCCTGACAGCGCTTGTGTTTTCCAGCAAACTGTTGCCGTAGGTCATGTGGCACGTTGATCCTGAGTCCAAAATACATTCGGTGTCAACAGCATCACAACCTGCCACCAGGAAGGAAACCAGCGGTATTTTGTTCATGTTTTTGCGGAGGTAACTGTCTTTTTCCTCGTGGTTTTTTTTTTTTGGCAAATACTGCAGTTCTTCACTTTTATTGTTCAGCCCCGAGCCATATGTCCAGTTTTTTGTCACGAAAAACACTTAACAGCAGAAACACCTTGCTTCTTACTTGCAGCATCAGTTTTGTGGAAACCCGCCAAGTGTTTGTCAGAGTCACACTTGTAACATTTCTTCACAGCTACTTTCTTAAATGCTACCACGTCAGTTTCAGTTCTTGAATCAGCACTCCTTTTTTCTTCGGCTATTACTCTCGTTGTCAAATTTGCCATTGTTTTACTTTCCATTGGGGTAGATTCCCAAGCACTGATAAAGTAACTATACCTTTCAGGCAAGGTCATCAATATCCTGGAAATTAACATGTTTTCTGGAATGTCGTTTCCCAGTACTTTCATCCTGATCACCAGATTTTCAAGCTTACTTACATGTGTCGCCAAGTCTACACCAGCTGTATATTTATAGTCAAAAAATTATTGCATGAGATCAAACTTTTGCTGCGAGGCGTCACGCTCATAAATATCACACAGTCTGTGATACATGCTAAAAGGATTTTCACAGGTAAGGATATGTGTCAGTGGAATTCTGTCTACAGTGGTGATTATTATTTTTTGTGCTTTGCCGTCCTTTTTCACATAATCCGCACAGTCACTGCTACTTTGCCCTGGTGCTTTCACTTCCCCACACACCATGCCGTACAATCCTTGTGAATTTAACAGGATATTCACTTTAAACTTCCACAATTGAAAGTCACTAGGTTCCTTCTGCTTTTCCTCCAGCGAAAGTTCGCTTATCTCGGAAGGATCCATTTCTATCCGCCCTACGACCGCTTTGATCGAGATGTGACTGCCCGTTTTTTTTTTCACTCGTTTTACTGCCGCACTGTTACGTCTGAGACTGGGCCCATAACCTGATGGTTTTATTAGTTTATTTACGCGTACAATACAAAGAACAAGGCCTCGCATCGCCAGATTTGTTTTCCTTACTTCCTTAGTCAAAACACGTTTTACAACACTTGCCCAACAACTGCGATACTTAACTAAAACATAGAAACAACAAAACTGAGAATTAAGTCCTAGACACAATCATAATTCCCAACACCATCACATCGTAGCAGTTAGGACATCATTACTACTGTCACTCATTTGCTCTGCACTAATCGTCACTTATTACTAAAGAAATTATCATAATAACCACACTGTTATTTTTTCCATCTATTACTAGGATAAAATTTATATTTAATGATAAAATGAATAAAAACAATAGTCTTACATAAAATTTAACATTATTTCATACACTTATCAAAAATATTACTTACATACACTCAAACATATTCTTCATTCAACAAAAGTAGTTATGCTTTACTGTAATTTCATAGTAAAAATCTTATTGTGTACAGTCAAGGTACCATTATTCGCATACACAACACAGCAATTATCACATGTTTAGGTACATTGTGTATTCTTGTAGCTGATGGCAAACGGACACTTACTATCTTCGTGTTGTCTGGCGCTAGACTTAGTCGCGAATGTAAACCAGCGGGTAAACACAGCAACTCACTTATCACAGTGGAATGCCTTGTATGCTTGACTGAACAAACAATTGCTATTTTCATGCCTGCATGCATGACAGCACAAAAACAACACTGATTCCGTAGTTCTTGTAGCGAATCTCCACCATCCCTTTGTATAGACGATGGTAAGTCTTCGACGGATGGTTCCGTCCTCATATTACAAAAGCTTGCACTTTCAATACATCATCATACTCGTGACGATCCACCTTCCAACTAAACCACCGAAGAAGTGAAAACATTCGTACAGGACACATGCTTATATACTGTTTTCCCAACAGAACAATAAAAAAAGAAAATATTGCTATATATATATATATATATATATATATACTTTTTAATGTTTGTAAATGAAGAAATTATTTATAATTAATTTCTGTAAAAAAAAGGCATCTGCAGCCTGAAACATTTCGCATATCGAATGCTAACGTTGCAAATTTGTAGGCCTAGTTCTAGAAGTGTGTGGCGGTACATTTTTGCCCGTTCAAAACTCGTAAATATATATATATATATTTTTTACAAAATTACTATGAGTTTATTGTTTACGTGTGTTTCGGCAAAACCATAACTACAATCAAGTTGCAAAAATGTACGAAACACAAAACGACTGAAAGTTAAAATGAGTATCTGACATTTTATGGGTATACTAAGATTAAAATTGTTAGCTCAATGGCAACTTATCCTTAGATTATACGAAATTCATGTCAATCGGCCAGTTACAAAAAGTCTCTGATAAATATTCCCCACAAAATATTCTAATGGTTTACACATTTTTGTCTGATTTTGTGAAACATTTTATTATAAAAAGCATCTATAGGGAGGGGGTGCTGCAAAGCGTTTATTTTAAGATGTTTGGCGAATAGTACCATAGTAAAATATAAGCTAGATGTTGTATACTGTAATGTGCAATTTTATGTAGTAACGCGGTTATGTGCGTACATTTGTTTGTGTACAGAGTTACGTACTACAGTCTGTTCACCATATCTTTTTTCCCTTCTGGCATGCAAATATATGGTGAGCGTACAACGATAATTACATGGGCAATATCCAAAATTATTTTCTCCTACGTGTACGATTTATAGTTGTTGAGACAATATCCTTACTGTCTGCAAAATCAACAATAACATTTTATTTGACAAAATTATCTAAGTATTGAAACTGTTTGTAAGCTCAATTTTGTTTTCATTTATTCTAAAATCAAAACAACCTAAAACACTTTCACATTTCTAGCAGACAAAACTTACAAATCTTGTAAATAAAAGTAAAACATGATGTATGGTTATGTATGCTAATGCCTGTTATGAGTGCACGTGTTAGGCGGGAAAGAGAAGGAATGAAGAAAGGTGTAAGAAGTAGACTAGAGCCAGGAGTAGACAAGAGGCGGAGGAAGGACATACTAGCCGCGGTGGGAGAGAAGGCGCACAATCCGCAGGCTTTCACAGCCGTAGTCTGCATGTTGGTGACTAGCGGCCTCACTAACACAACAACATAACAATTAACTTATCATGTAATACAATGGGGTCATTCCTCGTACTGACGTTTACTGCTAGTAACACAGCCAGAGTGAAAGACAAATCTCTGAGTTTGTGGATCATGTACTAATAATCAAGAACAAAAGTTTGCAGCGTCAAACGCTTTACGTTTAAACGGTGATGAGATTGGTTACGGGCCTGGGGGGGGGGGGGGAATTGGTAATGCCCCTGGGAAATGGGGTTCAGTTATAGTCCCCCCTCCATTCCCTTTTTTTGGAAGGGGGTTTTATGCCCCCCAGGCTCTGGAAGGCGCATTTTTCGACCGATTTTCTTGCAATTTGTTTTATACAGCGCCCCTGGGGAAGGAGGCGAGTTATGGTTGTCGACCTCCTTACTCCACTTCCGGGTGGGAGGTGTTTTTTCCCCAACAATTAAGATTTGTGAAATGCGCATTTTTGAATGATTTTCATGAGATTTCGGGAGGGTTGTCTTTCTATACCCTATTTTCCGCCAATGGTAAGTTAGTCCCTTCGAAGCTACACCGTCTCCCCCTCAAGTCTTAAATTTTAGTCTTAAGTCTTACGTCTTATGACTTAAGTCCGCCCACAACTATTAAACGTACCACACTTGTGCCATTACTTCTTTATAAATGCATGACGGGATATGCGAGCGAGCACGTGCCGGAGTTCCGACAAAAAGTTCATAATATTACCTACTACACCTACAGTGGCTTAGCCCGTCCCCTGGTGACGCATGACTTCAAGACGGAGGCGAGGCGAAGCCATAACTAATTGGAAGGCAATATCAACCGCCTTTTGTAATGGACGAGGGTTTGGCATCCCAGCAGCGCGTTCAAAAATTTACTCTCCGGCATTTTTCGGTAGTTCCCTGCGGATTATTAATTCGCAGTACATGGTTAAAAAATGATTACTTTGTGTTTTCACCTTCACGTAACAACTATCAACAAGTAAATGCATAATGAATTGCGACGTTTTGCAAGGTTAGATCATAATGCATTTTTTTTTCTGAAAAAATGTTTGCGTATATAGGGTAAAAACACAAACATTTTACATCAAAATGTTTCGGTAGTTTAATACAAAGTTTCAGGCATATAGTTAAATTGTTTAATCTTTTAAAACATTTACATATTTTTAGAAGAAAACTTGATTTGTATTATCGAATAAAAAATAATTTCTTAAATCTAAAAAGATATTTTAGCTTAAAATTCACATGGTTTAGTTTACAGATTTGGTTTCCATATTTAGCTTAAATTTGCTTACTTTATATAAAATTAAAATTAATAAATTTTTGAAATTATCTTAACGTAACACTTTTTCGTGTATGAGAAAATCAGGCTTGAAAAAAAGTTTCTGGGGCATTTTATCATTGTTTGAAGCTTTTTAAGGCTTAAAAAAAAGAAGAAAAAACTTTAAATCTAAGGAATAAAACATTTTAAATTAAGGAAAAACATTGAAAATTCGTGGAATTTAAGGTAAAAATTGGATTGTCAGTAGAATGATAAGGGCAAGCTGGCACACTGCGGCCTGCAGCTGGAGCCAGGCAGCCTTTTTGGACGATGTCGTACGAAACTTCCTGCTCAGCCATTCCTGTTAGGAGGCGGCCATTTTGTCAGCCAGTATGTAGTCGGTCATCTTGTCAGCAAGTATACTGTCTCTTCCTGCTCTTGAATTTGTCTCTGATGGCATCTAGCTTGGTTTTCGCTTCTCATTCTTACATTCCATCATAGAGGGTTTCCTCTGGGTCCTCCCACCTTTTTTCTCTTCCTCTCGTTCTCTCTTCCTTCGTTCTCTCTTTTCCTTCATTTTCTCTCTTTCATTCCCGGAGGGGGTTTTCTCCTTCCATCTCGTTTGTCATTTGTTGGAGGCGGCCATCTTGTGTTCGCTCATCGTCTACCAGGAGAGCTGGTAATTTATTTTAAGTGCGAACTCAAAAAATGCTGGAGTCGTGCGGTTTCATTCCGGCGACCCTTGGGTCGCCGGTCAGGTGTGCTAACGACAAGACTACCATCGCATGTGGACCGATAGGAGTTGAAATAAGGCGGATAGGAGAGAGCGCGCACTCGCTGGACAGTCTTGTAATCGTGAAAAAAAAAACTAATCGTCTAGCACCCATCTCGTTTGTCGTCTGCTGGAAGCAATAATGTTTGGTGTCATCTGCTGGAGGCATCCATCTTGATCAGCTTATAAGGATAATTTGGCTGTGGGATTGAGGACTGGAGGACAGCCCGACCGCTATCTTGGATAACATCACAGACAGGAAATTACCTATGACTAGTTATAAGCATAGATAACTGTGGAATTGGGGCAGCGGACTGGAGGACAGCCCGACCATCATCTTGGATGATGCCACAGGCGGGAAATTACCTATATGTCATCTTATAAGCATAGTTAGTTGTAATTTCTGAGCTTTTAAGATATAGTTGCCAAATTCATAATATAGACATCACTCCAGACAACGAGAAGGGCCGCAGGGTTAGGTATGCCCTATTTATACTTATAAGCCTGGTTTGCTGTAATTTACGAACTATTTAAGATAAATTTGCCAAATTTATAACATAGTCATCACCCTATACGGCGAGAAGTGCCGTAGAGTCAAGTATGTCATATACCTTTTTATAAGCAGAATTGGCTGTGATTCCCGAACTGTTTAATATATAGACAACAAATTGATAACATAGTCATCACCTAAGATGGCGGGAAGGTTCCTAGGCTCAAGTATGACATATGTCTAATTATAAGCATAGTTGGGTGTAACTTCCGAACCATTTAAGATATAGTTGTCAAATTAATAACATAGTCATCACTCTAGACGAGAAGGGAAGCAGGACCATGTATGTCCTTTGTCTACTTATAAACATAGTTTGCTGTGACTTCCAAAACATTTGAAATATAGACACCAAATTCATAACATAGTCATTGCGTGATATGACAAGAAGGGCCGTAGGGTCAAGTATGCCATTACGTCTACTTTTAAGTACAGTTGGCTATAACATCCGATCATATTAAAATATAAACAACAAAATCATAATAGTCATCACCCGAGATGGCGAGAAGGTACATAGGGTTAAGTATGTCATATGAATATGTATAATCATAGTTGGCTGTAATTTCCGAACTGTTTAAAATATAGTTGTCGAATTCATAACATATGCATCACCATTGTCATAAAAACAGGTATGTCCTATCTTTACTTACAATCATAGTTGGCTGTAATTTCTGAACCTTTTAAGATATAGCTACCAAATTCATAACATAGACATAACCCCTGCCAAAAAAATTCTTGGTCGTTAATGTATACCATGTACAGATAGGCATAACCATCATTATGGTCTGTCTGTTCGTCGAGTTCGCATCGGTAGCTCTGCTCGCGGTCTCCAAATCTTCTCAAACAGCTGCATTAGGTAAACCTCTTCTCTATGAGTCTTCCAAAAGCATAGCACATACATAGTTGAAATAAGGGTGAAATTACCATGTGGGTAATTTATGTGTGTGTGTGTATATATATTTTCATATGTGCGATTAGCTTTACATGTGAGTTTCTGTTTATAAACTGTCGATATAAATATATATTTATTTATTTATCTATAAAACTAAACAATCTTCTCAAGTGAGGTAGGGCGTGGGGGGTCCGAGTTTGAGACTTGAAACTATACAAAAAATAAATATTAATTCTCTTTCCGACAAATTTCTGATATTTTTTCTCCTAATGATGAGCGAATGTTCTGAATGATGGAGGTGAAACTAATATCAGCATAGGTTAAATTACAGGTGAAGTAATTTATACACTTTGCCTTAATTTACTGACTTGACATAATACTACTTGATACATGCTCTTTCGTAGAACATTTCTGGCTCTGAGCATTCAAGCACTATGTATTCGAATCTACCACACTGTAGTTAATACATCGGTAGGTCTTGTAGGCGATGGCAAATGGTTATGTTACTATTTTCTTCTTGTCATTTTTGGCACTTTTGATGTTAGCGAATGTCTTGTCGCAATACTCATACTCGCTTCCCGATGAACTACAAACACTGGCTTAGTGCTTCTTGCTATGCATATACAATGCATCACTACAGATAAACACAGCATCACAGTGGTACATCTTGTATGCTGAACTGAACATGTAATGACAACTTTCATGTCGCTGTGTATTACCTCTTTTCCTCAACAGAAACACTGTAGAGTCCCTTGCCGGCGACGACAATGTCGGTGGTGGTGTTGTAGATGGCAAGTCTTCGTCTGATGATTCCCAGTCTTCATATTGTATTAGAGTACGCGATCGCTGTAGATGCGATCTGCTTTCCGCCATCGTCACCCACATCGACGAACTTACGTCTGTTTTACATAATGCTATTTTTTTTATACTTATCATACTGGATGCTAGTTTGTGTTGCACGGAATGAGGTTGGCCCAGTAGATGCCTGCTGGCTGTGATGCATACGTTTGCATGGTTGTTGGACGGAAATACGTTACCTCATCCACTCGTTCGGTGTCTAGCCAGTGAAGTTGACCTCTCAACTTGGTTACACTCGTTCTACTTCCCATGTTTGAGGTGTCTTGTATTTTTATTTTGCTGCTCGCACTCGTTTCCTACACCAGCTCCTGGGATGTGTCGTGTCTGTAACGATATCACTACCTTGAGCAGCCAAGAATCTCTTTGTCCTGTTGCGGATAGGCAGGTAGGACGGATTTTTTTTCGAGTCGTGCGAGAAGAAATTCTTTACGTATGTATGTGCGCACGATATCTTTGTAGACTGTTGTAACTGATTTCATCTTTCCGTGTACCAATAACATATTCTGACCTCTAGAACTGCATGTCGTAATTTTCACGATGTCCTCTGGGCTAGAGAAAAAGCAATATGGATCGATGTGTGTTGGTACGAACTGCTTATGCAGACCTGAAAGTGGGTAGGGTGGACAGAAGGATTATCCTCTACCATCACCACTTTATTTTAACTGGTATTTTAGAGACATGCTAATATTTACAGCTTAATGAATTTAAAATAAAAATTGTTGGCTTGTACTGAATTTCTCTCGTTAAGGGACACACATGTGAAATATGCGGTTGGAATGGTTGGTAAGTACTTATAAGAGTTTGTAGCAGTGTTGTACTTATTGTTCCCGCACTTCACAATAATACTTTTTTTCGCTAAACATAACGCCCTATGCGTGTGCAATATAAGTAGGTTGTTAAATGGTTATAATCATTTTACTTTCATAACTGTTCACGTCAGTACGCAGCAGTGTCTTTTTGTGCTACTAATGGCTTGACTGTATGTATGTTCTTGTAGGTAGTTCTAGCATTATAAATGTCGCATATTTACCACAGAATAAGCTGTTCGCCTATACTGTACAAGTTACTTCCTCTCGTAATGGAAAACTGTATGTATAATTCGGCTGGTCTACCACTCTGGAGATCTGATGCATCTCTCGACTAGTGTTCTGTGCCATCCCTTCATCTTGGCGAGGCGTTAATGGCGCCTGCGCTGTCAGTCGTCCACATTTGCTGCCTTACCGATTATCTGACGATGTAATTTGGTCGTACAACAACAGCCGGGTCGGACATGTTCTGCTGCTAGTGCTAGTTGTACTCTGAATTTATCGGTTTCGTTTCACTCAGTTCGTAAGAAAGTCGTTTGCTATTCTGTTGTACTAGTCAGGGGCTGCCCAGTCTTGCTTATCGCCATCTAACACATCGTACAACGCTCGATGTATGTGAAGGATGGTATGTGCTTATAACCGGTTTCCTTTACATTATGTTTTTTATATCTTATTGGCATCGGTGTATAGTAGTTATGATCTTATCATTTCTGCACTTCACAATAGCAATTATTTCACCTTATATAATGTACAGCACTCGATGCTCGTGCCATATACATGAATTAATTGTTGTTTGCAATGTACTTACATATCTACCAGTCATCATATATATCTTAAAAAGTTCTTAAATCATAGCTAACAATGCTTATAAGTTTGCTTAGGTCATACTTGTTCTCCACTACCCTTTTCGACGTTGGAGCTGATGCCTATGTAATGAATTTGGAGTGTATATCCTAAACGATTAGGAAATAATAGCCTACTGTGCTTATAAGTGTACTTAGGATATACTTGACCTTGCGATCATTCTCGTTATCATAGGCGATGTCAATGTTATGAATTAGGCAAATGTATCTTAAATGGTTCAGATATTACAGCCAAATATGCTTATAAGTGTGCTTAGAACGTACTTAGCACTACGACAATTTTTTTTGGCAGGGATTATGTCTATGTTATGAATTTGGTAGATATGTCTTAAAAGGTTCGGAAATTACAGTCAACTATGATTGTAAGTAGGGCTATGACATACGTGGCCCTGCACCTCTTTTCATTGACGATGCTGATGCATATGTTATGAATCTGATAACTATATCTTAAAAAGTGCAGAAATTACAACTTATTATACTTATAAGTTGACATAGGTAATTTCGCGCCTGTGGCATCCGGATATGGTGGTTGGTCTATCCTCCAGTCCACAGCCCCAATCCCACAGCCATCTATGATTATAAGTAGTCATAGGAAATTTCCTTCCTGTAATGTTATCAAAGATGGCGGTCGAGCTGTCCTCCAGTCCTCAATCCCACAGCCAACTATCCTTATAAGCTAAATGGATGCTTCCTGCATACAACAAACAAGATGGGTGCCAGACGAATATTTTTCTTCGCTATTACAAGATTGTCCAGTGAGAGCGCACTCTCTCGTATCTGCCTTATTTTATTTCAACTCCTATCGGTCCACATGCGATGGTAGTCTTGTGGTTAGCACACCTGACTTGCGACCCGGAACGAAACCGCATGACTTCAGCATTTTTTGAGCTCACATTTAAAATAAATTACCAGCGCTCCTGGCCGACGATGAGCGAACACAAGATTGCCGCTAGCGCTCCTAGCTGCCACCAGTAGAACTTCACTCTGGTGGCGAGTGCAAGAATTATAGATGGCCGCAAGTACACACTCTAGCGGACGATGTGGGAACCAAAGATGGTCGGTAAACAAGATGGCAGCCTCCAGCAGACGATGGCCGCCACTAGCAGACGACGACAGACGACAAACGTGATGGAAGTAGAAAAACTCCTCTGGGAATGAAAGAGAAAACGAAGGAAAAGAAAACGAAGGCAGAGAACGAATGAAGAGTGAACGAGAGGAAGAGAAAAAAAAGGTGAAATGTAAAAGAAAAAAACTTTGGATGCCCCGAGGAAAACCTCGACAATGGAATGCAAGAAGAGGAAGTGAAAACCAAGATGGACGCCATCGGGGACGAATACAAGAGCTGGAATAGACAGTATACTTGCTGACAAGATGGCAGACCACATACTGGCTGACAAGATGGCCTCCGATGTACTGACTGGCAATATGGCTGACTGAATACTGGCTGACAAAATGGCTGCCTGGCTCCGGAGCTTCGGCTGCTGGCCCGTAGTGTGCCAGCTTACCCTTTATCATTCTACTTTTGTCCTGAATGTACCTATATACTACTTTTGAGTAACAAAATAACACAGGCTTGAATGGTTAAATTTGCAGGAAACAAGACATTTCCGTCAGTGACTGATGAGAAATTGCCCACCAGTTGGCATGTTCAGATAAAAATAAAGTACTTGTTTTGCCAAGGAATTCACATTATTCAGTTTTAAAAGAGAAAAGTATAACATATTATTTTTAAATTACAGTTTGTTGAGCTGTACTGCAATTTAAATTTATTTGAAAGAGTGTTTATTGAAAAGAGTTTTTCCAAACAATTTATCTGTAACCTACCTTTAATCAAGAGGAGAGTAGGTGGTTCTGGGCAAGGACAGGACCTATGTGCGTCTCAGGGTTGAGCCCCATAGGCCTACGCTTGCAGCGAAGGATCTCTACAAGGGCACATGTCCACTACTTCATGGGATTGGGTAAACATGGCCGCGATTGGAGCCATCTTTACCTCCCATGCTAACTTGTTAAAACCATCTGCTTCGTGAAATGCATTACGTTTGCTTTGCCTAACTTCAGTTACACAGCTTCCAATGCTTTACTAATGTTCCTTAAACTTTGTACGTATACCACAAAAAATGAACAGATGTGGATTTATTATAAAACACTAGACTAGACACAAATGTATTATTTATTAAAGTCATTGAAAGTAATAGATGAAAAGTTATTTACGTGTAGATAAAACTAAAACATGCCATTCATAAAACATGCCCATGAACCACTTGCAAGGCGCAGAAAAATATAGGGAAGTAACAAACGCATAATTGTAACTGTAACTGTAATTTCCATCACATTTTTTAAACACTGTTTGATTTGGTACTACATGTAAATCAGTAACATAAGGAAAATTGCACCAAACCAGTTCAGTCCATGCGACAGTTATAGCTGTAGCCAGTAAGAAAACACTTTGTTTTGATACTCGAAAGGGGCGTGTCCAAGGCAGATTTCCGCTTGACAAAACATGTCAGATACGCACTCCCTAACTTGTTATCTCCATGGTGGGGCCGCGGTGGTGTAGTGGTTAGACTACTCGCCTCCCACCTGGGCGAACCGTGTTAGATTTCAGGCGGGGATTTTCGTATGTGGGAATCGCGCCTGGACGATGCCGCTTGTCGGTGGGTTTTCTCGAGGATCTCCCGTTTGCCCAACCCTTGCGTTGCTCCGTACTCGACATTATCGGCTGTGAAGACCTCGAGGTCCAGGGTAATGCAGCATGACGTCCTTGCAGGGGTGATAGTTCACGGCAGAGCGCGGCAGACAGGAGAAGGAAGGAAGTGTACGCGGCACCTCCCCCCCTCCCCTCCTGCATGACTTCTGGCGAGGCCGGCCGGCGGCTGGTGTATATTTAGCTGGTTGCAGACTGGACCACAGTCAGTCGCTGCGGCGCCGTAGCTGCGCGAGGTTGTGTGTGTTGTGTGTGTGTGTTGTGCTGCGGCGAGGAACACGCACCGTGTAGTTCCTGGCGAATGTGCAGACGTGAGTGCCTCTAGACACACGGCAGCCCGTCATCACCTGCCTCCTGCACGCACACATACCCAGGTAACTACACTTCACAACTTGTCACCAAACTAAACATATGCTAATGCTTACACCTACATGCATTTCAAATAAGAAGCAAAAGATGCAATCTTAGTAATTAAGAATTTTCACCTAGCACTATTAACTGAACATTGAAGAATGTTCTACTGTCGCTCCGTCGTTACCAACCTTAGAGAGCGAATGTGTATTTCCAAAATGCTTAGTCGACCGTGAACATATGTATAGGATGTTCACGGTAAAATGAGCACTTTTGAAAGCCCTGCTTAAGATCTACTTGTATGCACGTTGTGTATTCCTCTGCCTTATGTTAAAATTAACATTGCCACGGGTCTCATCACTTTATTCGTGCGTCCGCCTAATTAAATTGTTAAATTAACAAAGTAACAACTTTACCTATCTGCTCATTTCTACACTACGATGCATTAAAAAAGCAGAAAGCGAAAGAAATAATTTTAAGTTATAACAAATTGTTACCTAACACTTTTTATTCGATGTTAAGATATGGAACTACTTTCCACCCATCGTTACCGACTTTACTGGGCGAATGTAACTCAAGTGCGCCCATTAAATTATATGCATGCTGGGGCAGTGACTTTTTTCTAAGGTTCATTTCTAAGGTGCTCACTTTATCGTGAACAGCCTATATCTACCTTCCTAAAGTCTATTTGCTGTTTGTTCACACTCTCTGAATCAAACCTTTGAAAAATATCTCCACGTATGGCGCGTTTAGTTGTTTCCTAAACATGTGTGCGTGTATCACAATCATTTTATATTAGTATTAAAATAAACGTACCTTATTTCTGGTTAAAATGAAATCTTACCTATATTTAATATATAATTGTACGGTATTTCATTTATTATTGATATGGTGAAACGCAGAGAGAAAACAGTTGTGCTGGTATACCTAGTAGAAAATAGTTCTTATGCGAAATATTATTACAATGAGGGCGCATGAATACGGTGCGTTGGCCCTCTGCTATAATATTTTAAGCATTATTTGCATGCCAAATACCTTGGAAGTAGAACTTTATGAGGGCTCCAGGGAAGTATGGAGTAACCGTGAATGGACTATTTCACACGTTGGTAACAATCTCACCTTATGACATTGGCGCATGAACAAAGTGCGCTGTCCCATGGCAGTGCTAATGTTACACAAGGGTGCAAACTGGAAATTACAATTACGTTTCCAGCAGGGCTTTGAAAAGTGCTCAATTAGCCGTGAACAGCCTATAGCATCTCACGTAACTACCGAGAGTGTAGGTCGCCGACACTCGCACGTGACTCACGTCCTAGATGTCGCGTGTTCGAGTCCACTACACTGCAAGTGCTTATCCCGGCCGGAGTGTCTTGTGTCCTACTCACCCGCACTGTACTTGTAGCCGCAATCCGCCTCCGACCTTCATGATTAGCCACTTTGCAGTTACTTTTTATATTTATACACTCTTACGTTATTAACACACACGCACGCTTGTAATCGTGCGTTGTTAATTGTTTGCCTGCCCTTGTTGGTAGATTATTGGGCCGGTGTTTGTAAGATCATGTTAAGGACTGGCAATCTACATCAGGGACTTGTGTCGGGTCATCAACCCAGCCGCAGCCACCTCGTGTTGCGCGCGCACAAGCACGACAAAAGCCAGCTGTTGCTCTTCACTTTTCTCTTCTCTTCCCTCTTTATAAGCCAGATGCAGATCGCGCAACTATTCTGTCAATTAATGTTTATAAATATGTACGTATATGTTCAAAGAGAAACCTGCCGTGGCTTATAACAACTGCACGAATGAGTCGTGGGTTCGTAAGGAATGCTACCTTGAATATTTTTTACTGAGCAGTTTTTTTATGAGTTTTGAAATGCGGTTGTAGATAGTCCCTTGTGTTTCGGACTTCAGGTTCGACAGTTGTCTCTATCTTGCAGCATCCACGATGTTGCAAGCGATCTAGGTGTTAATCGTACATTAACCACACTCTGTGTAGTTGCTGTTGATGTATGAGACGTGTTTATTTTTCCTGTATATTTTCTTGCATCTGAGCTTTGTAGATCGACAGTTGTAGCACATCACATTGCTTTCGTTATTAAATTTAGTGGCTCTTCCCAACAAGCAAGACGTCGTTTCTCATTAACCTAACACAATTGTTGCTTCAGTGCTGCTTTTGGTTTGAAACCAGTTTTGCTGTCAGCAGTTTTAAGTCATTAACGAATGTCTGTCCAAATAATTTAATACATAAAAATTACAAATCTATTAGTTTGTTAATAAAGAAAATGGCAAGCAATGTAATGGGTTTTCTGAATCTGAATGTTGTAGTGAAAGTTGAAGTGGTATGCCAGAGAGAGAGAGAGAGAGAGAGAGAGAGAGAGAGAAGAGAGAGAGAGAGAGAGAGCGTGTGTGTGCGCGCGCGCGTGTGCGTGTTAGATTGTGACGTGTGTGAGGGGAGAAGGGGGTGGGGGAGTGTAGGAGTGGCATATGGGCAATGCGCTCAGCAGTTCCCGTCTTGACACGTAATTTCCCCACCCTCCTCTACTAACTAACCATCTCCTCTTGCGCCAGGCATTGGTCGTGTATTTCTTACGTACTTATCCAACAGTAACACTTCCAAGTGAGCAGAAAGCAAACTGATTTTACAACAGTGCATTTCATCCATCTCGTTCGTCCTATTTCGAGCTGCAGTAAGCACTCTCCAAATACTCGTCCATGCTTACATGGAGTGAGAAACACGTACTAGTGTATTTCCTAGCACGGCCTGTGTTTTATCATTTCCACAAATGTTCTGACGTGACGTGGCGAAGATGTGACCTGTTTTATTCTTGCTTATTAACACTTCTTTGTACTCTGGTTGGCTGAGGCCGAACGATGTAAGCGATAACCTGAAGTAAGACTTGACTTGAGAACAGTGCTGAGTATTCGTGACGTCGACGATCAAGAAGTGTGAACATGCAGCAGATGTCGCTGTACTTGACACGGGAGCTGCTCTCCCCCGTCGTATACCGTAGTGACTGTTATACTTGCACTTCCACCGGACAGTGGTTCTCCTTGTTTTGTGGCAGAGCACAATGACGAGGTATCGACGGTGTGTGGGGAAAGTAGAGCCCCTCGCGCTGTGTATTGTCTCCAGCAGTTGTGTTGACGTGAACTCCTGCTGCTGTATGTGTCACCTCGTTGTGACGTGGGATGCATGTCTCCTACCGCTGCCTCTTACCTTCTGCATTTAGCCGACGACATCTTGTCCAGCTTGTCCGTTTTCAATTTATTATTATCGCCAAACATTAACAGTAACTATGCCGGTCACTTGAAAAATTGCTGAGGTCAATTACAAATAACTTGGAATGAAATTAATTTCAAAATTTTACAATAGTTACTAATTATTCAGACATTAAAAAATATTTTGGTAATTTAGTAGTGATTTTGAATAAATACAAGTGAATTAGGGAAGCGTGTTACATTCAAGCGTAGTTTACATTGAAGTAACGACCTGCAGCAACGAAATAATGTTTGAATGCCAAGCAAATACTTATATTGTTCATAAAAGTTGTTTGCAGCAAATAATTTTGATAAGGTAGTAAGAGCAACGAGTTGGTACTACAGCAAGATGCAGCGTATGAATCATTAGTGGTAACGTGAGCTAATATTCATAGAATTGCGGGGAAACCAGCGAGGCTGCCAGCTTTCCTTGAAGGCGTGACCACCCATTAGGAAAGTTACAAAACACTATGTCCTGCCAGTGGCTGCTGACGTCTCCCGCAACAACAATATGTGTGTGTGCGTGCACGTGTGTGTGTGCGTGTGTGTGTGTGTGTGCGCGCGCGCATATACATAATAGCATTGATAGTAAGTTGTAGAGAAAGATGGACTCGGCCTTTCCTGAAGGAAACATCTCACAAGTGACATCTATGCTGCACCGCATTGTGAACTAAGATTATGTGATGTCTCTGCAATATGACCCCTTACTTTCCCTGTTTCACACAACTCTGGCTACAAGGCGGGTTATTGGTGGTTCCTTCCAGTGAATGTGCACTTCACAAAACCATAACACACAGCAATACTTGTTACAGTATCAAGTTTTCGCGTAACATTGTTGGCTGGTTTTCCAATAATTACGTGTAGAAATAACGACATCAGTCCATACGCAAAAAGTGTTATTTTATAATTCATGGAAATTGATTCTTCAGGATTTTTTAATAACAGAATTTCGTCTTGTTAAAAAAAAAAAATATTTCTCCAAAATGTATTAATTACATATAAATAATGTCTTACATAATATTAATATACTGTGTTCATGCCAATTATTTCGGTTTTTTTGTTTGTGGTTTGTATCGCTAATATTTAGCGGAATGTTAGTAGTGTGAGAAGAGGCTGGGAATGTGGATTCACCGCTAGGGTCAGTGAGACGAGGTGGTACCAGTCTAGACTCCAGGAAGTACCTTGTGTAGTCCCGTGGTGAGAGGAACACTGATCCTTGGCAAGTGTCCTTGAGCCACACACCACTTGTCGTTCATTACACTGCACGCGAGCACATCAAGGTCAAGTTGTACGCGCTCCTTCAAGGTCGCCGTACTCTGCATGTGCGAGGCTATCATGACGAGACTAGCAGACTCAGTGCGGATCCACTTACATGCAATGTAACTATTCTCCACCTTCTTGTAACTGGGAACAGGAAGAGCGCGCGGCGACGTAGAACAGCAGACGGCTGTCACGTCGCCAGGTCTGTCCTCACTGCGGCGTAAACACATGTGATAAACACTGTTCACGATAAAGTGAGCGCTTTCGTAACCAACCTCAGAAAAAAGTCACTGCTCCTACCTGCGTATATGTTAACGGGCGCCCTGAGTGATATGCGCCCATTTAAGTTAGTAACAATGTATGAGAAAGTAGTTCTGTATCTTAACGACGAATAAGAAGTGTTAGGTAACCAATTTTGTAAACTTAAAGGGGATCAGTCCCCGCCATCTTGGATTTTCACTATTTTTGCCATAAGTTCCATAAGAACAATTAATGAGATTTCTCGCATGACATGACATAAATAATAGCTCCTTAAGTTTAATCAAAACATACATCTCTATAGAATTGATTGTTATTCGACTAGTGATTGAAGGCAAGAAATAAATAATTTTTTTCTTGCTTTCGCATACGGAAATGGTCCTCGAACAGTAATCTAAGAATACATGCTGTAGAATATGTGCAGTGTAATGCCCTACGCTTTGTAGAAGCCCAAAATATAATACAAACTCTGTAATGCAATTTACGGCGGAAATTCCGAAAATCCAAGATGGCGGAGACAGATTCGCCTTAAAATAATTTCTTTCACTTTCTGTTTCTTTTAATGCATAGAAGTGTAAAAATGAGCCAATTTAAAAAAAAAAAAATTCCTTTTCTAATAATTTCAGTTTCGCTTGACCGTAGCATGAATAAAGAGATGACGTCCATGTCAACGATAATCTTACATAAGGCGGTAGAATATACAACTCGCATACAAGTAGATCTTCAGCAAGGCATTCAAAAGTGCTCATTAAGTAGTGAATAGCCTATATACTACGGCAGTTGTTTTTGTGCCGCTTCGCGGACACACTGTGATAAACTCAACGATCAAACAGATAAGAAACGAACGTGGTAAGGAAATATCGTACACTTTTAACACGCCCCATCTCGTGTATTCTAAAACTACGGAGGAGAAAATAACGAAGTGGTGTCTTCGGTTCAATGTATTAGCTTCCTTAGCAAACTAATATTCCACAGTTACAGTTACAGTTTAGCTACGTCGCAGGTCGTATTCTGCCTTCTGGCACGACCTTGTGTCCAGCAAGAGTCGACCTCAAGTCATTCAGTGTGCTCCTTATCTCAACAAGACATAAGGGAGAGAGACACCCGACCTTCAAATTGTAACAGTCCATAGGCATCAACTTGTTTCTTCAGTTAAGCCCTTGGCACAATATGTGGTTCGTGTCAAATAACACAACAGCTAAAGCAAATTATACGAGTCTATTGTATTTGGAAACTTTTACGAAGATATTGCACGATTACAATCTAATTTGAGTTAGCTACGTGAATATTACTATTTCTCCTTTTTTTTCCCCCTCAAAATTCCGTACATTTAGTATTTAGCATAAGGAAGTAACGTAGGCTAATGTTTTAAATACAGATAACTTTAGTGTGCTTTATTAAAAAAATTAATATATCAGCAATAAAAGTCTTGTTTGCTTCATTATAAAACATAAAATCCATGCAATAGCCAATCAAACTAATTGATACACCGTCCTTAAAGATTTACTGCCATCTGTTGGCACAGCCGCGAAAGAATAATTTACACCAGCGCCAACACTGACCAGTGTGCCATGCCATGGAGCACTATCTGAAAACAACCAATCACCAACAACAACGTATTGTGTCAGGGTCTTTACTCGTCTATTATTAAAGATTGCAAAGGGCTGGTTTTTCTCAGCTCGATAGCTTATCCGACAGCTACCGTCTCTATACTTCAACAGATAGCTTCACTTTCCAAACAACTTAATTAATGTATATTCCACAGAATATTTATTTCCGTGTAAGATATGCGATTGACCTCATTTTTTTCTCCCTATGTACACATATACACATTCTGTTTCTAAATGAGAAAAAGCGTCTAATTAGCGAGAAGTTGTGTTGCAAGTCAACCGCCATAGTAGGCGCTGATCTATCATCGTCGGCGACACATCTCGATAAATTTTCATACATTTTCTGTTTTGCGACCATTCACATGAGTCGTGACACCATAGTTGGTAAAAGAACCATCGAAGCAGCGTCGTTAGATATGTCATCCGTGTGCATTTGCATGCCTATAACCAGTAGAACGGACTGCAAGGAAAAGGTATTAGAAATTATTCTAAAGTTTATAAAAATATCTCCAGCAAGTTATTGAAACCGCAAGTGAAAAACAGTATATGAAATATTCACAGTTTCTTCACAAGTTTTTAATAAAATCTTCGGAAAATCAGCCTATATATGACGTGTTCAGTTCTTTCCTAAATGTGCCGCCCCCATGAAGGTGTCACAAAAGTTTTATACTTCTGTGAACATAAAAGTGTCTTATTTTTAGCTAAACTGAACTTTTACACGTATTTCATTTATAAGTTATAATATTTAATTTATAATTTATATGATTAAAAACGGAAATAAAATACATGTGTTGGTAATGCCTAGTAAGAAATAGTTCTTATACGACATATTATTACACTGGATGTGCACGAATGTTGTGCGTTGCCCTGTAGTGTATTTCTTAAACTCGGTTAAGCTTTGTTTGCACGAGGCGGAAGAATATACTGAAAGTATCACTTTAGCAAGACTTGAGAAAAGTTTTAAGTAACCGTGAATGTACTATAGTCGATAAGATGCGTAGTAATGCTGAAAAAGAACGAGGAAAATCTTGCGTGAAAATAAAACGTGTCATTGCCGACCCCCCCCCCCCCCCACCACCAAAAGTGCGCCTTAGCGAGCTAAAATATCAAAGCGAACCTAATGAACTTTTTGTGTTGCCTCGCTTTTTGTAGTTCAATTTCTCGTGATCACGGCCCTCATATGAGCAGCTATACATTTCATTAAATTGTGTCCATTAATTTACGGCAATCTTTAACATCGTAGCATCACAGAGAGTCAAGAATGTTCTACGTTTCGAGCACAGAACCGTTTACGTGGAAAGCTGGGATGTTAGCCGAATTTGATTGTATAATATGCTTCGCGTGATTAAAAAAATTAATAATGGAATACCTTATTTTGTCAGCCTATGTGCGTTGTTAGCTACACCACTGAGAAATAATTTTCATATAAATAATTCCTGATACTTGTTTCTATGCATCAAAGTCACCTATATCTATTAAGAGTACTTTTAAAAAAAAATTAGTCTTTCCTTGGAACTCGTAACCAATTACAAAAAAATGGGGTTGTGTGCTAACGTCATTCGGACTTACCTCATGCCCTGACATTTTATCCTACATCATCACTACACACGTCTCAACAAACTGTGACCGAGTCAGCATTACAGTGCGTCATAGTTCAACAGATATATATGCCATTTTCTACATGAAGTGAATTTTGTAGTTTAGTCAGTTTTTAGTATCATATCAAAAATAGGGCCTATTGATATCTAATAACGGGGAAAGCCGAGTAACATCAACCCTCTAGTAATAATCTTGATACATCCAATTTGACGTTTAAGACAGTGTAAAAATGTCAGAAATGCTAATACTATTTGTAGTATGTCGATTTTGGTATCAGATTATGTGTTTTCAAGGTTGATAACTTCAAATGTACCTAAATATATGTTTCCAAAATTTTCCGCAATGAGATATCCAATATGTTGGTCAGAAATGATGGTGCCTTTTTGAAGTGCTTGAATCTGTAATGTTATTCTCAGCGTTGTTCGAAATACGTGCTGAGGGATTGTGTACGTGATATACAACAGACAAGTGTGATTGTAGTTGGCCGAGCAGCAGTGAGCGAATGAACGGCACGCTTATAATTTTGTCGTGAAATGTCCGCATCAAAGTGATGCTGTGTCCAGATGCCAAGTTCTTCACATCCACAACTGCTGGTGCTGCTGACTGTATAAACCTGAATACTTCATCGTGTGTGCATGTGGCTACAAACTTATGCATCAGATATATAATATTCTTTGAATCACAAATGACTATGCCTTAAGTAATTTTGTATATTCGTCGGGAAGCTCTTTATTAAGAATGTAAAAATGCTACCAATCAAAACTGCAGACAGTGAATGTTCATAAATACTCGTTTGCAACTTCATTTGTGTACAGCAAACATCTTCTGTAGCCGTGTCTCAGCTAATGTTACTTCTGCATTTCGTTGTTTCCTTTGAAAGCGTTTACGTCTGTTATTTTAGTGCTCGCTGTTGGAATGGAGATATCTTCTTCTTCATTGTTCACATTTTACAGCTTGCTTTGCTGATCTCCGAGAAACAGTAACGTTGGCAACACCTGGTGAACTGAGAACAACTGCAATACATCAGCTCACAATCCTGCGGATATTGTTATACTTAGAAGTAGTTGTAAGTATTCACTCCACCCACATCCACTCTGCTGGTGTTATTTGATGCAGTTCTGCGTTCGTCTGTTACTTCTCAGTTCATTTATAACTAAATACAATACCACATCACTTTCGCTTTTACTGCTTATCGACCTTGTAGCAAAATTTGCAGATTTTGGTGAGATTAAATTTGATCTTACATCTGCCGCATGAAGGTCGATACGCCCTTTGATCTTCTCAAACTCTTCAAGTATAGAAACATCGAGTGTGTATTCTAAGCCGCGAACTTCCAGCCTCTTGACACTTGTAGACGGGTCGCCAACTCTGTGGTTACTTTGCATTCTTCTGCGCAAAACAAAAATACAATGTTCTTTCAATGGGGATGACTTCTTTTCGGCATTCCTCGTCTTTTGTGCAGATCTCAAGTGGCTGTTCTTGAAAGTCCCTTTGTGGCGTGTTGTCTCAGCCGTGTTGCTGAAGAGTCTGTTGAAACACAACTGCTGTGGCATTTCATAGCCAGCTTGCTGGTTCATGCTCATTTCTCTTCTAGCTCATTAAGATCATCATTGTATAATTTAATTCATTTTTAATGCTCTGTATTCTATATTCGAACCACAGTCAAACAGTCTTCAACCCTTTTTGTCACAATTTTATTTCCAATTGAACAAGCATTAGTCCTCCATTAGCTTCTCTAAAGTCTCACCACACCTGTAAAAAAATAATCGTACTTACAGTAGATATTTACTAAACAATTCATGAGACACAAAATAAATTTCACTTTACAGTTAAATACGTCAGATACAGTGAAAACGTTCAATATAATTTGCAGCTATCATTTCATTTAAACCATTTTGACAGAGAAATCTTATATCTGATTATTAAAAATGTTAATTCGTGATTAAGTACATATTTGGATACATCACCCGTGAAGACATACCAAACACTATCTACAATAACTGTATTAGAATTTCAGAAATCATGACGCCATCTTAGACGCCATATTGTCCAAAGGATGGCCGATATCAATAGTAATTTCCTCTTATAAGTTATCAAATAACTTTCATATGACAACTAAAACTGAACTGTAGACAACTTTTTACAACCACAGCTGCATGTCACACCTCACCTGCCTTGTACTTATGCGGCGCTTAGGCTTAAGTGCTGCTGTGAAATTGTTCCAATCCAATTTACGTTAAGATTACGTCACATTTCTGCAGTTCACATTAAACAATAATAAATATGTTTACTTGCTACAACACCAGGGTCACACATCGCATTTTTTCTTTGAAAAAGCGGGTGGACGGTGGTCTGAAGTAAAAAAAGTTACAATTCAATGTCTTGGTATATTATGTGCATACTTGAATCAGTAGGGCAGACAATAAATTACGACTTTGTTATAAAATATTTATGTTGATATTTCAGTATATTTGAGAGTCGTCCAGGAATGGTCTGGACTTGGTGGCCACATCTTGTATGTGAGCTCCGGCCAGTACGAACTTGACACACCTGCTGGCGCTGTTTTTACTTATCTCCATCAGTCCTAAGCTTGGTCATTCTTCAGATCAACCAGAGAGAGCGGTTACAACCTGTGGTTGTTCCCATGTAAGCAGTTTTCTTTCTCTGCGCTATGATTATGTTGCTTGGCTGAAATCTGTTTACGATCACGCTTTTTGTGTTAATAATAAGTTTCCAAAATCCGTGATAGGCAAGAAGCTAGGCGCTCTTATGTTTCTACTCTTCTTGTTAATTACGTTGTAGTGCGAATTTTTTACTAAATGTTTTTCAAAAGACTGTTATTTTCTGAAGTGCAATTAATTATAATACATGTGGCGAATAAAATAAAAAGTTTATGTTAAGCTTCCGTCTGCCTGGAACATTTATCCACGTTTGAGGCCGAGAAACGCGGGAAAGATAAAGGCGACACTGCCACGTAAATCAAGTGCGTTGTAACCACTAAGCGCAAGACTCTCAACTGACGTGCAGTGTTCTCGTCGCACTGCGTCTACATCTGGGTTGAGTTGAGTCGAGAGATTTTGGGTGGCACTTAACAACCAAGTCTTAAGAGCCGATGAGGGTGAAATGAGATGAGATGGAGCAGCCCCGGAATGCATGAGCGGGAGGAAATGGGCTATCCCCGAGAAAACGCTCCGACCAGTGGCATCGTCCAGCACGATTCCCACTTACGAAAGTCCGGTAGTGGCCTGACTGAGAGTTGAACTAGATTCACGTTGACGGGAGGCGAACAGTCTAACCGCTCAGCCACCGCGGCCCCTGTACCAATAGCACTTTCAGCGGTGAACCTATTATTTATTTATGAAAAGTCTGTATGAGGGTTGAATGCAGGGCTCTTCATTAGTTTTGTGCGTATCTAATGTGTATTTTGAGGTAACACTTTGGAAAAGCAGTTGTTTTTTTTTTTTTTTTTTTTTTAAGGAGTACTCTGAAATTGTGTTTGTAATGTGCGTGACATTTCAAAAGTACTCAACAAGCCTCATCCGAAGTGTGTTCTTTTAGTAGATCCACACTTTGGACGAACGTCTAATAATAGTTTCGTGTAAAAACGTGTATTTAAAACGCTAGTAAATACATACATTTAACTACCCTGTACTATTAAATCAATACAAGTTGACTATCCAAAAAATTGGCGATGTAACAAGTGAACCCCCAACAGACTTGTGAGAAACACCGGCGGAGTCTGCTCTTAGCACGAGCAGAAATATTGGCGTGGTATGATTGGTGCGGATATCAAGGACGTCTGCTGATTACCTGATCTAGTTTCCCGCTTTGTGTGTTGGGCGTGATTGTCTTATGTGTGGACCAGGCATTATCGCAGACAGCGCTGCAGATTTGTCTATAGTTGTCGCGCCACCTGGGTGCAAGAACCAGGAAGGACTGTGCGTGGTGGCTAACCTTGGGCTCGGCCAGTGAGGGACGCAGTCTTTCATTTGCCGGAACAAGCGACTATCAGATCGCTCCGATCATATCAGTAACCTCTACAGTCGCCGCCAGCGACCAGGAAACACTACTGGTTAAATCACGCCGTAGAAGGTTGGGCGCTTTTACAATGTGTGTTTGGTTGGGCATATCATGTTCCAGGCTTTGTAGCAGCTGGCTGTCCGGAGATCAGCTTCCAAACTAAACGAACCTGAGCATTCACCAGAGAACTTAAAACATGAATATAGCTTGGCGCAGTTCGAACAAGAAACGTCGTTGGGCGAAGTATTTATAACTTACGGTAGACAGCTTGCCTCATCCTTTTCAAAATATATCTTGTTTACATGTCTTTGCATAACCAAAAACAACAATATTTCAGCATGAATTGTTTTATTTAAATATTTAAAACATTTGCCCACATGTAACAAATCTCCCATGTGGTCATAACCGCAAGCACAAACGAACAACTCATACAGAAGTATATATAAAGGTTTACATCAGCACGAGTATTGTCATAGAAAGTCTTCCCCTACTTGTGGAAACAAGTCGGTGACTATGGTGCGAAGGTAACCAATACCTCAACAACTGCGGACGTGTTCATCCGCAAGTATAGAGAAGCATGAATTCAATTTGCCATGGGAAATATTCAGGAATTTTCTATGACAGTTATAACGGATCTCGGTTCATTTCACATTATTTTTTAATATAATTTGCTGATGTTTAGTGGTGAATTGAGAGTGAGTGCAGACTCATATTGGCGACTTAACTCCTGCAGAATAAGCTCGGGCATGTGAATACGTGACGGTTGGCTGAGGGAGGCATGGTTACTCAGCGCAAGTTTAATATCCTTCGTTAAAACAGGCAATGACTAGCGACGGCACGGCACTTTATGACGTGTTCGCAACGGCCGCTTTGTTTCCCTTTGTCCGCTGCAGAACAATTCAAGCATGGATCACGAAAGCTCTCACATCAATACATACGACCGGCTTTATTTGAGAAGAGAGATGCTAAAGTGTTACATGAAATGAGAATGAACGAATGGCGGCTCATGTTGGTTCATTAAGTGTAACAGATGACAGGTGCAAATGGTGTTTTACTGCACAGTCATCTCAGACACAAGCCTCTAAAATGCTCTCTCCTGATGTTATACAGCCTCTCGGTTTACCTTGTGTACATACACTTATGAGCAAACTTTCCCGCCATTTTTTATTCATGGTTATCTTTGCTTATTTATAGTTTTTAATCATGAACTTTTCTAAAGTATGTCTATAGCGAACTAGTTGATGACTTTACGCTGCAGTACCGATATAAAAATTAAACTATGAACACATAAATATGTTCTACCAGAATTTGGCAGAATCGATATTGTGACATAGTTAAGAGTCTGTAGTTCAGTTTGTATGTCTATATTGCCGGGTATGGTCGATAGCTAGTTCACTGTAGAAGTACTTTTGAAAAGTTCATGATTAAAAACTATAAATAAGCAAGAATAACCAGCAATGCAAAATGGCAGGTGAAACTCGCTCTTAACTCGTTAAGGAATTTACTAACTTTAAATATACGGAGAAAATTGACTTGTGTGCCGCCAGTGAGACGAATGCACTGTATTGATTGATACTTTACTCAGAGCTTTCAACTGTTTTAACCCGGAGAAAATTATTACTTTTAGTGCCACAGATTGAGATCATATTGCATCTGTAGTTGTGTGAACATAACACCTACTTCTTGGTAACTGTAAACATTTGTAATATGTGCATTATTTGCATTATATAGACGACATGTGTGTACGCATATACACACATGTATGACCACAGAAATTGCGCACACAGAAAAAGTATGTTGCAAATATAAAAATAAATTATTCTTTAACTTACTTAAAACAACTGTGCAAAACCAAATTTGCTATCACTTCTTTGTATAGAACTTATTTCAGAGAAAGTAGACAATATTGCAGATTAATTGCACACATCAATTTGTAAACTTAATATTGTTACATGGGATACCTGAGGGGCGTATCCGAGTTCGTGAAAGATAGAGGTTTTATTAAAAATTAAAGAACTTAATTCAATAATTATGTTTATTCTCAATGCTAAAAACATTCAAATATCTGTTATTTACCAGTCTGAGCATCTTATTTACTCTTATTCTTATTGAGCGCAATATTGAGTTACTGTCTCCAGTTAAATTAAAGTATTTATTTATCACAGTGTTTATTCTTTCCAGTGTGATTTAAACTGCTCCAATTATTCCCATATGTTGAGTTGAAACTGTCTATTTCCATCGTCCTGATAATCTTTTCACTCACACATCCAGTCCACAGTCCCGCAGATCAGTCCCACTCTGCACCGCACACAAGCTCGCTGACACACACTCGCAGATCGCTGCAGTCGAACCTCGCCGCTCCGGAATTGCCCAACTGTCGCTTCAAGGTCGCACGAGACGTTAAACTCTCGGCTCTTAATCACTCACTCCTCAGCAGAGGCCCGCACGTGGTATTTATACTTGAGGCAGGGGCCGTCTAGAACGTTCTCGGCTATCCAAGTTGTTCTGGGAAACGTAATGGTGATGGCGGAGCCATTCCTGCGTGATAAATGGAGACTGTGAGCTTCTCAGGTTCAGCGAGGCGCGAGCTGCGGTAAGTGTATCGGCGTGTGCGGTGGCGTCCTTTATGACAGGCCGCTCGCTTCGCCTAACGTTACAAACTCGACCTCCAGCACTCGGTGCCTTCCAACGCGAAGGAAACGCCAGGCAGTGACATGTAACATCCAACAATACGTAACCACAGGGCAGTAGATCTATTTTCAAAGGTTGATTTCAAATGTTCTCACCTTACCATGAACAGTGTTTATAGTCCGTCTCACACTTAGCTTGCAGTAAAGGGCTTATGGCGCCCACTGTTGCCAGATTGCTTCAGCTTTGTGACGTAACTGGCAAGCTGAGAAAGAAATGGGCGGTGAAGGAAAAGGCGTGATTAAGATAATTTTTATGTGTTTACCTCCCTGTCAACTCGTAAAGGAATCCAATCCTGCGACGCAAAGCTAAGCGGCTCCTTTGAAACTGAAGCCTGTGAGAAATCCTATCATTGGGATTGGAAGGCGCGCACGCAACATAGTTAGTTATCGAAGTTGGAAAGAAAATAACTTATCAGGCAACAGCGCCCGCAGGAACAAGGACAGCGTTAACGACAGAAATGATGTATTGGAAAACGAGAGTGAATGTCCATTACACCGCACACTGCAATTTAATAGTGAGAAGCTCTATACCTGTACAGTGTAGTAGGACCCTGTGTCGTCACACGATGCCTAGAGTACTTCGCAATACAGAGGCGAAGCAGGCGCTACTGGCTAGCAGACTGCTAGAACACAGCGCCTGCCGTCAGCACAGCCAGTAGCCAATAAGACACGAGACGTGTCCCCAGGAATACACCTCGTTTGTCCTAACATCATTTATCCTTATTATAAGACAAACAAATTCAGGATAAACGTCACTAGCCCAGAGTATTTAAAAAAAAAAATATTTTAAGACAATTGATTTCTAGACAGATGAATTTATAAGAAATATATATCAGAACAAACGTTTGCAGAACAAAATATTTTAAATTGAATTTTTTAGGACAATTGCCTTTAGCAAAAACAATTTCACGGGAAAATTATTTTAGGACAAACGACTTCAGGACAGATGATTTTAGAATACCTAAATGCAATTTAGGTCAAAACGACTTTAGGACAAACGATTTATAAGCAAATGTACAAAAGGACAAACGATTGTAGGAAGCATGAATGACAACTATAAAATTGTGTTTAGGGCAAAGTATTTAAGCCGCCATTCGCAGAGCGTGGCGCAGCTGGTAGGAGACACCGCCACACTACTGAGGTGTTGTAGACGGTGACGTCATGGCATGTTGTGGCGGGAGAGGAGCGAACAGACGGCTTGGAGTCTAGTCTCGCCTTCTCTCTCGTACACTCGAGGTGTGGGCGGCCCCTTCCTCCCGCAGCATGATTGGAGCAGACTGTGACACCCTGGCGACCTTGGAGCACATCGCGCTCACACTAGCCTCTGGCCTTTGATCATGCCGCCCCGCCCGTACATACACTCGTGCTTGCCTTGGTGCAGCGCACTGGAGACATCGTGTTCTTGGAGGGTGAAGTGAGAAGAGTGTAGAG
Organism: Dryococelus australis; assembly: GCA_029891345.1. Taxonomy (NCBI): domain Eukaryota; kingdom Metazoa; phylum Arthropoda; class Insecta; order Phasmatodea; family Phasmatidae; genus Dryococelus; species Dryococelus australis. The sequence goes on along the minus strand of CM056996.1, from coordinate 204,734,360 downwards.
CAGCGCCGGAGTGGCAGATACAGAAGACTCCCGAGGAAACCCACCGACCAGTCACATCCTCAGGCACGTCCCCCACCTGCCAAACTCCGGGAGCGACCTCTAGGTGGGAGGTTAGTCTGACCCTTACACCACCGCGGGTCCCTCACGGCTGGTTCTCAATCAAAATACATAAACGTAGAACATAGCGAACTTTCTTACGATCACTATTCTTGTGCGATACTGATTTACAATTGATTAGCTACGTCAGTTGGTAGTGTTTGTATATATTGGATTGTTTTGGAAATAAGCAGGAATTTATTTTTATTGATTTGGTTATTTTTATATTTGATTTTTGAATGGCAAACATGCGAAAAAATTTAAAAATTTAAAAAATTTCTGCTGTTATACTGTCGCCCGTGGTTTGCTCTAAATGTATATACTGTGACACGACTTCGTTTGTGTAACATAACTGTTCCAAAATTTTTAATAAAGAACTTTGTTGGAAAATTAATACTCTGCTCTGATTGGCTGTTGCTCCATGCGCCCGCACAAGACATTAAATGTAACTATTTACCTTGTGTACAATCTCAGGAGCGCTCATACACACGATGTTCTTACGCGCAGTTGTTAATCAGCAGGTTCGAAAACATGCTGGCCAATTATTATTTACACGATCCGTATCCTCTTGTTACTGTTAACTTTTCAATAGTGCTCCAAGCTTGAAATGAAAAGTAAAAATGCACCAGGCAAAAGGGAAAGCACAGAGTGGAAATCATGTCCCGCGACCACGAAGTGGACACAACACCTCCCATTAACAATGTTTATAAAACACGCTAGTGTTCTGCCCTGTGGCGTCACAAACCTCAAACACGAGGGGACTTGCGTTAAAAAAAAAAAAAAAAAAAAAAAAAACATTGTGTGTGTATGACTGTTGGCTACACTGCATGTTAAATAAAGGTTTTTGTTCCTAATTGTACCCACCGTTTACATAAATATTGCGATCTCCTGTGTCAATAGCGGGAGGAAAGTTTCTGTAGTTATAGTATCGTGTTTCACTACCGTAACGCCGATTCACGTTGGACTTGGAGCTCATTGTGTGAACTTTGCGTTAACTCTGTGCCCATTTTATTATACAAATTCGTAACTGGGTTCACATGTTGTAATTCAGTGCTTCCAATTATGCTGTATCTGGGATATGAAAATGACTAATGTAAATGTTTTGTAAATTTCAAAATAAATAAACATATACTAATACTTATAATATTTCTTAACATGTCATTTGTGCATCTGTGAACTTCTAACGATTAATCTAAACTGACGCCAGTTTACACAAATATATTTTCTTTAATTCCCGAGTGTTTCAAATCGTCCATTTGTTTGTTATTCAAATACACACTCAATTAAAACTTGCACGTCTGTTGCAATCTTGGCGTAACCCAATATACAGTCGAGATGGAAATTAGTAGGAACAAAAATGAATGAAGGAAACAAATAACAGAATCTTCCCTTGAATCTGATTGGCTGAAACTACGTTATATTTACGTTATGTTGATTTTGGGTTAACTTCTAGCAGGAACATTTAACTTTACATAGCTCTTAATTCAATGTGATTGCATTACTCCGCACATAACTTCAACGCATGGTTAACAAACGAACTCCATGCTAACTTCTATATGAATCAGCCTATATGTTTGCATCATTTTATGAACGAAAATAATATTAGTCTCTAAGAGAGCGATTTTACGTAAGAATCTTTACAAAAGATGACTACAAAATTCTTCTAATTAATAACTATTCACTGTTGTTCTTTGTATGTGTATATTGCAGTTAACTACATTCATATCCCTTTATGACAATGGTTATTCGCACAAAGACTGCTAAAATTAGTGACACGTGGCTGATGCTTTATTTCAAATAGTGAAGAAGCAAAGATAGCCTTTAAAAGACATACTAGGCGCTGTGTGCCAGTTGACTAGGGTAAACGAGATACAGTTAGGAATAAATTATATCACATTATTCGCAGGTAATCTTAACGCATTCTTAATTTATGTGTGTACTACACGTTTTCAGGAACTCTTAATTGCTTCATATGTGAACCCGAGTTCAACATTGGTTACCAGTATCCCGTCTGTACACTAAATATGGTTAATTGATTCTCAAAAAATCAATTTATAAGGACTTGTACCGTATACATTTGTATAGACACAGTCGACCTGCACACGTCTCATAAGCGTGCTCACACTGCAGGTTTACACTATATGTACAGTACGTGCCACACGTCTTGCCATTGGGGAGCACAGTTGGCATCGCAAGGGAGGAAGAGATGCGCGCGCAGCGCTGCTCGTGCCATCAGTAATGGTGGGTAATTCACGAACTACCAGTTCATGTTGAACTGGTCTTGAAAAAGAACTAGCTGCATAGCTCACCGCGACATAAAAGAACTAGTCTCTTGTGATATCGGTCAGTCATTCTCTCAGTACCAGTAACTACGCCAGATGCGCCACTGCGCATGCTCAGATAATCCGTCGTTCGTCGCTCCCTGCAGCTTTCCCCCCGCCGGCTTTGTCGCCCACCCTCCGTGACTGGCCACATGGCAAAGTGCGTACTTCTTATCTATCTGCCTCTGTCTATCGGTATCTTTGTTTTAGCTCATTCATTCAGCACTGCCACGAACTGTAGGGATCGCAGAGCAGACCTACCTAGTTCAATAGCGACATGAGTCACAAATCGGTCGGGAACTGCAGGACACACAGCACGAGACAGTTGGCAGAACTATGGCCATGCAGCGATCTTTCGTTCTTTCTTACTTTCTCGCGCCGACCCCAATTGCGTAGTCGGCCGCACACCGGTCTGCGGTGCTAGGAGTTCCGGGCTCGAAACCCAGTCAGGGTGCGGATGCTTGTGTCGTCCATTCAATTTGCTTCATCCTCATCGGCAAAAAACCCTCCCACTCACTCCCACTATAAATACGATGTTGCCAGACATACGGAAATTCCCGTATCTGTAAGAAAATACATCTGATAGCCGCACTAACACGAGTATAGCCACGACAGTAAAATACAGAAAAACGTTAATTAATGTAATGTCAAGTTTTACACACTCGCTATAAAGAAGTGAAAAAACTGCTTTTTTTCTAGTATATTCACTCTCGGATATAGCTTTTAGACAATATTTGCATCATTGTAAAATTAAGTTATTTTTTAAATTAAAGTTCTGTTAAAATGTTTCTAATACTGGTATTAACAAATCCAGTGTGCCGGAACCATTTTTGTTGAGTTTGTACACGCATGACTTTGAAAAATTAACTTTACACCTGTTTGTCTCTCGCAATACAACCTATTATAATATTGTTGAGGTCGTTACTATCAGTGTCAAAAGTAATTTGGTGTTATATTACACAACATAGGCGTGGATTACACAATATAAAGATATTTTCACTATTCATTTATCTTACTTCTATATAAAAAAATTAGTAATTTCATCTACACACAATAACGCACTAATTCTTTAGCAATCAGTTTACAAACATCGCTCGTTTGCTTCTCTTTCCGTTTCACGCTTACTTAGATTCTTCTGGGGAGGAGAAATGGAACTGTGAAAGAGGGAACAGAGAAAGACCTATCTAGTTCTTGGGCCGAGGTTACACTTGCGTTTTGCAGTTCGCCAGTACGCGTGATCATTCGACTGTGACCTATATAGTTCAAAAGAACGGTTCCCAATGAACTGTTCTCAAATGTGACTATTTCGGAACGACCTAGTTCATTCTAGTGAACTATATTTCCCATCACTAGCCATCAGCTGGTCCACAAACATCAGGCGCTTTGTCCTTACTACTGTTAAAGGACACTAGAGCCAAGAAAGGTATGTTTGTAAGACGGCGCATTTGTTGCCGGGCCGTTCTGTCGTCGCTTAATGACAGACCGGTCCGTGACGGGCTGCAAGCTAGCGAGAATGAGAGAACTGACTTGCCAAGACGTCTGCCGCCTACTGTACAGTTTACTAAAAACTAAACAATCGTGAAAGTAAATGCCTTGTGCTAGGAGGGACTAAACATTCACCAACCTGACAAGTACCTGTGGTGGGACGTGAAGTGTGTGTGTCTCTCCCTGCACGAAGTTCGCACTGAGCCTCTTCACTCGAGTACTGACGAAGAAGACGGGAGGGAGAAAGGTGAGAGAGGAAACCATCTGGCCACTGGCAACGTGCGCCACACTTGCCACTCGGAAGTGATGACTGTCGTGTGAAGTACGAGCCCCTGTAGCCGTGAAGGTTGCGGAACTTTCCGTGCGTAACCGTACAACGTGAAGCCCACACTGTCACTTCAATATTGACTAAGGCTGCCATCTACTTAGCAGTAGGGGTAGCATGTATGTTCTACGACGCTACGCAGACATTAGTGGCCTAGGTGCCATTCGATTAGCCTTTAAAATGGCGTAGGGAGGGTGGAGCCTAATTGGAGCTATACTCTATCCTTGTTAACTAAGCTTCCCCCCTCCCCGCTCACTCTGGGTGGTGTTTTGTTGTTGGCTGTTGGCTTCACCTACCCCTCAGGAGCTGTTCTATGATTGGCCGACTAATTGGTGGACACCCTTTCGGCGGACAAAGCGCCCAAGCGTCATTTAAAGGACTCCGACATTTTGTGATGGTAGGATTATAGTAGAGAGGGTGAGATGGTGGAAGGGTTGTGGTGTTGGATGTATAGTTGGGTCCTCCTTGGTTCGAGTCCACATTGAGGGCAATTGAAGCGTAATTATGTTTCTAGTGGTGTAGTCCTTGGTTCGAATCGCGCCGAAGCTAATTGAAGGATAATTAAGTTTGTGCTTTCAATGTCCTTGGTTCGAGACCCACCGAAGTTAATTCGATTTAACTAGGTAATGAGTAATTTCATAATGAACAATGACGGGAGTAATGAGAGAGACTAAGTACATGTACAGAGAGAGTAATTACACACTAAGTACACATGTTTACCCATCGGCTGCCGAAACACAACTGAGTGTGGTGCTCCTTTGTTCGATCCCCATCGATATTAATTAAAGTATAATTATTTAAGTATAATTACATTTGAGCAAGTCATTGTAATTTCATTCCCAGCCTCTACGAGAGTTAGCAGCGTACTGAACTCCAACCGAGACTATGAACTTGAATAATAATAACAAATCATAGTAACTGCAGATGGAGAATAATGACACAGAGATAAAATAAGTCGGGAGCAAGTATATGAACGCTCATCTTGGAAGGAGGATGCAGACTGAGTTTAAAACCTTAGTAAATATATTTTTATTGTACTCCCCCTTTCACCTTGGACTACATATGAGGCAAAAATATTATTTTTATTAATGCAGTTTTTGCTAAACATTGTGTTCTAAGAGATGCGATTTTAAACCCTGTTGTAAATATCTCCCTTTATTTAAATATGTTGTTTTAGTAATAATAGCTTCACAAACATGTTAATATAATGCCGGGATACTTCAACCAAGCACAAAATTCCGCAGAGTTCACGAGTATCTAGAAGGGGTGTGCCTTTGCTGTCCGGCGATAATATTTACATATTTTACTGCCAGGCGCACTGAGATCGTGGCAGCAGACCTCAGTCGATCGGCAAATGTGGAAGAGAAAACACACAACGCTCTCTGTAGTGGGAAGGGGTAGACATCCCTGAGGAAGGACGAGGGGCCCAGCGTGGTTCCATTGAATGCCGACAGGAGCGCAGAGATTGTGGCGAAAGACAGTCTGCCTTCTTCACCACTGGAAGAATAAACATGCACACTCTAAAGAGGTGATGGGTATCACACATTCCATCGTGTATCGATCGCCTGCAAGCCAGGCGACCACATACTTCCATATTTTGCCGATGGGTACGCTGAGATCGTGGCATACAAAAATGAAGCAATTTTCTTTATGCGTAGACTATATTCAAACTTGGTACTTTCGACACCGGTCCAAATAAACCACTGAGAAGAATATTGCTCCAAGATTTATTTTGTTTAAAACATGATGAAATTACTTTTTCTGACAGGTATACTAGTATTGTGAGGGTTTTATTTATGCGTCGCCTAAAGTTCCATACAAAATCAAAAAATCTTGAAGGTCACGTCCGGTCGGCCATCAGAAAATATTGCGATGTCAATGAAAACAATATAAATATACTGCGTATGTGTTTTGTTTCCTCAGAATTTTAAGGGGTGACTTAAAAGGTTTTAATAAAGCAATCTGCTCAGAAAATAACAGAATTGTCGCTGTACCTCTGTTCTAAAGAAGAATAACTGTCCTAAACCGAGGTGAGCTACTTACAGCGATATGCGCAGACTCTGACACGCTTCAACCACCACCTTCATATTCCAATAACCACGTTTATTAATTGTCAACCAAATACTGACTAAAGTTTTGGTCCTGGTAAAAAATTAATATTGAAATATTAAGTAGTTTTGATTAATTCGAATACACACAATTGCTAACAATGGCGCCATATGAGAACTAAGAACAACTGAAGGTATACAATTCTGTGTAATACATGATCTCTCATCATTTAGGCAGCATAATGTAGTTCACTGGTATTTGAAGCATAAGTTTTCTCAGAGTTATTTTTAAGGTTACATTTTGAAGAGGAAAGGTCTATAGATTGAATGGTTTGTTTCTTATGTTTCTTTAATCATAGGGTATTCACAGTAAAGTCAGCACTTTTAAGGCCCTCCCCCAACATATATTAACTACTAATAAATATATCTTATTGCAGCATAAGGCGTTAACTTTTGAGAGTGGTGAAATGTATACACTGTGTTTATTGATCACATTGCAATATTTATATTAAAAAGCAGCAGGAAGACAGAAATTGGGCGAAAGAAATTAATTAGAAGGGCTTTAAATAGTCCTCACTTTACGCGAAAAGCCTATACGTGACTTACTGCCTACATATGGTAATTAAGCTGTTTCCCCCATTTATTTTTAATAACATTATAGGTATTTATTTTATCACTAAACGGTTTTTATTATTGTAAGTGTAGTGCGCCCACACTCACACATATAGATATGTACATTTGGAACTAACCCAGCTGAGTATATATATATATATATATATATATATATATATATATATTGCACAGCTGGATGGTGGGACTGAATGTGTGAGCTACAGACATTTAGAATGATGTTAATGTGTGGCAGTGAACAGTTTTATCACACATGTGTAAACAGTGAGTTAGTAACTGCAGCTAGTTTATAAACTGTGATAAGGACGTTTATTGTGGTTGAGATTGCTGCCCATATAAATAAATTAATAGTAGTTATTTGATATATATGAAGAAGTTAATGATCGACATACTCTGATCTGCCCCAGACGACTTGTAACAAGGCACTTGCTGGCGAGTGGTTGACGTGTCTATGGTCGGGTCGCAAGCGAGACGTAGGTAGAGGAATGGCGCCCAGGACCTCCTAGTAGCCTTCAGCTTGCAGTACCACTGTGTTTGCCGAGAGGAGCGGAGAGAGCAGAGGACGTACAGTGGCAGTACATGTATACTGCAGCTACGTACATGCGTATCTGAAGTGCGGCGTGCTCTTCATGTTCAGTACATATGTGAGCAAGTTTTCTTTGAGCTGGCAGCGGTTGTGCACTTGCTCTATCTCCCACCGCCACTATGGCGCTCTTCTCGTCACTCAATGGAAGCAAACAACTACTAGGTAAATAAGATAAACCCCCCCCCCCCCCTTGTCAACTAGTTTATTCTCAGCCAGAAATATAGAGCATGCTTCCTACCTATCTTTTTTCCTCTAGTATTGATAATAATTAATATAGTTTATGGAAAACACGACTCCAGTGTTCTATTGTGTGGGATGCAGAGCACGCAAACGTCAGGCATTATGATTGTCTTACCAGGTAAACATGACACATGAGGAGGTTAGGTATGTGGATGATTACCTCCTCACATCTCATGTTTTCCTGGTAGGATAGTGACAATGGCAATTTCCCGGCGGCTGTTACTTTCACAGCGTGGGGGCAGCTAGAGACATATTGAGAATGAGAAATTAATTGATTAAAACTTAGAACATTTTTTTCGTTGCCAAAAAATCGTTAACATTAATTAAATAATTAACATGCCAAATGGGCACTGTGGGAATGTGGTTGTTGAATACGTTCAAAATGAAGTTAAGAATTTTATTTGTAAAATTCTTGTCCGTAAATACTATTGGGATTCAGTATTGGATACTAATATTAGACGTTAGGAACAGGCACAACGAAATGATATCGTGCGATTGTCGAATAACAAGCGACTTCATGTGATTGATCCTGCTTCAGTATCAGGCATGCAGGGTGGATGGTAACAGATATCTCCAGAAACTAGGAACAGGTATCGACTGATCTCTCCCAGTAACTGTTGTTGATAACAGGTATTGAAAATATTCCCCATCTCTGACCTGGAGTTTTGCCCTGTGTAGGAGGCCCAGAAATGCGAGAGCGGTAAGGGCTACTCTGCCACACACATCAAGTGCGCCATCGCCGCTAAGCGCAAGGCTCTGAACAAACACAGTGTAGTGTTGTAGTCACACTGTGTTTACTCTACCTATAGGAGTTTCAACAGTGACCCTGCTGTTCCATTGGTGGAAAGTCTACACGATAGTTCAATGCAGGGCCCATGAGTAGTTTTGTATGTACGTGACGCGTATATGCGTATACTTTGGGATACGTATCTTTGAAAATCCATTTATTTTATCCTTCTTGGAGTATGTACTCTGAAGTTGTGTTTATAATGCGAGCGACGTCTAGAAAGCACTCAGGCCTCATGTTAAGTGTGTGTGTTGTATTTGTAGATCAGTGCACTGGACATGCGTTTCACAGTTTCCATAGAAACCGTCCACGAATTTCAAACACTGTGCTACGTAGTTCAAGCTTACGGGTTTGAGTCCTACTTTAGACATATCCTTAGAAATTAGATTAGAGAGTTGTACGGAAATGCTGCACGCTCGTCACATAACAGATACTTCATCCGCCCGCTGTAGTTCGCCTTGGACTTGTGTAAGAAAATATTATATTGTTACACGCTGCAGCTCGCACGAGCTGCAAACTTCCATTACATGCTGTCCGGCGCTGTGGGGGTGACCCACTCGTACCCTCGCCCTCAGGACCAACATGATCGCTTCTTCTGGGAAGTCCATGGATGATTGACAGCAGTGGTCAAGCTGCCGCGCCGCTCGGCTCCTGCTGGCGTCAAACCCCCCTCCTCCCCCTTCTACAGATGCCGACAAATGTAGCAAAGGCGCAAGAATATTCTGGGAATTAGGAAACTTGGCACAGCTCGATAATTAGCGAAATTTCTGGATGACGGCCTGCGGCACTATAAATTCTACCACACCCCAGCGGCCAGCAGTCTTTGGTGAAGGCCATCTATATGAGTGCGGCCGCGAAGTTAGGTGCGGTGCGATTGCGGACGAGGTGTTCTTATTGAGAATGGACGATAGGGCGTGAAACCCGGCGAGTGAAGCCTAATGTGCACGAGGGCGCTCGGAGAACTCTAGTTGCGAACTGGCGGGACATGGACTAAACTGAGGTGGGACTGAGTGGACATGTAATATGGATTTTATTGTAAATATTAGAACTGTCAAATATCGACACATAATCTATAAAATAATTGAATAGTTTTGATACACTCTCTATTGGGACTTAAAATTGTTTAATTTCGTTGAATTATTTGAGGCAATTATAAATTGTTAATTGAAGTCATTAATTGTAGACAGTAAGTGATATCAATTTATTGAGAGATGTTGAGTCGAGAGAATGTTTGAAGTCATTGTAAATAAAATTAGAATATAATAATAAACTCTTTTATTTAATTAAGACATCCATCCCTTAACAAACTTGGTTTAGCCCACTGAATTTCAAGAGAGAAATTTTAAGCAGTGTAGGTAAATTTAAGTAAATTGTTGTTACCCTAATAATTTTATAGGTGTTGGTTGCAGTGAAAATAATCACAGCTGGGATTCATGTTATATTACAATGACACTGTCGCCACAGAATGCAAATACTTCTCAGAGTCCGATCAGTTTGAAAAAGGTTAGTTCAGTTCCAGGTACATTTTCAAGGCGATTATGAAGACATAGTTCACACCCATTGTCGCAACGTCCATTACATATTACGTTAACTATGTCACATCATTACCATATATTAAGCAGATGTAAGTAAAAACATCAGTTTATACGTTAACGTTTTGTAATGTCCGTCGTAAGTTATAGTCACCGGCATAGCGGCGTGCAGCTTCCATCATTAAGGCGTGGACGAGCAGAATCGCCGGTTGCCGTCTATAAAGTGCAGGGGTTCAAGAGCTGTCCCCCTTCCTTGGCAGGTTTCTTATTTTTTAAGTTTTAAATATCGATAGTTAGCGAAAAGCAATGCTTACATAGAATATTAAAACATAACCACATTTCGTAAAATTATACATCAACACACACACACACACACACATCTTATATATATTTTTATCTTAGAAAAGTGAAATGAAACCATTAATACTAGACCCTATAACTTTAATAACTGTTGAATTGTATTGCTTAAATTTATTTTAGTTATATTAAAAAAACAGTCCAGTATAGATAAGGACACGTGCAGTTATTTCGCACGTCATGATTATCCTGGAATGTAAACCATGTTTTAATAACGGCCATGGAAACTGGACAGGAGAGATGTTGTATGTGCGTAGGTAGACTGGGGTGTACACACGGCCATAGACATTGGGCAGGAGAGATGTATGTGCGTGGACAGACTGGGGTGTACACACGGCCATAGACACTGGACAGGAGAGATGTAGTATGTGCGTGGACAGACTGGGGTGAACACACGGCCATGGAAACTGGACAGGAGAGATGTTGTAATGTGCGTGGGCAGACTGGGGTGTACACACGGCCATAGACATTGGGCAGGAGAGATGTTCTATGTGCGTGGGTAGACTGGATGTACACACGGCCATAGACACTGGGCAGGAGAGATGTTGTATGTGAGTGGGCAGACTGGGGTGTACACACGGCCATGGAAACTGGACAGGAGAGATGTTGTATGTGCGTAGGTAGACTGGGGTGTACACACGGCCATAGACACTGGGCAGGAGAGATGTTGTATGTGCGTGGGCAGACTGGGATGTACACACGGCCATAGACACTGGGCAGGAGATATGTAGTATGTGCGTGGACAGACTGGGATGTACACGCGGCCATAGACACTGGGCAGGAGAGATGTTGTATGTGCGTGGGCAGACTGGGATGTACACACGGCCATAGACACTGGGCAGGAGAGATGTAGTATGTGCGTGGACAGACTGGGGTGTACACACGGCCATGGAAACTGGACAGGAGAGATGTTGTATGTGCGTGGGCAGACTGGGGTGTACACACGGCCATAGACATTGGGCAGGAGAGATGTTCTATGTGCGTGGGTAGACTGGGATGTACACACGGCCATAGACACTGGGCAGGAGAGATGTTGTATGTGAGTGGGCAGACTGGGGTGTACACACGGCCATGGAAACTGGACAGGAGAGATGTTGTATGTGCGTAGGTAGACTGGGGTGTACACACGGCCATAGACACTGGGCAGGAGAGATGTTGTATGTGCGTGGGCAGACTGGGATGTACACACGGCCATAGACACTGGGCAGGAGAGATGTAGTATGTGCGTGGACAGACTGGGGTGTACACACGGCCATAGACATTGGGCAGGAGAGATGTTGTATGTGCGTGGGCAGACTGGGGTGTACACAAGGCCATGGACATTGGCTAGTGACATAGCAGCGGCGATATGAAGGAAGGAAGGAAGGAAGGAAGTAACAACGACATGCGGCAGGAAGTAGAGGCAGGAGTGGCTGAGGAGAAGTCGCGTGAAAGTACAGCAGTTTCTCGTCTCCAGACCGGAACTGACTCACTCCCTCCTAGAGGTCGCCACTCACACAGGAGTACAGTGCTCACTACTTTCTCTCTCTGTGTTACAACACTCGACTGCATTGTGCTATTCGCGGTAAAGTGAGCATTTTTGAAAGCTCTTTCATTTGCAATAATAATCACTAAATATATTTTATTTTAGCATTAGACGTCAACTTTCTGGTATGGTGGAATGTATACACTGTGTTCAGTACTTAAAGGGCAATATTTATTCAAAAAGGTTGCCAAAGGATAGAATATCGCTGAAAGGAAAACGGAACTAGGGCTTCAAAAGTGCTCACTTTATCGTGAACAACGTATAACAACGTGGCCAGCATCTAGCTTACAACACTGTATGTATGTATGTGCATTGGAGCGTGTTTATATTTCCCGTGATTTAGTTTTAATACAGTTAAATATAGATGTTAGTGAAATAATTTTATTGCTATGAAAGGACGGCTTTGTCTAATGCAAACAAACACGTTTGCCAGTATTGACCGCATAGTTGTGCGGGTGAAGGGCTGGCACACAGTGTTCCTCATCTCTATAGTCTGTACTCAGAAGCACGTGCCACGGTACGCTGAAAATAGTGCAGTGGAGAGATTCGGACGGCTCTTGACACCCAATGAGGGTAAGGCGAGGTGAGTAGGGAATGTGACCTGGTTCGCTCAGGTGGCAGGCGAGCGCTCTACCTGCTGCGTCATCCAGCTGGAAGGACTTGCTGTGCCAGTCGTAGGTGGCTGTTGGAAGACGGGGTGCGTTGTCCTTGCCGCCCCTCCCCCCCCCCCAAACCCTCCAGGACACCGGACGCTTTGTACACGTCACACAGCCTTCCGTGGACTGACGGAACTTCTGTGTTCTTTCCCAAGTTAGTTTCCTGTGGGCTTACTTCTAGTTGTAGAATAAAAGAGAGATTGGAAAAAATCTTTAATTTTCATTATGTAGAAGTTTTCCTGTGTATTAAAAGAAATATTTAAAAAAGTTAAAATATTTTATACTGGAGTGAGATTTGAACCCGAGTCAAAAAGTGAGAATTTCGCGACCGTATCCATGCCCACCTACAAATCTCACATGTCGTTGCTACAAATATAGTATCTCTAGTACAGTCAGATAAATATAACTTTAAATTTATATTAAAGAAAGCGTATTTTCAGTGTTGCTAAATATGTATATAGTAACTGCCACAGAAACGATAAAATGTCTTGTTAGAGTGCAGGCGAAGAAAGCTTCGTGTAGACTCAGCATTGTTCGTTATCGAAACCCCTAAGCTCTAGGAAACCGGAGACTCTCCGTATCTTGTCATTACGGCGCTCAATATTTCCGTATTTACTTCAATAAGGATTACGTTTCCCTATATGTACTGTACATTTTTGAAAATGTCTCCGTATTTGTACAGACATTTGTAACGTGGTGTGGCATTCTGTGGATGGACACGACCTGCGGAGAACATTGCGGTAATTCGCACACTAACACCGAGAACACTTCAAGCCGGTAATTCGCACACTAACACCGCCAACACTTCAAGCCTCGTCTGCACACTGTCACGTATTCGCATTTAAATTTGTTCGACAATAACATTTGAAGACGGAATAGGATCATCAAAGTTTCTATTCAACAAGTTGGATCAATGACCCTTGAACGTAACTTATTTGAAAATGTGCCAAACTGTCGGTTCTTGATTTTTTTTTTTTCTGAGACAATTTAGCGTAAATTTTAATTTAAAGCATGTTTTCAAAGTGAGACACCACTTTTGTTTCCTTGCAGTCCACTACTGGAAGAACTGTAGAAAATGTTCACATTTATTTTTACTTCGTTACTCCATTAAAATTTTATTTAACAGAGATATTCCGTAAACAATGAAACTTAATGCCTCAAAGTTCTTAGTAATATTGTGAATTAATCAATTCAAATAGCAATAATGCTCGAAGACCTTCTAAATGCATTAATTATCTTCATAATCTTCCTTTGCTTCGAACAATTGTTCGCCATTTTAAAGTTTCTTAATGTCAGAAACAGTAATTTGTCATAAGCGATTCTGATTGGCTGAGCCCGTCAAGCATTCAAGAGAGATTAGAAGCAGTACAATTTTTAACATGATCACCAACACACCTACTTAAATTTTGTATTCGTATTAATTATAAATGACACATTAATTGTAGATAAAATATATGTTAAATTTCAATCTAATCAAACATATGATAAGTGTTATTTTATAATAAAACAAGTATAAAATTCTAGTGAAACATAACATAATTAGGAAACAGAAAAATTCATCGTACATAGGGTAATATTTCGAACGTTTTATTGAGAAAGTACTAAGTGGCAGCGAATAGAGTTCTGTAAGCTGGTTCACGTGATTTTGGCGCGCCTCTCACATAGGCTAGCTCGTCGCCAATACAACTGCCAAATTCACGTGGCCAGGTAGCGACCATGTTACTTGTTTACGTCTGGTTTATAAACACACTCGTGATTTTATATAGGTACACATATTACCAACACAATGCATAAGTTACAGTTCCGTTATAATTCGCCTCTGGATTTTGCGTGACTCGTATAATTTTATAAGTACATTAATTAAATATAAACTATACCGATGGACAAGACACTTTCTGCACTTCTGCGAAAAGTCTAAACAAGAAAGGCAACCCTAGCGAGGTTACCAAATTGAAATTATCGAAAAAAAATTTGGGTTAGAATATTATTATTAGAATGTTTTTAAGGGGCCGCGGTGGTTTAGTGGTTAGACTACTCGCCCCCCACCGAGACGAACCAAACTCGATTTCCCATAGAGTCGCTACCGGATTTTCGCTCGTGGCAATAATGCCGGACTATTTCGCTGGTCGGCGGGTTTTCCCGGGGTCTCCCGTTTCCCCGCACTTGCACTCCGGCGCTGCTCCATACTCACCTATCTTCACCCTCATCGGCTCTAAAGACCTCGATGTTAAGAGCCGTCCATATCTCTCCACCACATTTTTTTTCCATAGTAACGTGGAGGTGTTTTAAAACCATGTGTGTCAGGAAATGAGTCTGCTATTGCATCCGCCCCGCAGCTGTCAATCGGAAAAAATAAGTTTTCTTGGGAGCGAGAGGGTAAATACAAGAACAGCAGAATAATTCGAAAATACGGTTGGATCTCATGAATTTCTATCGTATCTTTCCTGAACTTCTTACATAAAACAAACAAAAATTACAGCTTTATGTGCATACATGTTGCGCAAGTCGGAGCCTGTAGCGAAACATCATCTCCGACTTAAGAGGGGGAGGCAGGGCTGCCTCTTAAGATATTTATAATTTTCTTATAACTTTATTTATTTAATTTTGCAATCAGAACCTGAAGTACTACAAAGAGAAGTCTAAGAAGAAGAAGTGAGGATGTGTACTATTATCATAAATACATAATAATACATTATGGGGTGTGTACGATATACCAGCGCATTAAAATAAATATAAACCATTTGAGTGGTCGTTTACTCTCCCTGGCTCCCTTCACAAAATACTTGTAGCGGCATATATGCGCCCTTCCACACTACGCCTAGCAAGTCACGTCACTGGCAGCAGCCACATACTGGATCTTGTGTAAAGGACTGTGAGGTATGGAAGTGTACACTCTACTTCATGTCCGTCTTCCTGCAGTATTCCCCGCCTAGGGCGGGAAGAACCCCAGCTGCGACGTCACTTCCGCGACAGAGCCATGCACATCAACTCTCTCGTCGCCTCGACGCGCATTACACTGAACTGGCGTGCAGTCTTCCTTCGATAACGCGCCTATATAAGACTTTCAGCGAAGACCCTTCTACTATTAAATGGCGTAATAACAAAAACAAAGGTTTAATGCACGTCCCTATTCCTTTGTTAAGTTGTGTACCGAAATGTTTATACCTAAAACTAACCGTGGAAACACTCTTTCAAGCCATTTTCATTATTACAAAAACACGTATTACAGAGAAATGGAGGAACTGAAAAACGTGTAGGCCTACAGACGCATAACTTTTCTTAACTGCTATTCTTAGGGATACTTTAAATTTTTAATAGCAGTCTTTAAAGAAACGCCTAACATATTATCAGCGTAATAAGTAACTTACACACTTGAAATGTTGTTTTCAACTTTCGCTTCTACTAAAATG
Source organism: Dryococelus australis (assembly GCA_029891345.1). Taxonomy (NCBI): domain Eukaryota; kingdom Metazoa; phylum Arthropoda; class Insecta; order Phasmatodea; family Phasmatidae; genus Dryococelus; species Dryococelus australis. The sequence continues at coordinate 204,718,362 of CM056996.1, read as the reverse complement.
TCCATATCAGTAAGTGAAGAGTGGAGGGATTTGGACGGCTCTTTAAAGGCGAGGTATTGAGAACAGAAATTTGAATATTTGCGAAATAAAAGCGATACTAAATAATTCTAACGTTGAAACAAAAAATAAATCTCAAAACCTAATGCTACCAATTAGCATCTAGTTATTTTAAATAACAGTATTCTAATCATTTTTGTTTCCCTTTATCTCAAATTACGTATTTGGGCTGATATCCACGGATAATTGGAAACACCGCTATTGTGTTTGCGTTGAAACGAGCATTACATTAAACACGTGCGCACATAAACAAATCTCCAGTCTCCATGCACCTCAGTGAATTGCATATCCAGGTCTCTTTTCTGTCCCATTAAAATATCAAGTTGAATCATACAATCATACACTCTTTCTGCACGTAGCTAACCGCACCTAAATACGCATGTAAGGAAATACACTGATATTTTACATGACCTTGTCAATTTAAATTAAAAATGTGTTGGAAACTTGTCAAGTTGTTAACGGCCAGAAAAAACGGAACGTTGTCAAGAAAACCTGTCTGCCGGCGTATTACAGCTTGAAACACAGATTTGCATAACGTGGTGTTCTTTTTTTTAACGGTTGCATGTAAATATATTTATTTCATCTTGTAGATCCTTTCTACAGAATATGAGACAACATATCGAAACAGACATTAGCGTACTCGTAATAAAATTGAAATACGATACCTAAAAGCATTTGGGGCATAAATTAATAGTTTTATTTGCGAAAAAATCACCGTGCAAGATTTTTATTCTTTTGCCGTCGTGTGCTATCTTGTAAACGGCAGTTTTCAGTCGATTCTACGTGCACAGTGTGCTGATGTTGCCTATATAAAACAGTAACTTACTTCATTTTAAAACAACAAAAATAAGTGATTGAAGGAACAAGGATTATTCTTGGCTGTAAAACAAAATTCATCTCTCTTTTTTCTCAGCGGTAACAAGTTCAAACAGAATCGCATCCACTATTATACGAGATGAACAGACTCCGACTGCAGGTTCATCGTAAAATACTTACTTGATAACATCTATAAGACGTGTGTGTAACGGGATTTCTAAGGGCAGAGCATACCTTTCGAAGTTGGGGCTGAACCTCTTCTTGATGGCTAATAAAAAAAATATATTTAATTTGCGCAACTCAGAACCTGAATAATGTGTTGGAACACAGATACGCAGCCACTCAGGAACCAATATACGGTATAAAATCATTATTTTTATATAATAATGAAGGTAACTTTACTCCTTTGAAGTATAGGTACTTCGTAATGCAGGTGCATAATAGTTTATTTGAAACAACCGAAATTTCATGTGCGAATCAGGAGTAACGAAATTGTCGTTTTTTGTTAGGATCCAAAAATGTGTTTTTATTTTCGTATACTTATTTTACGTAGATATTTATGGTTCAAAATGGTTTGAATTTTTTTGCCTAGATATGGCAATTTGATTTTCACATTTTAAATTTTGTTTTCAATTAAAACTTTTTTCTGCAAATAATTTTACCTTTGGTTGTTTTGGCGATGGAGAAGAGAAAGTCCAACAGATTCCTGAGTTAAATTCAACCACAGGATTGCCACAAAATAAAAAAAAAAGCATCACACGTATCACTGTTGGTAGACGCAGTTGCCAGATTTGCTGAAAGTGTTGCTGATGGAGTTTCGACAGTCAGTGTTCCGCCTTGACGTGCGAAGATGCCCGAGTACTCAGTAGATTATTACTGCTTCTTGTTAATAATATCATGGCAAATGTGTTGTTGCGAAATTATTCGCGATTTATTATGACACCTGTCGTGTTATCATTAGGGTTTAAATAAATTTTATCTAAATATAATGTATCTTGGGAATTATAAAAGTAATAAACAATGTAAAGTAAACCAGGAACATACGTTTCACCTCTTTTTTCTTATTAAGGAGAAAATACACAGAAAACAATGCATGCGCGGACCACGTATTTGCTGTGCGATCAGTGACTACAATACTACTATAGGTTTCCAGTTGAAAATGTTGCGTCTATTTTCATATTCAGTAGAATTTGCCCTTCGGTGATTCGTTGTGCGTAGGCTACCACATTGAGCTAGCCAGTATGAGATTAACCGGGAAATATACCTAGTGTCGTGTGTTGGTAGGGCCCTTACGTTGTAATTGCCAGTCTGAAATAAAGTGATAGAACTTTCGTGTAGATGTTACCATGTGTGTATGTGGTGTGGATTACAGAGCATAGGTGATATCCTTTAGCAGGGGTTCATTCAAAAATTCCAATACCTTAGACCCTAGTTACTTAGTTTTCCAATCTCAATATGGGTAGAACGTACAGGCATGTAGTCCTAAACTTAAAGTTATAACCTACCAGGTGTGCTGACCATCCTTCAGAAACGCAGTGCCCGGTCTGAGAGGGCTCGACTTTGTATAGGACTTGCCACCAGGACGTTCACCTCGGGCAGGAACACAAAATAGTACACAATTTGTGCACTCAAACACTTCAAGAGAAAATACTTAAGCTATGCAAAATAGCAAGTCAGGGATAAGTAGAAGACTATATACATAAGACAGGAATCAGCCACAGAAACAATGTAGACGACGCTACGGGATGTATCTTTTAGGCCAGTTACTTTATTGGAGTGCTTATAATTTTCAGATTAAATTTTGCTATGCTAATTTTTTTTATTATCTGAACTATCTCTAGTCAAATATCATCGTGGCAATTTGCAAAGCTAAAAAGAAAACAATACACTCCCGGGCATTTGGACACTCCTCTGACGTTATATGTATAAATCGTCATTGCATGGTTAGGGGTAGAAATAAAGTGAATACCCGCATAAGCCTACACAGTAACGACACAATAAACTTGTCATCGTGGAAAAAAGGGATGTTTAATTGTTTAACACATAGTCGTCAAATTCATTACATATGCAGCACCCCCCAATTATGAAAAGTTCTGCAGATTGTACATTTTTATTTTTTCCCCTAACTTTTGCGGCAACTGCTCTGGAAAGCTCTAAGTATGTGACTCTTGATCATTGTCACGACTTATTTTCTCTTAGAATAAACTTAGTTGGTGTGTGAGCAGCAACGAGCGGCATTTCTTAAGGATACTTAGTGTCTGTGATGGTGCTACAGTAGCCTCCGAACTTGCACAGCATCCACCATGATGTCAGCTACTCTACACCATGTCATACGGGAACGAGTATGCTCGCGATAATATGATAAGGAATTTAGACAATCTAGAAGTGTGTCATCTAGAGTATATTCACGAATCCGTGACCATCACTTTTGTTGGCCTATGTAATCCCATTTACAATTGGGCGTAGTTCATTGCTCTTTATCTTTTCTGGCAAAAAGTCGTATTGCCAGGACATGTTGGTATAGGCTGTTCACGGTAAAATGAGCACTTTTGAAAGCCCTGCTTAAGATCTACTTGTAAGCACGTTGTCTGTTATTCCGCCTTATGTAAAATTAACATTGGCACGAGTCTCAGCACTTTGCTCATGCGTTGGTCAAGTGAAACTGTACAATTATTAGAAAAGTAAATATTTGCACAAAATGCTCATTTTCACCCTTCTGTGCAATAAAATAACATAAAGGGGAAGAAATATTTTCAATAATCACAAATAGCTACCGAACACTTTTATTCAACGTTAATATGTGGAACTACTTTTAGTCCTTCGTTACCAACTTTACTGGGCTCATATTCCTCAGTGGGCGCGTTTAAATATATGCAGATTGTAATAGTGCCTTTTTTCTAAGGTTAATTTCAAAAGTGTTCACTTTATTGTGAACATCTTTTATCTGCTGAGTTACGCATAAACGTGCAAACAACGAAAGTACATAAAATATGTCCGGACTACAAACTCTTAATTAGTTCATTTGAGAGGGATCGTTGAGGAAGGTAGCCTGAGATGAGTAGCGCGTGTGTGGAGCAGCTGGTAGTGCACAAGGCCTGATGCGCGTGTCCAAGGTAACGACGGTATCCTGCTGTTTAAATGTCAAGAGCAGGCAGCAGCTTTCTCAGGAGAAATTAACAGTTTTCGTCGACGTAGGTACAGTGCAGTGCTCGTGCACTCTCTGGTTACTGGCGAGGTGGTGCAGTGGTCACAGTACTCGCGTCTCACATATCTTCCAATCAGCTTCTCGCCACTCCAGGGTAGTTCCCGGATCTGCATACGTGAGAATCCTGCCGGACGATGCCGCTGGTCGGCGGGTTTTCTCGGCTGTCTCCAGTTTCCCCCGCCCTTGCATTCCGGCGCTGCCACATGCTCGCCTCACTTCACCCTCCTCGGCTCTCAAAACCTCAATGTTAAAAGCCGCAGAATCCTCTACACGCCACTCCGAGTTGAGCCAGCGTTCACACGAGAAACGAAAGTTGCCCACATTTCTTAACACTTTTTCCCTTTTTCTGCTATTTTAAACTCTGAATTCTGTTCAAAATGTTATTTCTTAGTCTCCATGTTTGGAGTATATGGCATAACTTGGTTGATATATCACTTCGAATGTTTTATTAAAATCACTCTTTAATTTCAAAATAAAATAAATAACATTAAAACTTTTAATAACTTCAGGCACCCACCCTCCTGCAAAAAAAAAAAAAAAAAAAACTAGTTGTCGCCAAGTACTGGAGCAAAGATGAGCACTTTTTGGACTAATAGAAATTAGAACGTAAAGCCCTATCCGCGGCGATGAAATGTGCAGTCAAATCCAACGCTGGCCTTCCGATTACTGTTGGATAGTGTACATCTGGGAGGGAAAATTTTTCTGTAATGTCGTGTTTCATAGCTTCTGGACATTTCTAAACTAGTCTTCAGCAGCCTTACATATTCAAAATACATGAAAAGTGTATAACTTTGATAATAGCAGAAGTATGCACAGCTGTAATTGAGACGCTACAATTGGAAAATAATACAACAAATCCAGCACACAGTTTGTGCCTCGACACACGGCGCATCATACAAATGTTTACATGGAGGTAATTGACACTTGCTGCGATAGTAATTGCGCAGAACGCCGAGTTCAAACACGCAATGGAAATATTTACTGAACCAATTTCGGTCAAAAAAACGTGGTTGACATATATGCATTACACGCGAGATTTACATGACCATGAATATTCAAATTGCCATTAGTACCAAATAATTTTCTATAAAACCATATTTCATCACCAAGCTCAAACTTCAACTGATATAAAATGTATTTATAATTATTTAGATTGGCGTTACTGGCAAAGTGTATCAGTTTTCACTCTCGCATAGTGTACTCATAGTACGATAGCTATACAATGCCAGAAATGTATTGAAACCAGAACAGTAGTATTTCATGCCCTAGCAATTATTTTGGTAGTGCTATAATTACGCATGATCGAATTTCTTTTGTGTTTCTTACTGTTTCGTATTGCTAAGCTATGCCAGAGATTGAGCTTAGCACTGTTGGGCATCAGTTGTCTGAATGACGTCAGAGAGAATAGTCGTCTTATCTCACACACAGAGAGGGAGAGAGAGAGAGAGAGCGAGAGAGGCGAGAAGGTAGCAGTGTTCTCGCCAGGTTGAGCGGAAGAGTGCTCTAAGACACGCAGGGTCTATGAGCGGGCATAGTGCTCCACCAGCTGTACGAACGCTGTGTGCGCGGTCAGTGACACGCCAATTAGTGGCGTGAATGCCGTCTTATCTCCTCAGCGCGACGTCGACAAGATCTGCGATGACCTGTGCGAGCGCAGAATGTAGTTGGCGAAGATCGCTTCATGGCTGGTGACTGCACTTCTCCCACTAGTCGTAAGTAGACCGCCTAGTCTGGTGACAGGGAACCAATATGTCAGTGTGACGTCGACAAGTGTAACATTAGTCGAGTGTGTGGCTACAGCACTCATGAGAGCCCCACTTCGCCCGTCTTCACATCATACATACTGTATGTACTACTAGGCAGTTCACTATTAACAGTTGGTGGGTGACACTTATTGGCGTAAATACGTCTTTAAATTTGCAACCATAGTGGGAGGCCATACTGAAAATCCGATAACATAATCGGGGGATACAGTTTGGCATTGCAGCTCCGAATCAATCGTCTACATTCAAAATTCAATTACTCCACTCGATTGCCAAAGGGTCAAAAAATATGTTACGTAAAGCAAGGACTGCGAAGCATCGCATTTAGAGGGATTGGAAAAAAAAAAGGGGGGGGGGCAATTGTGAGTTCGTTTCGCCGCATCTCATAACCTGAACTCCCCCTCCCTTCCCACTTCAAGCGCTCTTGTATAATGTTTAGCAGTGACGTCATACCTTCCTTCAAGCTCACAGATATGTGGTGCATAGTATCCAGCATGGCGAGATAGTAGCTTGCGCGGCGCCGCCACAGTGTGGCCGGCTCGAGCAGGGATGCGCGGCGCGACAGTCATATGTACAGAGCGCAGCCTCCAGCTTCATATCGCTGCTGCCCCAAGGTGATCAAGAAGTCGTGCCAACTACCCCGTTGCTCCTCTGGTCACCTGTCTTAGTCAATCCTGCCCTGCATGCTAAACTTACGTACACACAATGTCACTGCCCCTGCCTGCATGTAACACACACTCACTGACTGGCATGTGCCCAGTAAAGTAGAGTATGGGATGGACCCCCGTGGGAACTCTGCGTCCAAGGTCAAGAAGCGAGGGAGCGATACGGGCGACACTAACACGCACGCCAAGTTCCTCATCGCTCCTACGCGCAAGGCGTGCAGTGTTTCCGTTGTGGCGCTGTACTGTGCAAATTAGCTCTGTAACAGTTTTATTACACGCGATGTAAGACCACAGATTAAACTATATATTTGTATATTTGTACTGTTATTTTGCCGCTTAAGGAAACTGCATAGGCAAGCTTTAAAAATGTAATATTCGACCATTTTCTCCAAGAAAACACTTAATATGAAAAAAAAAAAAAAAAAAAAGGAACATAGATAATTGTGTTTTACTTTTTTTTGACAAAAAGTCGTAATTGCAGAACATTTATTTACCGATATACTTGTATTCGCACAAACAACTACTTCACAAAAAATGCGGGGATCCATACACTCTTAATGTTGAATTATCTGCCTTCTGTTTAAGTGTCTAATTATTTTATGGAAAACTTGTCGAAATTACCTATTCCGAGACTAAAGCCTGTACGCCACGATAACATTTTCCATACAAGCTCGGGTAGAGCTTCGACGAGACCTGCTACACTAGCTTGCATGCGCTATGGAGGCTTCTTTGGAATAACGAATGTAACGATACTTGCTGCCGCACAAGTAAAGGCGAGTCCTTTTTTGTGATTTTACTTTCTGCAGTTATGGTTCAGGAACTGTCTTCACTCAAGACTTCAGCATTATGCTTTTACACAGTCTATTCGTTTTGTTGCTATCACTGGAACTTTTGTGTTCAATAAACACGAACGTGGCTTCAATTTCTACACAATGCTGTTTTATAATTAGGTAACATTTTTTTTCTTTAAATAACTATTTGTGTTTAATTAAAAACGAAATAAACAAAGTTTTAACTTTACTTAATATCACAAACCACCACACTCTCTGACTGGGTAAAATTACAACTTTGTGAGAAATCTTCAATCGAAAATTGCACACTACCATGCAATTACATAAACGTCGACAAAAACGGCCAGCAGATGACCAGATCTTCCAGAACCACCCATACAAGCCGCCATGTAAGCTTGTATGGAATCTTACATAGTGACATACAGGCTTAAGGTATATTTTGAAACAGTGCTAATGTAAAGCAGAGCTTCAAAAACTCGTTAAACGTATGTTCTTTGAATGAAGAAGAAGTAGATTGTATCTTTCCCGAGCCAGGTGTACCTTTTGATCAATTTATATCCTATATGGTCATGTTTTTGAAAAAAAAAATGTGGCCGCGTTTTTGTCAAAATTGTGTACTATATTGGTATCCTTTATTTGTACGAGAACATTTCACTTGCTGTTAACAGTCGTCTTCATATTCCCCACTAATGAAAACTGCAAGAATTAAAAACTAGTTTCCTTATTCCTCTATAGTTCAACGTGAACATTGTTCGTTGATTTACTGATATGTGGACTCTTGTATGCCTTCGGTTTGTCCGTCGACTCCTACCACAAGATGCACGAATGAATCTGCGGCAAACCAATAATCGAAGTTTACAGGATAGTATACTATGTAGAAACTCTATACTCTGGGAGTTTTGCAACTAAAGAGTTTATGCATCGTTACAATGGCGAATCGAAAATCGTAATACACAAGTTCCTTTCTCCCATAAGAGTGTAACCCTGTGGTCGGAGAGCAATTTTGTGGAATTTTCTGGTGCATTAATTTTTTTTTTTTCCTGTGGTTACTGTCAGTAAGAAAATAAGAGAACTTGTGGCTTGCTGTTTAACATTCTCATTCCTTGGCTTTCTGGCCTTGTAATTAATTATTCATAGTTAAGAGGTGCAAATGTACACAGGTCTTGCATATTCTCGCTTGCCGTGTGAAGAAACTTTGACAGAATGGTCATCAGAGAGCATTTACTAACAAAACACTTCTGTCTAAACCTGAGAATATTTGCCATTATGGCGTGATATTGATTGCTTCTCTGTTTTGAAATAACTCTGGATAGCGTGTTTTTAAAGTGTTTGTTAGTTACCGGAATCTAATAAGTAATTTTTCGTGCGTGACTGTAAGTTCTTTGACATTACTGGTGATAATTATCTTACGTATCGTGGTGCAATTAGGCCCACTTGGAAAACAACACTTGGCAACGTACCGAGGCGATCTGAGATAAATGAAAACTGGCAATTTGTTTGCCTGCTGATGTGATCGGTATGCACTGCTTGCACCCTATATAGTTCACATTCTCCAGTCCTTCGTGTCTCTATAGCACTTGATCATACAATGTTTGTTACTCCGGGGCTGTGGCTTCATTCCAGACAGGTTACCAAACAACACGAACACTTTACTAGGTAGAGCTGCAATGGCGGGATTACTGCTGAAGTAACTGACGCCAGTTATACAGATGTAGCGTATATTACAGTACACATATGAACCAACACAATATCAATAGGTGTGTACTCCATGTTGCTATCGCGTGCTACATATGTGATGAAGAATGGAAGTACTTCTTTATAGCTCGCTTTGTGTGGCGGACACCGCAACACACAGTAATACATGCAGCGGAGAAAGTCATACAGTCTAATATGTTCTTTGGAACATGTTCGAATTCTATACGTTGTTTCTCTATATACGTACTGTGCATACGTAGAGCTACTTATTTTTTATCCCCCATATTTGGGTTTGGTCCTGTTGGTTTGTCATTATGAACGTTTAAATAATCACTCATCTTGAAATTTGTGCGTTTCTCGAATGAGCGAAACAATTATTCCCTACCAAATTAATAAAAATCTAAATATGCAGGTGATCTTAAATTAACATCGCAGCTATTAATAACTGTACCGAGGTCGTGAGATATTCTCTTGAAGGGTGAACATATGTTATAGTATTTATGTGCGGGATGTGTGTAAACAAGTTTCACGGGTCGTGTTTGATTTTTCGCAGGAGAGTTAGGACGAGAGGTGACGTGGGCATGGTGTGGGTGCAGCCGAGTTGTACCGGCCTCACTCGAGAATGCATGAGCTCGGTATTGTAGCACAACCTGCTACAGTCTCTCTCACAAACCAGTGCAATTTTATTTTCTATACAGTTTTGAAGGCAGTACTGTATACAGCTGTTTCTATTGCTACAACCCTGTCTTCACCCGCCACAGACTATGTTCACACAAGCGCAATTAGTACCGCGGTGTTATAGTGGTCAGATTATTCACCTATACCAAGGCGAACTGGGTTAGATTCTCGACGGGATAGCCCTCGGATTTTCAAATGTTGGAATCGTGCCAGGCTATGCCTTTGGTCAATGGGTTTTCTTGGGACCCCCCCCCCCTTAAATCCCGGCGCTGATCCATAATCTCCTAACTTAACCTTCTTCGGCTCTCAGGACATCAATGTTAATAGCCGCCCAAACATCTTCTCTCCAGTCAATCCATAAACACTCTCAGCTGTCAGACTACCCAGTATATCAGCAGAAAACAACGGTACAAGACTACTGTCAGAACAGTAACGAAAGTGAGCTCATTTGTGAGAGAGACTGTACAAGGGAGAAGGGGTCACTAGTCATGCGACGCTCACTGCACATGAAGGGCTGAGGAAAGGTTTTGCTGTGCAATCAAGTTCGTCACAACTGAATGTGGTGTGTAGCAAGCGAGCTGCCAATAATGAACATGGACGTCGGGAGAAGTGGCGACTCGTGAGGGGAAAGTGGTTAGGCGGCGGGGGCTAGCGCCCCAACATTTCCGCTCATTATTTGTGCTTCTTTGGAAATGTCCGCAGAGAACAGATTTGACAAGCACGTAAGTGCATTACCTGTGTTGTGTTCTCATTTCTGACTCACCTCGTACTCTCATAATTATGCCCACAACTGAAGTAGGGCACTTAGAGAATGTATAAGAAAACATTTTGAATGATATTTGTAATTTATTGAAGAAAATTGGGGACGTTTTCATTTTGTATTTAGTATTAGTCCTTGTTTTTCTTCAGCTCTATTCATTTTTTTTAAATTATTCCTTTCCATTTTGCTTATATGGTGTATTTATATCAGTCGTATTCAGTTATGGAAGTGGTTTTATTGATATGCGAATTTAAAAAATAAGCTTCAAATGAATGAGTGCGTTTATTTTGCAAAAACACTATAGTTGGGCGAGTAAGTGTACTGTACTGACAGTATGTACGCTGTGGGGGAGACGTGTGTTGTGTGGGCGTGTGGCAGTGACCTCGGCTTGCATTGCCGCACACATTGTCATTCTTCTGGTTGTAACAATGGCAATGGATGGAACATTTTAATGATATAATTCACAATTTGAATCGTATATTTTTAACATTAAGGTAGACATTCAATCTTATGCATGTAGAAACTTAATTCTTCGAAGAAAAAAATTAAGTCATTAAATTGAAGTTTTTCCATTACATACGTCAGAAAGGTTTAAGCTTCGTGCCATACATGCTTAAGCGATCATCATCAGAATCATCATCATCATCACAACCAACTGGCAGATGTGACGATACAGCAGTATCAGGGTGTTTCCACACGCACCGACATATTATCGGAGCCGGAGGTTAGTTTGAGTTTAGCTGCGTGACAAGCAAGACGTGTGCTATGTTCAATAGAAGATATTAGCCTACCTTCTGTATTATTATACCTCAGGTGGAAATATAGGAAGAATAATGAAAGACGACATTGGGTGCATCCTATGCTTGAAGTCAGAAATGCGAAGGGCTCTTTTTACACTGTTTGAAAAATTGCGAAAGCATGAATCGAAGTTTTATAATTATTTCCGTATAGTTTTATTTAAGTCACAGTCATACGAGCTCACTTGTCTATGCCTAAACAGTTTGAATGCAGTTAACATGTGAATAATAACGTAACACATGTTGTCATTATAACAGAGTTTACATGAACCGTGTAGATTAATGTAACTTAACGTGGGAACCGACAAATGAAATAATAATAATAATAGTAAGTAAAAAAACACCACAACTCTTGACATTTCAAGCTCGTCTATATTAGTGCGCATACGTAACAATGGTACATGGAAATGCAAATTTCTCGGAATACATACGTGCACACAAGTAAAACATTTATTATGTTATATTTGACAGTCCAAGGTTTATGTTGAGTCTATATTTGGTTTAACTGCCATGGTAATGACCCCCCGGGCCTCACAAAGTAGTTAGCAAAGTGCTCGCGTACTTCAGTAGCACTTTTCGAAACCCTTGGTGGAGGAGTTCGCTCCACATCCGCTTGTGCTGTGTTGAGGTCATCTCTTCTAAAAGTATCTCTTGCGTGCACTATATTGTGGAGAATCACACAAGCCTTTACTATATCTTTAGTAAATTGTTTGAAAACGTTCGGTACGCTGTGGAAAATCCTCCATTGTCGCATAAGGTGCGTAGAAAGAACAAATGCTTCATCTCCCGCCAGAACAAATGGATCGTTAAAATTGCCTCCTGCTTGTCTGGGGCATGACTACCGTCTCATATACGTAGACAGACATAGGAGCGTATGGAAACGACTGTGACTCCTCGGCCTGGCGGCGGGATGTGTGTGTAACTATCCTTTGACTAACAATTTGTAGAAATCTGTCTCCATGAAAACCAACTCGATTAATCACAATACGTCGTAATTGACTCTATTCATAGCAGTTTTGCGCATATTACTTGTTGATGCAACTAATGACACTCTGATACTGCCACTCTAACACACGCCGACAGACTGCTAAGTCTTGGCCGGCTCCGACATGTCGGCTGACGTTTGCAAGCTCCCATTACGAAACATTGTTCTCGACAGCCGGACATCGGGCCGACACCCGATCTGTCGAGATCCAGTGTACTGTGCTCTCCGACAGCCGGATGTTGGACCGATAATTATATCCGATCCGACACTGTCGGGCTCTGTGTGCAAGTCTCCCATTGCAATGCATTGATCTTCGTGTCGTCCGATATCGGCGTCGGATCGGGTTCCGATAATATCGGTGCGTATGCAAACGCCATCATTGCATTCTTTGACAAACAGTCCATATTCAGTTGTTGTGTTGTGCAATTCAGGTTCAGTACTTTATATCTGAAGAACCTCTGTAAAAAAATCGAAATATTCATAGTGGTGAAAAGTGAACTAACAAAGTGCTTTTAAAATATTCAAATATACGTCAACTGGTCAACTCGTCAAATAATGATTTTATCAAGGGATGGCTTAATTATGTTGAAGGAAACAAGTGCCGTGCATAGCATGCATTATGGTAATTAGGAGTGAAAAAGTGATTTATAAAATGACAAGACTTGTTGATTGTTGCAGCACAGATATGTGATATTGCAGAGTGAACGGGACACTAGTGGTGCAAACTAGCAGTGGTAGGCGGCAGGCCAGGTCGACCACGTCAGTACAGCTGTTACATGGTGTCGTGGTCAGACCACCAGGTCTGGGTCTGGCCTCACAACCTCCTCCTCCTCCCCAACCAAACCCCAGTCGAGTTCACTCTGGCCATTCATTCAGTTGGCATCCTGCCGATGATATAGGACAATTGCTTCCTCGGAAAAACATTGTATTTCGAATTCAACCCATCTCAAAACTTAACAAAACCTCACGCTTACTTCGTTGGGAAGTCACTTTTGTCTAATCATTCCAAGCCTTCGCAGAAAGTTATCACATTTGGATTCTCATATCAACCTCCCATGGCATGGTAATAACAACTTCCATCATTCGCACATCTGATTCCATCCCCTTACGTCACTATCGTGTGATTTGTCTATGCAGTGATCAGTCTTAGTAAGGAAATATTTGTCACCATAGGTAAGTCGACAGTTGTGCGTCAGAGGATATCAGCATTAGTTATCTCTGCTCTCCTACTACATCAGGTCGACAATCAGTGTCCCTTGAACGCCGGACCAGTTCAGGCATAACCTCAATATAAGTGCTTCTACACCAAGTCGTAGACCAAGTCTATGAGTGAGCATGTGACGTCATACAGATACCGTGGCACTCAGCAGACTGCTCGCCTCCAGGAGCCCTCACCCACATGACAGTATGTAGGATACGTGACGGCCGTTTTATTTTGCCAGCGGGTTTCCTCAGGGTATTCCCCTGCTCAATGCTCATCTTACTGGCTCTCAACTCCTCACTGCTAACAGTACATGTCCATGAGAGTTTGTTTATGAGTCCAGAGCACAAGCGTGAGGGAGCGATACGGGCGACGCTAGCACGCACGCCTAGTGCCTAGTCGCTCCTAAGTGCAAGACGCGCAGTGTTTACGTCGCTTAGCTGTCATGTGCAAGTTAGATCTGTAACACTGAAACTTCATCACGAGCGATGAAAGCACACACATCTATGTAACTACGTATTCATGGTTGTACTTTCCTTGTAGGTAACTGCACAGGTCAGCTCTGAAAATGATAACTTTTATCATTTTTCACGAATGTGCCAAGAGCTGATTTGAGACATCTATAAAACACACAAGGAAATATATTCGCAATTAAAAAATTTTTATGAACATAAGTCATTTCTTGCATATTTGTTAATTTGTGGCTGCCCCTCAATTTTTCAAATAACTTTTGCTAAGCACAGGTACCTTAACATCAATTCAGACAAGACAGTTCAATTGCTGTTGTTAAACATTCTTTACATAGTTTGCTTTATGTTATTCGTACATTACAAACACAGCAAAATTAGAATTTGACATGTCATTTTGCAAAAACCATGCGACTTGGAAAACATTTTATCTGTATTAAAAGTACTCACAAATAGTGTATATAAGTAGCACAGTTTGTGTGGCCAACATCCTTAATATTACTGTATAAATTATGAGGAGAGAGTGCCTTGCATCCCGTGCTACGAATCTTCAGTGTAGATTTGCACCTGGAAGACGGGGAAACTTGTCTTCTTTCCCTTCAAAATGGAAGTCACTGACTGCAAACATAACTGTGTTGTTTCGAAACACAACCACAAGTGTACTGTGAGGCTGCCGAGTGTGTGAACACAGCTGACAGCTGGTTCTGTGTTGAACCAGTACAGTGACAGCCCAGCTCTCACTGCCTCTGTAGAGCCGCGTGTACAACATAGCCGTGGCTTAACCACTCTTCTCTACACATTACCGAGTTACTCGTACGTCAACTGTTCATCTTCTCGTATGTAAGACACACGAGGAACCAACTTCCGTTGCATCATCACGACGTGCCTCAGACAGCGACCAGGAAGGACTTAATAGACGGACTCTTCTAGGGTCTCTGTTAAGGAACCAATCGTTCAGTCGCTGACAGTGACTACGGCAAATCCTGGAAAACTGACATCAGGATATCTTAACTGGGACTCGAACCCGCGTCCTCCCGAATACAAGTCCTGTGTTTCTACCACTGCGACACGTTCAAACTGGGAAGAACTTAACCAAGTCAATTTCCAACATTGCTTCAAGTACCTAATGCAGTCGCAGTTTTCCTTGAGTTACGTCCAGTCAAGGGTAAACATTTTTGCGGACGTTTATTTTAAAATTATTTCATGAATTGTCAACAAGCTGTAATTGATAATGCATGAATCTTGCTTTGACGAAGGGATTGATTTTGCTACAAAATTTCCATCGGTGTAGCCAGCACCAAGCGGAACCAGACTTTCGCGTGTAATATACGTGGTGGATACTGTAGCTGGTCAGTGGGTTTTCTCAGGGTCTCCCATTTCCCTCGCTCTTACATTTAGGCATTGCTTCATACCCACCTCGCTTCATCCTCACCAGCTCTCAATATCTCGCTATTTAGAGCCGATCACAATCTCTCAATTCAATTGTTTACACCGGTAATATTACACAGTTCTCTTCTTAAATTTCTGCCCTACCATAAGACGGCACGACGGTTCAGTGATTTGCACGCACAGGCGATAAGGTATTTAATGCGTGTGGTATTGTAGCCTCTAATGTTCCCTGATTCAGTTCCCTGAAACACGCCGTATATATGGGAGGGGGTCATTTCACGGCCGCGTCTTTCGAAGATAACTTCGTCAGTTACCAAACTGCCTTTGTATCTGTATCTGTCTGTAAAATCTCCAGTTGGATGTAGGCCTTACCTTCAATTCGTAACTGCTTACCACAGTTTAAATTGCGGAATTTGAATCACAAGGGGCCGGAAAACTGCAGCTATGATTTTAAAGAAAATCTCATTTTGGCTCCATTACACTAAACTTTCGGAATTATGGTCTTGTTGTGAATACTTTTGGTTGTTCTCAATCATTGTTTAGAATCAAACTTCGGAAGAAAACGCTTGATTTCCGATTAATTTTTGTATTTACAATTAACAATGTTTGCCTTTTATTAAAACTTAAGTTGCTACCAAATTTATGCTTATTATAAAATGTATTTATGTAATTTGCAGCGTGCACGTACTGGTTGTAAAATAACGGGAAGGGACAACTTTTTATTGCGACTGGGAGGTAAGGTTTTCTCTTGCGCATAGAACTCCAAGGATCATAATTTCTTATGAGATTTTTTTTATTGTTTTCTGAAATGTTTTATATTTTAGACCCAGAAGCACTGGAACTGTACCCAGCAATACAGAAAGATTTAAGAAATTTTTGGGATATTTCTGATGTCAAAATGGCGAGAAAAGTTCATTACCCACACAAACAAAATACCTGTGTTATTACATTTGTATTTATTTGGGAAAATTCAACAAGTCCTGTTGCCAAACAAAATACAAATCTAATAACAGAGATCGTACGTCTTAAAATTAATTTCCTCTTAATTCAATCCGTATACTAACATACTGACGGTCGTCTAGGCACAAACGTGTAATGTCGCTACAGGAACCTCCAGTGTGTGTTATAGTTTATATGTATGTATACATATATTTTTTATTGTATTATAAAGGGCTTTTTTAACGTCACCCGCTTTTATGCTGCAAAGCTTAGCAGGGGATGGCTTACAGACTAAAATTAGAACTTAACTTAAATTAACACCCATGCCTTACTCGGGATTCGAACCCAGAGCCTCCCGCACCCCAGATCGGTGGCGCACCAACATATATATGTAAACACGTCCAGGTCACGTCGAGCTGAGAGTAAGCATCGCGACTACGATGGAGAATAGCATAAGCAAGCTTCGCGCGTGCTCCGTCTCTGCAGAATTGTAAGAGGCGACTATAGTTTATTCAGTACAGTAGTCTGTTCAGACAAGATATATAAGTTATTATTGTCGCTATAGTTTGACATTTAAAACTCTATTTTACGGGATAATTAATATCGTCGCACAGAAGGAGAGCTGCTCACAGCGATTTTTGCTTACTCTTGACACTTTTCAAAGATATCTATTATGATTCTATAACCAAATTTATAAATTGTCACAAAATATAAAATTTAATTTCTGTTCAGAAAAACATTTACATTAAAGAATTCCGTAGTTTTTAATAAATAGAATAGACACAACCTCTTATAATGAGACTCGCAAGAAAACTGGCGCAGCCCGGCCTCTTAACAGCAATATGGCCGACAAACTCGGAGCTGGCGCCCAACACCAGAGCCAGAGTTTGGTTTCCTAGTACGTGGAAGTGTCGGAGTTAAAAATAGGGGTCGTGCACCCGTGCAGTTGAGCGTAGTTTCTGGGGAGGAGAGTGTTGCCAACACTTCCCAGAAGAGCGTCGTTGTTGTGGCAACACTGTACCGCAGTTCGCAGGCACGTGCTGCAACACACGCCCCAGCTGGAGTCTTCATTGTCGTTTATCACCACTCGACACTACCACTTGTTAATAGTCAATGAATCTAGTAACAACACCGACAGTAATCTCGTTTTAATTCATTGATGTCCGCAAGTCACTTGAGATTAGTATTTGTCCTCTGTTTCAGGCTATGTTCGACATATTTGGCCATAGTTAAATAACAAAATGTATTTTCTTAATGTTGTGTGAAATCGCAATGATCATGACGAGTTTAAACGAAATGCCGATCTTTCGACTGATATGACACTGTATTTGCGACTCTCACTTCATAGTCATTCCGTATAGCGGTTATTAACTTACTAATATTCATGTTTTGGTTGGAGGCATAATTCAGATTAATGCTAGTTTGGTAATTAATTTTATACTAATTTGCCGAAGCGAACTATTTGTTGTTTAATTTTGTTTGTAAAATATTTTGGTGCTGACTACAACCTATTGACAAATGCTACAACTGCGTTTATTTTAAGAATGTATAAAATACCGTGGATAATAATTTTTAGTCTTTCCATTTTTGCTGTAGATATAGAAGTGTAATCCTAGCAGGCTATCATGTTAATGTTGGTTGAAGATACACGTAACTGCAGTTGTAAAAATGACACGACGTGGAACTATAAACTATATCTCCTCTTACGTTGTCGAAATCTTGGACAGCGAAGCTGTTCTAACTTTACACCGGGTCTGATGTGCATCTGAACCACACAATATTCTGAGTCATATCTGTGTATTTTACAAGTATAACTGTAATGCTTCAACACAGTATAATTTTTGGTTTTAAATGTGTTGTTTGCCACAAGAAACCAGAAAGAAAGTACCTAATAAAAAAAAAAACAGAAAAAAAATTGGCTTAATTCCTTCTTGGAGAGTGCTTTTGCGAGACTATATATAAACGTATCTCACAACACAATCTAATATGACTGGAGAAGAGACGCTCGAAAGTAGGTAATATAACTGACTATTAATTCGCACGAGTGTAGACACTACAAACTCACGACTGTATCACCTGACACAAGATCAGAGTATAGACTGTTAACACCCCCCTTCGTCTCGCTAGGCTTGTTAACATGTTGTCAAGTCTTGGATGTGAATTTGTACTGAGTTATGTCCCAGAGTTCACATCCTGCATAGTGTTGCACTAATTTGAACTTGTGTACCCTGTCATACGCGGGCTGCTACTACTATAGTAACTATAGTATAAGCTGTTGATAGTAAAGTGAGCACTTTTGAGGCCCTAGTTTCTTTTACCTTTCAGCCATTTTTTATCCTTCAAACACATTTTAAAATAAATATTGCCATGTGAGTAATAAGCACAGTGTGTATATTCCACAGCACTCGGTAGTTAACTTCTAAGCTAAGGCCAAAATAATCTATATATCTATTGACTATTATTTCAAATGAGAGGGTTTTCAAAAGTCCTCACTTTACCCTGAGTAGCGTATAACGCCAAGTATGTGACCTGTCATATATCCGCGGTGAGAAGTAACTAGAAATGTACGGCGCGACGTGCAGGCGAAGTGACGTCACAAGTCACCGTATGCACAGCTAGTTGCAAGCTCGTAACTGCCTGTCCTGTCCCAGAATAAGGTAAAACCACACAAGAAGTAGTCTAATGTTGCAACAAAAATATTCACATTGAGCCAGTTCTTTAATCGTTTATGTAGCGGTGAAGTTAGTATTGTTGTGACGAAGTTGATCGCGTTAACAAAGTCTTATATTAGGCCTACTGTAATGAAAATGTACACTTAACTGTTGAAGTTAGTATTGTTGTGACGAAGTTGATCGCGTTAACAAAATCTTATATTAGGCCTACTGTAATGAAAATGTACACTTAACTGTTGAAGTGTTAACGATAATAAAGAATATAGCCAATGTTACCGCACCCAGAAGTTATATTACGCTAAACATAACAGGGATAGCGAAATATTTGTGTTACTGTTACATTGAGTAATGTCCAGCCAACACCACTTTACTGCACTGACTTGACATTGTAAAATGGCGGACATTGGCAAATAGCAATACTCGTAAAATGAAACCACTATATTAAAAATAATGACAGTTGTAACTTAGTTCAACTTCCAAACCTTTGAAATCAGTTTACGTGTGCAATATATGCATATTTTTATACAGCATAGAATTATCTCATAACGAAAGAGCGCTGTAGTTTGTCGTTATGTGTTGTAGAATACTCACAACATGAAACACAGTCACACGTATTAGAATAGAGTAAATGGTAAGACATGGGTGTTATTTGAAATGGAGATCGTCATGCATACAAGACGCGGGTTCGATTTTTCCGCCTGCCTTATTTTTTTATATCGAACATTTTTTGTGACGCAATTATTGTACTTAATTTATTTCATATCAGAACATTGTTTTAATGCAAGGAAATACAAGACAGATGTTAGCACAATTGTTAATAATAGTAGAACGCAAATTTTTTGTTTTTCTGCAACATGCCATCTTAACGTTAACAGCGCAGTAAAGAGGTAACAATTTTACAAAATTACATATTTTTACATTACAAATAAGAAACATAACCGTTTATTACATTAATAGCTGCTTAAGTTACTGATGGCTCACTTATAAAAATGTACTGTAGTAGCACTATTATTACTGCTGGCAGGCGCAACATAGACTTGTGCACACAGCTGGCCAGAGGTCCGCCACTCGACTATGCCGTGCAACGAGCGGGTAAAAATAGCTGTGGGCAGTGCATGGTTATGTCACACTGCACTTCTGTATTTCTGCTCCAGTTTTATTATTCCTTCAGTCACCCGCTGGCTTCGCGCGCTCTCTTTAAACTTCAACATTTACTGGACCTCGCTTGGCCGTGAACCAAATTGCCTACTCACTACTGCAGCTAAATACACTTGTTTCGGAAAGTATTGGCCCACCTGTGTTTTCTCTATAATATTTGTATGAAGGAAAAGAGAAAGAAAATAATGTGCCTATCCCTTAATATAACGTGCAGCAAAAATATATTTCACTGAGATCACAGCAATAACACACACAAAACAATCCACTTTCTCACTGCAAAGAAGTATTGGCACAGTATACCTAGCACTACACATAGTAGGCCTGTGTGCTTCAGTTTCAGAATCGTGTGTGCAAGCCATTAGCACGTATAACAGCTTCCAGACGTTTTTGCATTGAATGAAGCAACTTTATCGTCGTTCTAGGGTCAGTTTACGACCATCCAGCCTCGAGAACCCTCTTCAGCCCTTCTTTGGCAGACTGTTCCCCTTCCGAGATGATCCCACTAATGCTCAATAGGATTCAAATCCGGACTCTGTGGTAGGGTAAGATGTCATCTGAGGGCATTATATAGTAGCCACTCGCGAGTTTGTAAAGCTGTGTGTTTGGGGTCGTTATCCTGTTGGAAACGGAAGACACCGTACTGGCCGAGCTTGTGTATACTGTTGAACAAATTATCCCGCAACACAGCAATGCATTTGCACTGATCCACATTTCCTTCAATAAAGGATATATTTCCAGCACCCGAGGATGCAATGCACCCCCAAACAATAACACGTCCACCACTATGCTTTACTGTTGGCAGTGTGTGTTGTTACATATTTGGCGATTCTAATACCGCATTTTAATTTCTAAACAGCTCGTTCGTGTCCCTGCATACTGTCGTGCGTAACATTGTGTACCTACCGTATCACTGTCTACACGTGTATTTTGCATGTTAAATAGTTTTACATTGAGGCCAATATTACAACCACATGACTTGTGCCAATACTTTTTGGTGCAAGTGTACAGTCTGAACATATATTCGTCCGTGCAAAATCCGTTGTTATTTTATCAACATTTCAGTTTTAGCGATTGATTTGGTAATACGGTACATATCAGTTTCGAAAATATAATCACATCTTAACTTTTTTGTATTTGTCTGGCTATTGAAAATTAATTTTCTGCAGTTTCTGCAACAGTTTGGGGTAAAGCATTATGCCATTAACGAAAGTAACTAGATGAAGATGTCTGATATTCGCAGACAACAAAATCGAAGCAACGAATCATTGAACTACTTTATTATTTCATATATGGTCAGGTCTTAATAATGGTGTCGAAAATATAATGTTTTACAGATTTATAGATTATCAGGTGATTAAAGTTTTTAAAACAAAGTTTTGTTCTGTTTAGTTGTACGCAGCACACGGCGAAAAGTAAGTAGTAATATTGGTGCTCACTGAGGATAACAAATCCATTTAAATGTTATGGTGTATGAGGATAGTGTTTGTATGAAATACAGTATGTTTACATATTTATTATTCGCTTCTAAATATTTGAGCTATCTGGTTTACGCGCTACCTACTGTTTAAAAACTCTTGGAAATTACTGACTACTACAAAACCTGTAACAGACAATAAGTCTCTTCAACTTGAACTGATTTTCTTTTCATTGCCACTGGTCGGCCAATCGATTTCAAGACATGGCGATGCAACTTGTAGTTACATTATGTTGTAGGATTCGGCGGAAGGAGAACTGAACAACCCACTTCCTCGCCATGAACTTAACAGCTTCGGGTGCATTCCTTAGATACTGTAGTTGGTTTCCTCTGGAGTCAACACGTTGAACGATAAACAAACAACCGTAAATATTGTATTTACACGAAGCCGCTCCACGTCTTTCCCCTGCCCCTCCCTCCCTCCTCCTTGCCAGGTGTGCGAAGCGCAGTGCTGCAGAGGCATCACCGGTAACCGGAGAAGAGCGAAGCAGATTTATAAAAATTCGCCACGGAATACTGACGCGTGCCGCGATAAGGCTATCGGACCTTGAGGGCGCTCCCACCTCTGCAATATTCAATGACTTGGGCAGTCGTTGCGGGAATGTTCTGGTCGTCACTCCCTTCTCCCTAAATGCGACTCTTATGATGAAGAATCATCTGGGACAGGCCAACCGAGCTATATATAACGTGAATCAGTATTTTTCAAAAGATTCGAATTTAGTGTACCTGTTACATCAGAAGAATGTGAATGTTATTGAGTTATACGCATACACATCCGTAACTCTTAATGTGTTGAACGCAGGAAAGCTGAGCAGTGGCAGTTATAATACATTCATGGTTTCTTCATCCTTTCCTGAATCCCTGCTAATGTTATACTTGCAGGGTATTCCTCCGCCTCGTACAAACTAAGCTTAACAAGTCTGGAGAATTACACCAGAGGGACAACGCACCTCATTTGTGCCTCGCACTCAGTTGTAATGATATTTTGTATAAGAACTGTTTTTCACTTGATGTTACCAATATACCTATTTTCTCCCTGTTTTTTATTCAAATTATTTATCAATAAAGCATTATAATTTATAGATAAGATATTAATAACATTTTAATTTAACAGGAAAAAAAGTAACTTGTATGAACACAAGTATAAAACACCTGTAACACAGGGCGTATTTAGGAAATAACACTTCATACATAGGGAGATTTTTCAAAGGTTTGATTCAAAAAGTCTGAAGAAACCGTGAATGGACTATACTTTCAGCTGTGTTGTAATAATTATGATCTGATAATGTGACGTTTTTCGTATGACATGTAAACAATAGTGGCTTGCCTATGGAGGGTCAGTCTTTGTTGAGACAGTCGTCTTGCGGATATTGTAACACTGCAACTCTTCTTCAGCAGAAGTCAGGACGAATGAACTGGATACACGCTGCTTGTACCTATATAATTGGTTCAAGTATGACAAACACTTCACTCTAACATACTTTACCCATTTCAAGGTGGCAGCAGATATAAACATTGCCAGCGGCACAATCAAAGCTAGCGGCTGGCTTGTCGGTTCACAGAATCCCTATACCAACCATTCGGCTATCGTATGTTGTTACTCGGGATATTGTGATCCGAAAAGACAGCCGCTGGCTTTGATTGTGCCGCTTGCACCTTGGAATGGATCAAGAGTAGGTTACCAGCTCAGTGTAACTTAGGCCAGCGCTGTCCGTCTGGCGCTAAACCATTCAGCCGGCCTCTTCACTCCCTAATGGCTACTTTGTAAGTCATTACTAGTGTGTGGAGAGAGAGGACAGAGTTTTAATTGGTAGCTTCAGGGTTACTTGCTTAGACATACTGTTAGTTTTAAGCGGCAATAGAAGACAATTAATTGAACTTCGTTTAAATAACTGCCGAAGGATGAGAATAGTTTGGAAAATATGCGATTCATTCAGGTTTCGAAAATCACGGGCCTAATTTGATATTCTTTGTAGCAAGTAAGCGTTCATAAAAATACACGTTGTGATATAAATCTATATTATACTTATTTACATTACCCCACCCCAATAGATCTTACTTTTATGTATAGCATGTTAAATTCACCATGTTAATTCTATTTATAATACGTGCTGATAAAACCGCCTATAAAAAAATTTGTTTACAACTATTTTAATTATTAACATCCAAAATATTAAGAGATAATGGTTATAACAAAAAAAAAAAAAAGCAATAAAATATGCAGTGGTAAGAATTGACATATATGTTGGCGTGTGTATACGGGACCTGCCTTAGTGGAGTGTGAAGTTTTGCTACAGTAGATAGTTTAATATAAATATATCAGTGGCTTGTAAATTAAGAGAGAGGGGAAAGGTAAGGAAACAAGTTTAAACATAATGTTCAAATAATGTATCTGGCTGAGAAAACACGCGATAATAACAGCTTACAGAAAATTTTGCAGTTTGAACACGCGTTTTTAGAAGATGTTGCGTCAACGGATACGTTCGTGTTACTGATAAGTCAACATACGGAATGAGCAATCTCCAGATGACGCAGCTGAACTGATGGTCTCCTGTATGTTTGCTGTGTTGCCCGTACCGGGGAACTTTGTCGCAATAATAGTTCTACTCAAACGTTTCACTGTCGCGCGCGAGGTAAATAGTAGGAATTTGGTATATTATAGTATTAAAAATAAATGAAAAATAATAGACTGTAACGTGCAAAACCCAGGACACTCGGAAACAGTAAGTGTATTTAAAAATAATAAAAATATATACAAGAGAGTTGGAAAGACATGTGGATAGCGGGACAAGAGTAGCCAGTTAGGTTAGTCAATCAACAGAAACGTGTAAATTATTGTGACGATGTATCACTG
The DNA here is from genome assembly GCA_029891345.1 of Dryococelus australis. NCBI lineage: Eukaryota > Metazoa > Arthropoda > Insecta > Phasmatodea > Phasmatidae > Dryococelus > Dryococelus australis. The sequence goes on along the minus strand of CM056996.1, from coordinate 204,693,996 downwards.
GTGCTAAAGCTGTCTCATAAACACGCGCAATTAGAGCGGTCGCCTACATCATGTCCGCTTTTATGAGACAGCTTTAGCAACAATAATACACCGTTACAATAATTGAGACTGTTCTGTTGATTGACTAACCTAACTGGCTACGCTAGCTCCGGTATCCACATATCTTTCCAGCCTTCGCTCTAAGTATTATTTAGATATCCGTATGCTCCCATAGTATTAAACGCATGTTCACATTGTGTTCACACCACTTCACTGCGTGCTATATGGCCGAGAAACAACTTACATCACGTGTGAGAGTCGTGTCGAGCTGGTAATTTAGCGCCTCAGGTACATTCGCACTTGTTTTATATTTTTATCGATGGTAAACATTTGCCTACGTATTTCGCTTTCCCGTTCTGATTTTAGTCTATTGAGAATGTGCGTTATCTATTTACAAATTTCCAGATTTGTTTGTATAGTTAAATTATAATTGTTATTAACTTTAGTTACTTAAATATGTGTAAGTCTATGACATGGTCGTCGTATGTGACATCAATCACGACTAGAAACGTGAAAGTGAGGTGGGTTATCTGGATCGCTCAGATCCCTTGACAGGCACGACTATCGCCGTAGCATCAAGTTTCTAGCGAACTGAAATTAGCCTTTCGTTAAGATGACTATTTACTGAAACTTTTTCTGTGAAATTGTCGTTTGCACGTAAACGTGTTTCTAGGTAAATAAGATTTCTGTAAATACGATTTTTGGCCAGCAATTATATAAAAAAAAAAAAAAAACTATTGTTTATATCCATTTGATATTTTATCGTAAAAAATTTATGAAACTGGTCAAGTATAGTATTTTCAAAGCTCGCCTATGCAGTATCCTTAAGCGGCAAGAGAAAAGTACAAATATACGGGCGTAGTTTAATCAGTGGTCTTTCATCACGTGTGATAAAACCCCACTGTTACAGATCTAATTTGCACAGTAAAGCATCACGACGAAAACACTGCACGCCTTGCGCGTAGGAGCGATGAGACACTAGGCGTGCGTGTTAATGTCGCTCTTATTGCTCCCTTGCTGTACCGTTTTTTTTTTTTTAGTTTTCGTCTGTACAGATTTCAAGTACACCGGGAATATTTTTTGTAATTGTCAATATTTCATATTTGGTGATATATGAACATATAAAGGTGCGTGAAACGTTGACGAAAGGAACATGCGTCTTGTTAGTTTGATCGCGCATGTTTAAAGGGCGAGTTGGGATGTGGTGAGGCGACATGGCTCGACTTTTGTAGCAGCTCGACCTCCTTTGCCCTCATCGTCGCCGTTTATAAACTGAGTTGGAATATTTCAAAGGCGAAAGTTGAGCAGAACGTAAACAGAAGGAATTGGCACAGCTGAGGACGTAAATACACGACAGTTTGTGTATACACAGGGGGTATGGGCCTGCCCCAGTTTCCAAGGAGCAGCGCCTTGGAAATCAAACATTCTACTACTACTAATGCCTGTGCTACTCCAGCGCCGTAGATGCCAGGTCAGTTCTGCCCGGGAGTCTTGTTTGTTATGCCGTAGTTTCCCAGCCCTCACAACACGTGTCACGTGACATTGTCTGCACTTAACTTATGTCGCAGGAAGTGAGGGACAAGCTCCCAGCGTGCCGCCGCAGTTAATGCGCAAGTAAACTTATTTTGCGTGCTCACTGCCAACTGTGACGTCATGTGCTAGAGTTTTCCGAGAGAACGACGTTGTTAAACCACGGCCAGTGCAGTCGACCTGAGCGCTACCTCGACATCGAGACGTCTGCCCTCCTGCTCTCCTTGCTACGACTACCAACACACTTTCCTACGGGACTGAGTTCGTGGTTCGTGGTTGTGAGCCACGCCTTTAACTGGCATGGACATCTTGTTACACATTTCACTGCAGTGTCTATGCAAAACAAAAGTTAATTTGTGTACTTTCAAATGCCGCCAGTTGAAGCTGTATACATATTCAGGTATGAGTCAAGTTGAGGAGCTCATGCAGGTACTTCACTGTCGCAAATATGAGCAAGGCACAGCATGTCAGACTGCGCATCTACAGCCGAGGTTATTCTCAAATACTCTGTGTTGAGTTAAGCATGAAGCAGCCAGAAGGCGGCAGAATCTTCGCCTTGTTGATGTTCGAAGATGATATATTACTTATTAAGCCGTTTCACTCTTCTTCCCCGGGTGGCCCACGCTACTAGTTGCCTACAGTTGAGTTGACGCACAGTATAGACTCTTCAATGTCACGTGAGCACTCTTAAAATCAAACTTTGACAAATATCATTGCTCGTAACTATTTACCTACACTCTCACTTGCGGCCTCTCAGTTCAGTTGGCAGCGAGTTGGGGAAAATAGTTCTACGTTGTGATGTGTAGTGTAAGGCCACTCACTCAGCTGTTCTTGTTTTATACACAACATAAACACGAATATGCTTACTATTCACATACTTACTTCCCAAAGAAATTACAATTTTCAACTTGAATGACGCACGAATAAAGTACTAAAGCTGTGTTACATTTACATGTAGTGGAAGGATACAACATGAGGAGGGAAATAGGTTCTAAACAGGTTTTTCAAATTTGCTCGCGAACAGCCCTTAAAAGCTGAGCAAAGCTAGAGCAAAAGTGGTTTTGGAACGAGTATAATATAAACAGCGTGCGGTGTTTACAAACATTTACTGTGTGCAAATTGCAAATTAATGGAGACAGTTGGTTATAATCTATCCACAAAAACTATGCGTATAATAGGCGGCCCACGTAAAGCTATACCTAAAGAACTATACGTAGTAAGCTATAATACATTGACCATAACCTAATCGTTAACTTTATGTCCGACAATGCAGCAGTTTATACAAATTCCCTTTTGTTGAAAATAATGAGGTTTTTTATCACCCGCCATTTGTATTTTTTCATCTCTGTCTGTAACGAGAATGTGTACATGGTCTTTTATCCTTCGTTAAAGTTCTACTCTGGCAGATGCTCGGTGTAATTACTGTACAGTTTTGGAACATCGCCAAGAGCGAGTAAAACATTTACTCAGCGTGTTATGGGACAGCCAAAGTGTGACATTTTGGAACGTCGCCAAAGTGGTGTTTTGGTACCTTTTTTTACTGTCGAGTAGCGTGTGTGTACGGGGCTGCTTGCTGACTCTGGAAAGATTGACTCGATATTTACCAAAGAAACCATATTTCATTTATATTCTATTACTTACAACTTTCCTAAACCCTAAGTTCTACTAGGCTTGCATTCCTCAATCTGTTGTAAACGAAGCTTAACCAGATTCTATAAAATTGCTGCAAAGAGACAATGCGCGATATTTGTGTGCACTCAGGTTTACATTTTGCATGAGACATATTTCTTATTATTAAATAAAATACTATAATTTATAGTAAAAATATAATCAAAGTTAAATTTAATAAATAATAAGTCACTTTTATGTTAACAGAGGTACGAAACACGTGTGATACATGGCATATTGAGGAAAACAACGCAACATGTCACACGTGGGTGATTTTGTAAATGTTTGATTCAAAACGAGTGGAGATACTGCGGACAGACTATATTTGAAACATGTTGCAACACAACTGACACAGCAGAGAAGAGCGATGTATGTGCAGGCACGTAGCTAGCTATACATGTTATCGCATAAGTAGATGGCAGGAAAAACATGGCGAGACATCCAGCCCTCTTTGTTCCCACAAGCTTCTCACAATACATGTTGTGAAGATGCGAGTATAATCCTTTACATTTATATGTTACCACGCAACACGCACGTCAGAACTGTTAACGAACAATTATAACAGTTATCATATCTGAAAATTCATTTTGAATTTTGGATTATCTTAATTTAATTTTAAGAAAACCATACGTTAAAAATTTATATCATGTATCTGTACTGCAGGGTTAGGTAAAGAGATAAGGACTATTGCCGTATGTTCAACATTTTTCTTCTTGAAGACTGAAACCAGGAAGAAATAAGATGATGGTGAATTGCGAGTAAGAAGGAGAGGATCTCAACGCCAACTAAGTGATGGCGTGATAACTGCTTGTCATCACTGCAGTCCAAGATGTCGTTCTCGTATCTGCACACACCAGCGTCTGGTCTCCTCTTAGCTGCGAGCATTTCTATACTTTGCCCAACTTCTCAGCTTGTATTCCATCTTCCCTGAATTTTGGTTCGAGCGTGCGTGTACGTACCTATTTGCTAGTCTGGAGCTCTCCTCACAGCATTTTCATTGAGCAATTTTATGGGCTTGTTACTGATGTGGTGATCAAAAGTATTTTGCTACTTCCAGTGGCATATCTGTCTATATTAGTATTTACATTCTATAGCCTACTTTTGCATATTTATTTTTAAGTGTTTCAATAATTAAAAGTACTAATATTTTGCCTACTTTCCGAAGGAAAGATAGGCTTATGCAATCACCTGGTTGTCTGTCTGGTCTGGAAAGTATTGTTGCATGACGTATGAGGGGCGTAACAGAGTACGCGAGGGATGAAGATTTTAGTAATAATAATAAAAGAACTAAAGTTATTTAAATTTATTCACACAGCTGCTATTTACATTAATACATATATCTTCAATATTATTATTTTTCTTTCTCAATGAGCACAATGTGTAATGTCTATCTCAACTCTAACTATAAAGTCGTCCTCTATATCTCTGCTTTTGGTTATAGTCAATTAACTCAATCTCATCGTTAGCACATGTTCAGTCTGTTTGTTGCCATCACTTGAAATGTCTTGAAATGTCTGTAAAACCCCTACAGTTATCTTAGAGTATGTAAGAATGTGTGGGTGATGTTTGCCAAAGAGTACTACATATGTTGTTGTACAGTAGCAAATACCAAATGCATATTCAATTGATTTTTTTTTATTTCATGTATATATGAAGTAAAATTATCACGTGGCATTGTTAGTAATAGTAAAAAATAGTGTTCGGACCAGAAACCTGCAAAGCATAAAACGCTAATATATATATATATATATATATATATATATATATATATATATATATATATATATATATATATATATATACTTTGCATTTTAAATTTTACCTGAATAGTCCGAAACTAAAATACTAGGTTTTTAAACAAAACACATAAACCCCAGTATTGACTCGTGATACTAACATTGTCTGTATATCAAATCTAATAATGCATTATGTATGTGAAGCAAGTATCCAGGTTTACTTAAAAGGTCGTATATGAATACGTAGTAGAGTAGTTTATAGCATACTAGACTGTAGACGAAAGGTTTGCGAGTTCAGTTCCAGGTTTCTCCAAAGAATTTTGCTAATTGTGAAATAAAGCTGAAGATAACACATATGAATATAGTAAATACATCAATTTTATTTAGGCTAGACACAATTATTATTTGGTTTTGAAAATTCATGGCAAGCTGCAGCTTTGTGGGCCACAAGTGGCTTACCAAAGTTAGCTAACGACATGTGGTTTACCTACGGCAGGCCAGAAGCAGAAAGCCGGAAGTGTCCCGCTTGTGGTTAACTTACGGGGAACTCTGGTTTTGCCAGACATCTGCTGACAGTTAAATGTCCGTATGTGGCCCACGCGTTAACACATAATACCACAGTCATCAGTCATCATGCATCTGCGGGTGCATTCTGCTTCTTGAATGGCTGTGGATGCCGCATGTGGGCTCGGTTATTACATACAGCAAACAGTATTGCAAGCTCGTGCCGTGCAAGTTGCTGGAGGATTGTGCACTCACTAAGTAAGAACAGGAGGGAGGTCTAGAGAGCGGACTGGAACTATTTAGCACGAGGCGATGCACTGTGAACAACGAAGTTGTTGGCAATGCAGGCCGCTATGGCGGCACGAACTCGTGCCAACAGACCAGCATGCAGCCTCGCTAAATACATTCCAACTAGATGATAAAGGCAATGGCTCTATTTGTAAGAAAGGACGTCGTAGTTCACAGTAACGACTAATAACCCAGGGCTACCGCGCATCCAGTCTTACTGTAAAACAATCTATATCGGTTTTATAACACGATTTCTCAGGCGAATATTCCGATGGTTTTCAGTTGGGAAACATGCCAAATTTTTATACCAAGCTTTCTTTAATCGGTCATTAGACACCAATGTGCCGAAAATAAAATTACCCAAATTCGTTGATAAAAATGACCATACCCACATTGTTTCATCCTACTTTATTACTTTATGATACTAGTGGAAGAGGAAAGTGCGTGGGGGGGGGGGGAGGCTCTCTGCCACTAAGTACAGGCCAGGCAGATGTTGAAGCGGCTTGCGACTGATAACTAGCATTCTTTTCTTTTATAACGAAGGACGTGCACACACGGCCTTGTATAATCCCAGCTAATCCTGCCCGCCTGTGGTTACTAGCCGACCTAGTGACGTCACACACTTGCCTTGTGCATCCACACCTAGTTTACGCTCGACTGGAGATCAAAACACTGATAATGAGTAACCTTTTCAAGAACATCTGTTTAACGTGATTAGCGTTGTCTGGTTCGCAAGATTGGGAAACAATGTTTGCCTAGTTCAAGATAAGAGACTTTGAAAGTACACACTGCAGTGCATGAGGCTATGTTACTCATGCACCCACCAAGGCAACAACAACAGAGTGATCCAGATAGTGTCTGCGGAGGAATATAAGACACTTGATCCGACGAGGTTTGTATGCCTTCTCTGTCACTGTTGGCTAAATCATCGTGTAAATAACTAGATATTCGCTTGTCTAAGTCTCGATAACTACATAGCTTCGTGTCGCCTGTGATAAAGCCGCTGTCAGGATCACCGACGTTTAGGCAGATAAACAGACAGGGTGACGTGGGCTCATACATACATACATACATACATACATACATGCATAGATGCATGCATACAAACGTACATACATACATACGTACGTACATACGTACACGGCTGGTGGAGTGTCTCACTAAAACTAAGTTCCAATCGGGTGCGGTCGTGCAGTAAGTACAATAGGGCCGGGGTCGGTTTTTTGAGACACTCTTTGAATTCCCTCTTCCAAACTTACGTAATTTATGACGGGAATGAACCTCCTCTTTTCCACAAAAACCGTCGAATTTAAGAGTATGCTAAGTACGTCGTTTGGTGGTTATCGCAATATCACGGAAAGGCGGGGAGTAACATTTTCTTTATCGCTTGGGTGCGCATACCGAATGTTTCGTTTGGGAGGAAAACTTTTTTGGGGGGTGGGGGAGGCGAGCGAGCGAGAGAGCCAGAGAGAGAGAGAGAGAGAGAGAGAGAGAGAGAGAGGTGTATATGTATATATATTATATATATTATTATATAATATTATATATTATATATATGTAAGTACCAGGTATAGTTCTTTAGCTAGAGTTATTCGTTTATAAGCAAAAAAGAAATGGTTCTATTGAGTACATTATTTGCCGTTAATCATGTAAATTTGACTTCTGTGCTACTGTAAGAAAACAAATAGGTCTACTAATTGATAATGCCTTAGTGTGCAGTTTTACCTCACTTACCAATGAAAGTAAGGTACTTCACATTTGACTGACCATACTGTTAGCTGTGTGCGTGTCCTGTAATTTCGAGTTCACAACGAATTATTATTGTTCGTGCTGGAAAAGTTGCAGAAGGATCTAACGTTGGTTTTGTTTTATCACTTCATCCCTGAAGACGTCGTTGTTAAAATACGTCCAAGTATATCCTCTTCTTTCGTCAACATCGCGTGTCGCCATGCAGTATCTCGTCAACATCGCGTGACGTCATGCAGTAGCTAGTCAACATCGCGTGTCGCCATGCAGTATCTCGTCAACATCGCGTGCTGCCATCAGTATCTCGTCAATATCGCGTGTCGCCATGCAGTATTTCGCCAACATCGCGTGCCGCCATGTGGTATCTCGTCAACATCGCGTGTCACCATGCAGTACCTCGTATACATCGCGTGTCGCCATGCAGTATCTCGTCAACATCGCGTGTCGCCATGCAGTATCTCGTCAACATCGCGTGTCGCCATGCAGTATCTCGTCAACATCGCGTGACGTCATGCAGTAGCTAGTCAACATCGCGTGTCGCCATGCAGTATCTCGTCAACATCGCGTGTCGCCATGCGGTATCTCGTCTACATCGCGTGCTGCCATCAGTATCTCGTCAATATCGCGTGTCGCCATGCAGTATTTCGCCAACATCGCGTGCCGCCATGTGGTATCTCGTCAACATCGCGTGTCACCATGCAGTACCTCGTATACATCGCGTGTCGCCATGCAGTATCTCGTCAACATCGCGTGTCGCCATGCAGTATCTCGTCAACATCGCGTGTCGCCATGCAGTATCGCCAGACGTAGACTTCTAGGTGCTGTGTGCTCGTGATACGGCGCAGTGGTTCTCAACCTGGGGCCACGTCCCTTGGGGAAATCACAGCAAGTGTGTAAAACTGCGAGGAAAATAATGTAAAACTAGCTGTTGTAAAATTTAAAGTAGACGCTTGCGCACATACTGTATGTGTTCACTTGTATATATGTGTGTAAGATACGTATTATCTATAAAAAAAAAGCATATATTTGTGTATGCGTGTGTGAAATTATCCCCCCTTATTTCTCATGCAACGGTATTGTTAGGTAGATGTTGTCTGTGGCGTATCTTAATTCAAGAGGGATGGAGTGTTATATTAAAAATATTAAAGCTAAATTTAATTTCTTATTATGTTTATAATTTTATAAAAATACACACAACTACCATACTCTGTTATTAACATTTACTAACCCTATAACTAAGCGCATTATTTAATGCCAATCTTGATAATAATTAAATATTCTATCACGGTCTTTATATTAGTTTCAGTTCCCTGATCCTCGCGTATTATAGGCCTATACACATAATTACACTATCAATGTCTCCACTGCGATACATCAGCATCATTCTAAATGTCTGCCATTCACGCAGCTGGTCCCACTCGCCCTCAGTCTAGCTGCCAGTCTCTCTCACACACACTCCTCCCCATGTCGGCTGCGGCCTCTGCGTTATCGCCAGTCACTCCTCTGACGTTGTCTACTCAAGGTTTCTTCACACTTTGGGAATCAAACCTGGAGGAAAATAACCCAATGTAAGACGTGTTTGTTTGGTTCCTAAATACTCTGTCGTATATCGCAAGCGTTTTAGACTTGTGTTAACATACACTTACCTTATTTTTGGATATATAAAACTTTTAATCATATTTTATTTACAAATTACTGTCTTTCATTCATTGCTAATATATATATATATATATATTATATATATATATATATATATATATATATATATATATATATAGACAAGGAAAATACGTCTTGGTAATGTTTAGTAAAAACAGTTCTTATGTAAATGAGTGCGCGTGAATGCGGTGCGAAGGCCCTGTGTTGTTATTTTCGTTTTGTATTCATGAAGTGTAGTAGTGCTTCAGAAAAGTTGGAAGTAACGGTGACTGGACAATAGCACGGGCCTGGCGCTAGAAGCCGTACACGCTTTACTTAGAGGCACAACACCGCGGTCGACCAAACACACATGGTTCGTCGCACCTAGGTACCAGTGATGCTCTTGTAGCACTTCGCTTCGCACGCATTTGGGTTAGGTGGGGGGGAGAGAGAGAGAGAGAGAGAGAGAGAGAGACTGTGTGTAATATTGAGTGAGGGCACGGGGCCACACAGGGTTGACAACCATTAATTATGAAGTTTCGTTACGAATGAGAATATTTGCCTTCTATGTAGATCTGCTTATCACTTGTAACAAGTTCCCTGAGAATTCGTCCAAACGTTTTGTTTTTAACTGCACTGAGCAGCACAGAAATTGCCCGCATAATGTGTGTCTCGCGAGAAAATCAGTTTTGACGTGTGAAACGTGAACATGTGCGCGGATGTAGGCGATAGTGGATGGCATTGAGGAACACAAGGACGTGGGAAGAGGGAGACAGAGACAGACGCCTCTAGGCTCTGAACACGAGACAAACTGCAGGACAGATAAGGCTCAGGACTTCAAGGCGCTGAATGCAAAGGCGACAATATTGGTTGAGAGTGCTGACCACCGACAAATACTGCTCAAATCGTAGACAATATTCACATGTACTACTTCCTCCCATAACAAATATGTAGCCGGTGGTATATGTTTAACAACACAGTCTCTTGACAAAATCACCAGTTTAGTGTTTTTAAAAACATACAAATAATAACATCTTAGTCGCTTACCGAAACGAGAACATTCACTTTGGAATGAGTTATATACCACGAGTTACGCTGTTTCATGGCATTTTTAAAGTCACACTTTAAAAAATATTTTCGAAATTTTTAAAAATTCCTTTAAGTATGGACGAGTGCCTATCTTTGGCTTACAGCCGTCTATGATATTTGTAAAAAGAGTTTTGTAAATCACACCTTAGAATAAATTATTGCATTGCCCCTAAGTCACCCTTGTTACATTTTCTGTAAATGTTTCCTTTATTTTATGTGTACGTCCCAAAAACAATAAAATTTCTGTATTTGACTTTGCCAGTCATGATACGTGAGGCAGGAGTACGTGCAATGCCTTCAGGTAGAGCGGTGAATGCATGTTTGGGTGAGCAACATGTTGAAACACGTTCTGGGTGGTAAGTGTTATGGTCGTCGCTGAGACGAGAATGTGCGTTCTGATAGACGGCGCAGGCTGCTGTCTACCTCGAGGACATGGCGGGAATACGAACATTCCAGCTAAATACGAACTGCGAGCGATATTGCGTAGTATCATGATGCAGATGACCAACTGTTCTACTGTACATTTGAGACAGTTTTTATTGTACAGCTTCGAGATACAACTTTGTCGTGAGTCACGTTACTTCCGGCATACAATGGACTGCTCCAGTTCATTTGTACGTTTATATAGGTAATGTGAAACGCAGTGACGTAATTATGTACCACAGACATTGTGTTTGTTTGCAGTTTTTTAAGTTGAACGAAGCAAAATTAATACGGCAACAACGTAAAAAAATTTTGTTGTATTTCCAAGCAACAACAACAAACTAAAGAAGCGACGATCCGCATGTTGTGCATACTTGTTGTACACACAAGTGGCATGCAGAGAGCGACTGGTAATTCTAGTGTGTTACTGACCGAGTAATTGATTATTGAAATTAATAAGAATATCAGTTTAGGCTCATCATATTAATCAAAGTAAAATCTGTCATTTAAGAATTGTGGCTACGGCCCGCAGAGATAACTTTCATCGCAATAAAAGAAACTCCTGCAAACCCAGATGTATTACAAGGACAAAGGCAGGCGACGAAGAGCGGATTGTGGCATGCGGGGTGCGGAGGTAGAAGGGACGCTAATTAATGTACTATCGTTATTGACGCCCCCGCGATACGCTGTTGGCTGTTGGAAACGTGAGGCACACACCCTGCCAGGGGTTTGAATACAGCCTCTTGCACGGGCTCATGGACCTGAGCGGTCCTGTTAGGCCACGGTGGTGGGTTGTGGAGGGAGAACATATCACGTGTCCTTCTAGCGAATTAATTTGCATTACTCGACATTTTCATCATTATCATGATTACCACGGGAACAATGCCACTTCGGCCGCTGGCTAATGATGAGAAAAGAACGTGTCAGCACAGTATACAGGCCCAATACCTCTTTTAAATCTCAAGTATGGTACATCAGCATGGATACGAAGTAGAGATAAGTGTAGTAACAGCGAGTATTTCCAACAACGTAGTTCATGACAAATACAGACAGACATACTGTAGGTGGTGTGTAGTTTTACAGATTTTGTTCCGTCAGTGTATCATTTTGAAACGTTTCTGCAATATACAGTATGTAATAAACTGGTTTCAGGTACAACTTTGAATATGTGTACCGCCCGCGCCCTGACGATTTACTCTAGACCGTAAGTCGTATACAGTATTATGTTTCACCTCCTATTTTCGTGATTAACCAGTAGTTAAAGTTTGTCGGTCTAATTTAGATTCTTCTTGTATAATGGAGTTGTCTCTCGTAAATAATCTTATTGCATTGGTTTATCCAAATATTCAGCCCTTTTCATTTTGTCACTTTAAAACTTTGAATAGCATAGCCAATGTTATTTTAAATTATTATTTAATATTTACAACATATAACTTGATATAAACCACCTGTCTGATTCATTTCAGTGTTACCTAGTATGTAGGAAACTGAAAGCAATGTTGTGCAAACCAACGATGGGAAACATTACGCGTATCACATTCCATAATAACTATTATTAATGTAGAAATAAAACAAAATAACCAAAGCTTACTCTGAGTTGGAACGTGAACCTTCCATTTAGCAACTTCGATTGCGGAATATTCCTGTCAGATTAGTGATGCTGGATTGTGCTGCGTACCGAAAATAATCATCTTCGCCAAAAAATTTCATACCAGAACTGTGGTTATATCACTATACATATATATATATATATATATATATATATATATATATATATATATATATATATATATATATATATATATATATATATATAACAGAAATATGATAGTCTTCTATTTTAATGAAATAAGGGCACCTGTGTTGTATTATTTTTGCTGGAAAGAGAACTCACTTCACTACTTCTCAGGCAAGGCGCAACTTACTTAAAGTGAAAGTCGTGTTGGGTTTTCTTCTCATGTACCAGTTTCTTCCTTGCTGCTGTCCATGAGCAGATTCGCGTACATACAGGTTATGAAGAACGGTACATACAATATATAAACTGTGTATCTACAAAAGTGTTACCCCAGGGACTGACTGTGATGCTAGTATAGTGGCCCAGTGTTAAGGTCACCGCATTGCGACTGCCAGCTACGAAATTTTATTAGAAAATCCCACGCTAAAGGTAATTTTGTCTCAGTGCGTTACTTTGAGAGATATGGCTTTCAAACTAAATTAATTCTTTACTAATTTTTAAAGATAAAATCCCTGCGAGCGTGTATTTACAATATAGTAATAGCCAGTTTGTACTTTTATGTAAAACATAAATTTAAAGAATTCCTTGTAAACAGCCTATACATGTTATGGAATCATCTTCGCTGTAGGGATCTTCAAAAAAATTAGTGAAGGGTACCTACACGTTATTTGAAAAGCCTGTCTTAAAAATTAACCATCGAGGTGAACTTTCCTTAGAATGGGATTTCCAACTTTGCAGATGCCAGCTGGTAGACAGTGCCCTTAACAATATAATAAGCATTAAATTATGTTGTTTTTGTGAGCCGCATGAATTTTCTGCGTCTGTCGTATAATAATTGCAGCGACACTTGGATATGAAAACTGGTTAAATGCTTCCGAAATATTTAAGACTGCAGGACAGCAACCGGAGATGTTAGTCTAACTGGATTTTTTTTTGTTCTGTGTAAAACTCGTGTATATCGATATTTCAATCTAACATTATTTTTGTGGAAAATGTTTATCGCATAAAAATTTACTATTTAAATTGTTTGTCTTCTTTTTACCACTAGTTCGCCGATTTAGCTTTAAAGCACGTGTTCAAACGTGTTGGTCTAACCCTGTGTTTGTTGTCCGTGGGATAATCCTTAGGGAGCAAAATTTGGCCATACAATTAATGTTCACTAGCGCCGTGTTCAATTTCCGGTACGTTAAAGGCGTCCTTGGTGGCGTGAGTGAAAGCGACAAATGAATGGCCTGTTGTTCGACAGGCGATAATGACATTGACGTTTATGTACGGCGATATTTCACCGCGGGCTAGGATCGGCATATCTGGCGAAGACGATGACTGTCTACCGGCGCCCACAAGCTCGGAGGTCGTGTAATAAACTTCCGTGCTCGGAGGTCACAACCTGCCTTTAGCTAAGCTCATCTGACGAGCTTAATGTCAGTAGTTGGTTTCCGCGTTGTGAGCTGACGGTCATGTCATACACGGGCTGCAACTAACCTACGGGAAACAGTTTGTTTACATGTGTGTGCATAAACACGGTTGGAAAAAACGCAGATCAGTCTTGCTGTACAGAACACGTACAACAGTAATAGCGTTTACGCTTCTCTTGACCTCGGTAATAGTTAAGGCTGCTGTCCACAAAATACTTATTCTTTTATTTGTACCCCCCCCCCTTACCTTTACACGCACACATACACACACACGAACTCGGGGTGTGTTGAACATTCGAGAGGGTCAGAGCTAGACTGTAAATTTCGCAGCAGGCCTCAGGGGCCGGCAGTTTAGTTGAGTTGGAGCTGGAGCTGACGAATGAATGAATGAATGGATGGATGAATGGATGGATGGATGGATGGATGGCTGAGTCCCGAGCGATAGCGACGTTATCAGCAGTGGAGGGAGGAAGGTGGCGTCAGGGAGTGCCAATGTTGTGGTGGCTGCGGCTGGCAGGCTGGAGTATTGGATTAGATGCATGAGTGAAGGACATTATAAATAATGTAAACAGATATACTGAATCCCTATTAGTAATGAGTATGTGTTAAGTGACTGTAACCAACAGAGACAATGAAGAAGAACGTTAATTAAAGTGAAAATAGGCATTAAATATTGCGCTCTTTGTTAAATAGAAAGAGTAAAAGTGTAGACTGCTAATTAAAGTTGCACATAGTAGCAGAGTGAATAAATGATAAACTAAATGTAGTTTCTTTTATTAAGAACTCTATTACTCACGAACTCTGATATGGCCCTCAGGCGTTTTCACACGTGGCAGTATATTTATCCTTTTTGTTCACATATAAGTATAGGATGCCAAGGAAAAAGAGTATAAGTCAAATGTGCAAAATGAGATGAGTCAACAGTCCCGCTCACAAGGGCTCGCACATGTATTAGTAGTATAATTCGGCAGTGAAGCATGTGTAAGGTACTACAATTGATTCCAATAGTAGGTATAAGTTAACAGCTTCTTATACATTTCGGGGAACGGAGTACAAGTCAACTTATACTATCTGTGCCAAACGGAAAATAACAGGACATGTAGACTTATAATATTTAACCCAAAGCAACAATATTTAATCGTGCTGGTATGCGTGGTGTGTTGTCTACAAATAAAGAAGTGTACATATTTAAACATTTTGTAAACATGAAACTTCTTGTAAAATATATTTATTTTCATTGTGACAATCACATTTTGGGGTAATCATATGATACATAGTTCTTGTTAATAACCTGATACTTATCTTTCAAAAAAATAGTTGTGCAACATTTGATTTTTCACATTCATATTTAATTAACTTACACTACGAAACGCCGAAAAATTAAGGCCACAGACTTTATTTAAAGGGTGCACTGGAAAGTCTCTAAAGTTGAGCCTGTATAAATCACTAAGTTTTACAATAATAATTATAATAATAGTAAAACTGTGACCTTAATGTTTGAAACTCTAGATGGCGTCAGATGTTCCCCTGTAGTAAACTGTCATGGAGTATTCCACACATGCATTATATAAATCTCCATGGATACTAGGATTCTATCCTATCTCTATGAATGCCTTACTGCTTGTATGTTAGTGTGTATTGTCGTGATGATAGAGTTCATTGTAATGAGAAAGTAGGACAATAACAATAGAGTGAATAAAAGTGGAGATGTGTGGAAGATCAATGAAGATACACTTGTCAAGACATCACTAACCGAAGGCAACAAAAAGAAACAGGTAACTCGGTTATGTTGACAATGTATTCAAAGGAGTGGGATGATTTATCTAGCAGGTATTTATTGTGTGAATTTTCTTTAGGTTTCAGTTCATGGAGACATTCGGATACAAGAGAGTGTAAATAACCTTAACAAACCAGATGTCCGGACACAAGTGAGTGTACATAACCTTGACAAACCAGACGTTTCTGTGTTTGTTGTATCACCTGAACTAACTAACAAGCAGATGGAGGTAGTACAGAATTGTAAGAATATGTGTGTTAGCGATAGTGATATCAGTGGAGGTGACGACAGTGACATTGATAAGGACTATGAACCAGAATATAGTTAATCAAGTGTAGATGAAAGTGAGAATGTTTGCAAGTCAACAACAGTTGTGATACCGATACCTTCCAATGGAAAATAGACCGATGTTACTGAACAAGAGAGTGTCAGTACTTCCCGTCAACGTACTGGTATCCATTCCCGTAAAGCGAGAGCAGAAAGGAAAACAAAATTAAACATAGGACAGTCATATACCACAGCAATAGGTAAGGAGGTTAGAGGTAGAGCTCCAAAACCTATACACATGTGCCGTATGAAATGCAAGGAAATACTTGAACGGCAAACAATCAGGGAGAAAATATTTCATGAATATTGGACTCTTGAGATCGGGGTAAAGAGTAAGCTATGTGGGCAGCCTTGTTGATTCTAAGGCACCTGCAGTGACAAGTAAGAGGAACCTAGATCCTGAAAAGGAAAAATTCAGGCAGGTGGCTTATGTATTCCATTTCCGAGTAAATGGAGAACAGTTTAGAGTTTGCAGGGGATGTTTCACGAAGACCCTCGATGAATCTCAAATGTTCATAGCACTTGCTCTTATGAACCATAATGGTAATGTATTCGGAACTTCAAGAGTCGACAAGAGCGGAAAGACACCACCAAGTAACAAATATACACCAGAGAAATTACAAGAAGTTAAGGATCACATTTAATCATTTCCTCGTAAGTCACATCACACATGCAGAGGAAGTAGCAGAATACACTTACTACCGTACCTGAACTTGCAAGTACTGTACAACCTGTTCTTTGAAGGCAAGGAGAAGCCAGTTTCCAGAGGAATATACGATCGTGAATTTCGTAAGCTGAATATTAGTTTCAAAGAGCTAAAGGTGGATACATGCCACAAATGTGATTTTCTGCAAGTCAAAGCAAAATTTTCAGCAATGAACAACACGTCAAGGGAGGGCATTGATGAAGAGTTAGCAGTTCATCATATGGACGCAGACAAAGCTTACCTTGCTAAAGAGAAAGACAAGAAACTTGCTCTTTCAAATAAATCACTGCTGTGTTATATATTTGACATACAACAATATCTTCCAAAACCATATTTGAACACTTCGGTGTCCTTTTATAAAAAGTCTCTCTGGATAACAACTTGATCATACATGAATCTAAAGAACTGGTAGTGTAACATTCTTTATGGGGAATGCAGCAGGGTGCTCGTGGTGGAAATCAGATTACAACATGTATTCGCAAAGATCTGGTATCACTTCCTTCGGACGTAAGACAAGTGACTCTGTACTCTGACACATGTGGAGGTCAGAACAAAAACTCACATGTAGCTCCAATGTTTCTGTTTGCCATGCAAGGAAACTAACACCTGAAAATTGTTGAACATAAATTTTTGGTAAGTGGTCACAGTCACATGGAGCGTGATGTTGATTATGGCATGATAGAAAAACAAGAAAAGATCATGCAAGTACCAGTGGCACATCCACATGACTGGGATCAGCTGTTACACTCTATTTGCAAGAAAAAAATCAGAGATGCAGAACTGTCACATACTCACTTTTTGGATTTTGTAGGCATGCTTAAAGACACCTTGCAACTTCGAAAGAAAGATACGGGGGGGGGGGGGGGGGGAGGGAATCAAGTTAATTGGAAAATCATTATATGGTTTCGATTCAGAAAAGATTATGGGAAAGTGTTTTACAAGAACAGTCTCGAAGAGGGTAAGCAGTTTAAGTCATTAAGCTTTATTCGTAGAGAGAAAGAAGGTGCTTGTCTGAAGCTTCTTTGCCAATTTAAAAAAAGAAAAAGGATCTACTTCCACTTATCCCATCTGAATTCCATAATTTTTATAAAGGTCTACAAACAATTGATCCTACAAGGGTCAACTATCCTGGCATAGATGAATTTTCCAGAGATTGAATGAAAAGGGTTTTCATTAATCCTTTGAATTAATTATTTATAATTTGTTGTTACTGTAAAGCAGTTGTTTCCTGAGAGTGGTATGTCTGTTATAGGATCTAAATGGGTATATTAGTATTTTTGTTGTGCTTGTTTACTATGGTGAAAGTAGTATACGTCGTGTTCTACATGCGGCCCACACAGTACAAGTCACATGCCTACGTAAATATGTAACTGTGAAGATACACATTTTAGGGCAAATTTTGTTACGCACTAACAATGTTATTAACACAATATTATTATTATTGATTTTACTTATATAATCATTAAATTATCTGTGCTGAAAAATGTGTGTGTGTTTTTTTTTTTTTTTTTTTTACTTATACTCTTTTCCCCTGGAATCCTAGAAATTTGGTTTTAAAAGGTTTGTTACAGTTAATTAATTTTTTAAAACTCAGCAAAGTGAAAGACTTCTCCGGCGAACGTCCTTGTTTGTTGTCGGCCCTCAGTTCTTATCACTACCCAGTTATACTTCTTATCACTACCCAGTTATACTTCTTATCAATACCCAGTTATGCTTCTTATCACTACCCAGTTATACTTCTTATCACTACCCAGTTATACTACTTATCACTACCCAGTTATACTACTTATCACTACCCAGTTATACTACTTATCACTACCCAGTTATATTACATATCACTACCCAGTTAAATTTATCACTACCCAGTTATACTTATTATGACTACCCAGTTATACTTACCACTACCCAGTTATACTTACCACTACCCAGTTATACTTCTTATCACTACCCAGTTATACTTCTTATTACTACCCAGTTATACTTCTTATTACTACCCAGTTATACTTATTATAACTATCCAGTATCCAGTTATACTTACCACTACCCAGTTATACTTTTTATCACTACCCAGTTATACTTTTTATCACTACCCAGTTATACTTATTATGACTACCCAGTTATACTTACCACTACCCAGTTATACTTCTTATCACTACCCAGTTATACTACTTAGGATTGTTGACTAGATACGACTAATGCAGCCACGTGGCAATTCGTAGCTTTGTTTTTGGATTCGGAGTTGAAACAGTTATTTCTTCTCTGATCAGGCACTGACAAGTAGCTTCTTCTAGAAAATACAATAAAATATCAATTATTAAGTTACAGAAATCAATTATATTTTTTTAAGGGTGCCATCAAGTATCGACCTTTCAAACACAATTTGTGTTCAAGTCAAGCAAACTTTTACAAGTGTTCATTTTCAGTGGCAAAGGCATTTTGAGAAAATCGTGTAGGGTACATCTAATTTTGTGTCGAAGCGATTAGGCAGATTAGTAAATTGCCACTGCTTGTGGAAATTTACTTCTAAAATGGAAGCACATGCTGAATTTCCATCCTTGATATTGAGGAATGAGAATTATCGTTACACTTTTTACGCTGACATGATAATACATGGTCAAGGAGAAGGCTTCAGAAGTTTGAGTTCAGGTTGGCGAAGAGGCTAGTGCAGTAAGCCAGTGCAGGCGGCCCGACCCGCCTCCGTAGATTGCATGAGCTTGGACCGCCGGCAGGAGCTTGGACCGCCGGCACGGCCCAGCTGACGCCAGCTGATATTAGTGATGACCCGGCTGTTTACTAACTGTTACAAAAACATTCGGCGCGTGTCGGCACACACACAATTGACAATAGAGAAACAAATGTTTTCAGCACGGCATTGTGCTGTGGCAGCGTACGCGCAGGCCACACCCCGCCAGTAGTTGTGGCGATAATAATATATAGAATGTGGCAAAATTGCATGTCAATACTTTGGGGAAACATTGCTCACATCTGGAGGATGAAAAATGTTACATGAACATAGGTCCGCAAACGCTTCGTTTCTTTACTACAGCCCGTAATACATAACGTACAGTGTATGGCCCGCGGGCTGGATCATGTTACTGTGGAATGCCATTGCAGCGTACGTTTGCATGATACACGACACCTCACACCACGACACTACACCAAGAACAGTAGGAACTGCACAGGAATTAGTTACACATGTGTGACAGCTTTCGTCGCAACTACAGGAATTGTTCGAAATTCTCTCCATCATGTTTCAGCCCGCCGTTGCATGGACTCCCGGATGCGTTGATGCACACCTGGCGTATTCCTGATTGTGTCGCAGCCCGCCACAGTACGATCACGAAGGGAGTCAACATCGTCCACTCGGGTTGCACACACAAGAGCCTTTCAATGTCCCCACAAATAAAAGTCTAGTGGATTCAAATAAGGGCTCCTCAAGGGCTGGCATGGGGCGGCCAATACAGCTGCGATGGCATTCCACAGTAACATGATCCAGCCCGCGGGCCATACAATGCACGTTATGTATTATTGACTGTAGAACAAAACGAAGCGTTTGCGGACCTTTGTTCATATAGTTTTTTTTTTTATCCTTCAGACGTGAGGAATGTTTCCCCAAAGTGTTGACATGCAATTTTGTAATATCCTGTAGAGAGGGTGGGAGGGAGGGAGTGTTGAGCACGTGGGTGTGCATGTTGCAGAGGCGACGGCTCCACACTGCGACACACACAGCGCCACCTGAGTGGCTCCAACACCTACTGCAAACACCGCTGCTGCGACCTCGTACCACATGCGTGCACACGTTACAAAACACAGTGTCCACGCTCTAGCATCTCTCTCTCTCTCTTTCTCTCTCTCTCTCTCTCTCTCTCACATATAACTTGGCAAGATGACGACAGTCAGTGAGTGGCAACTTGCCGTATACCAAACTACGTGTCATTTACAAAATCCTCTATCAGCTAATGCACGAACGAACAAAAATTAATATTTTGTTGGCTATTCTGTATGCACTGCCGTCGCACAGCATATCAGCAGAAAATGCGCGGATAGTAAAGTGTTCCTAGATTAATTAAAACATGTTATTTTACGCGGTCACAGAACAGCAGTTGTTAGTGTTACAAATTAAACTTTGTGCTATAGTATTAATGGATAGGTGTTCAAAATGAAATGAGCATTAAAATGATTCGTATTCCAATGAAACACATATTCAAACCTTGGGAGTTCTTTTCACGTCGTATCCCCACTCTCCATCCATGCCTTCCATATATGCTTGATAATGATTCCAAAAACCTACAGAAATATTGCAGGGTATTGTTGACTTATATTTTCTAATATGTAATTAGGCGAAATATACTTCAAACTCGTGTCATTTCGAGCCGGCAATAGGAGAAAGCCGAGTTTTAAGACGCCCAGTTCGAGGCAGGCAATGGTGCTGCTATCTGTTAAGTAACACGCTCGGCTCATAATACGCCCTGCTACGCCATCTGTCACCTGTCTCCCGAAGCACTACCATCCAGAAAAGAATAGCTTTCTTGTGTAAAATAACACATACCAATGATTGATATTTTCCGCAAGCTCTGTATAATTTTTTAAGTGACATGTACAATATTTACGATTTTGATTAGGGCCTACAAGTAATTTCTACTGTGCCAGTAATCGTTTACGTCTATTTCCATTACATGTCATGTTGTTCTGCCGCAAACCCATTACCGTGTTGTTTTCGTGTAATTACTCTGCTGTATTAATAAAAAAAAAAGTAAGTGGGACGCGCGTGGGTAGTATTTAAGCAATTATTTCGTCATTCCACGCCACATATCTCCAACTAGAGTTATTTAGTATCAGTAATAGTAGAATTACCGTACTGCTTTGCAATAGTCGTTAGTGGGTTGTTGGCGAATGAAAGTGCATTGTCAAGCAAGTTCCCCGAATTATTTTTATTTCCAATCTTAAAATGTTACATTTCAGATAAATCACAAATGTACAATTATCACGTTAGGCGCCGTTTCTAACATTTCAATATAATCAGATATGAAGAACTTATGTAGAATTAGCAAGACGAATTTCCTTCATCATTTTATTTTACTTTCGTTTATATTCTCCAACACATTACACAAATTATTATTTCATCTCCTTAAACAATTTCAAAAATTATTTTCATAATCTCAAAGTCAAATTCAATAATTATTACTCGTTGCACTGAATCCCGTTACAGCTTCTTGCAGTGTGAGGCGTCTATCTCGTACAGACTTGACAGCAGATACCATATCATCCTCTCGCCATTTTTGTTGAGAATATTTTCTTATATAGTTGCGCGTCATACTGCTACCCTGGAAAGTAAATAATCAAACTAGTTAAAATTTTTTATTAAAACACATGCACCTTTGCTTTACGTATTAACTACAAAAACAGAATGGGTATATGAAATTAAATCAGTGTTTAAAATCATAATGGTATCAAACTATGATTTGTTGTACGGCAAAGGAAACTGCCATTGCATTTAAGTGGGGCAAAGTGGACTTACTGTTTCACTTTGCCCCACGACACGATGCCACATAATGTTCTCGGAATACGAAGCTTTAAGCCAAACAGCGCTTTAACGTAAATAAACTGGATATTAGAGTAACTTATGCATACAATATAAACATGTTTCTTATATAAATGCATTTACTGAACCAAAAACAGTGAGGTGAAAACTTACCTTCCATACAGAATTAATCAACAATCAAAAGCCACTACTCTCGCGTTGCTTCATTGGCCACCATTACGAGTACTCTACACAAACTAGTAAAGGACAAGACAGTTCCAGCAATCATTAGTAGGTAGCAGCACCGTACACAGCCTAGTTCTCTTTGCTCCACTCTCCAATAAAAATATCTTATGATCAACGTTAAACATAACCCCTGGAAACTGCAATGTTATTGCATAATGATAACATAAATTCTCTCTCTCGGATAAATTAAAAAAGAGTTAGCAAATATTTAAGTTTTTCAAAGTTTAATATTTTTACTTTTATAACCTACGGGTTATTTCGACAGGTGTGAGTGTACAAATAACTTAACAAAATTTGTTTGGCATTACAGTACAATGACATGTGGATTAGGTGACGTGTTGATGAAATATACAGCCTCCACTTGACGCATCGGCTGATCGAAAGGACAAGATATTTGACAGTTCGTTTATGTATCAAGTTACATGACAAACTAGTAACTAGGGGCATAGAGGATATTGTTGTTTATACTGTTACAAGACTCCAGAGGGGCGTATCAAAATTGGGGGGAATTGAGGTCTTAATAAAAATAAAATTACTAAATTTTAATTTTTCACAGAGCTTTATTTACAACATTAAACCATCTGTCTCCACTATAGTTCTTGTTGTTCTCAGTAAGCGCAATGTGAAATGTCTATCTCAATTCTAATTAAATTATTTACCAATGCCTCTAAATTGTTTACAGTCACTTAATTCACACCCCATCATTTACACATATTCAATGTGTTTATTTCCATTATTCCAAATGCCTGCTACTCACACATCCAGTTAAGTATTCCCTCCAGTTAGTCTCACCCTTCACTGTAGCGATGTTCGCAGTCGCAGACTTCACTCCCGCTGGTGGTGCAAAATATTATGAAACTGATTGCGCAACAATGCGGTGCGTTGTCCCTTTAGTGTGCTTTTCTAGACTGGGCTAAGCTTTGTTTGCGTGGGGCGGAGGAATATCCTGGAAGTAGAACTTCAGCAGAGCTTCAGGAAAGTTGTAAGCAACAGTGACAGGACTATAAGTATGTGGTGTGAAGACTGGAACGTAGCACCCTCCGGTAGCGGTGCAGATGAGGAGCTGCAATGTGATGGAGAGAGAGAGAGAGAGAGAGAGAGAGAGAGAGAGAGAAGTGAAAGCAGGGCTTGTTGGCGAAATGGCGAGTGCGAAAGTGGAGTGTGGCGAGATGTGAGCGTCTATCTGGCAAGTAGATCAGTAGACGGCGGGCGGCGGGTGTCGGCCAGACAGAGTGGTGCCGCAGTGCTGCCAACCCGCGTGTGTGTCTGCGCGGGTGGCTGGCCTGCAAGGCCGAGTCATACGACACTCGCAACCTAGTTACACCAGAGATGCGCCACACAGATTGTCGACTCTCATGACCACACACTCAAGATGAACAGCCCGAGTCTTCTTCTGCACGTCTACCCAACATTGACCTAACCCACACACACCTGTCAAAGTTCCAAGGTCAACTGTGATAAACGTGTTTGTTTATATCAACATTTTTTTGAAAGATAAATGCTTTTAAATGAATAACGTATTTTTACTAATTCGTATTTAATATATGCAATAGGATTGAAAGCTGGTTAGAGAAAGTGTGGAAACTTAAACAGTGTTTTAACCTAAAATTCTATCCATGTAATTATATGCTACGTAGTTGCGTTGACAGGAAAACAGTTCAGTGATTGAATAGAAGAGGGATACCTGGTGGGTATGAGTACGACGAGTGTACATTACACTCTGAGAGGCCCTGGAACAGGGCTGCTGGCTGGCCAGCGCTCTTTTACACGCCACGCCATTTTACTGATTAGTGACTAAACACATTAACATGTATGTGGTCGTTATATAAATCTCTTTTAGATATTATGAAATAAAATATATTGAGTAATATCGCCTTAAGGAGGTTGGCTGGTTCAGAATTTTGGTATACGGAAATACTTGTTAATAAAATTTGATTTTTAAAGCCAGTTTTGAAGATATATTAACTTGAAACAAAAAGTAATAGTGAGAAGTAATACTCTCAAACTCTGTATCGAGTCAGGTATTATCATTTGTTTTTCAGTAATTTTATATTTAATTGCTTATGTGTTTTCATCTTTCCAGGAAACAGGAAATACACGAATGTTACAAAAGACTTCGATAGAAAAGAAGCATGCGTTTGAATTTTTCTGCTCAAAAAGTCCGGGATGATAGATATCTATCTTTAACAGAAACGCTAAAAAACCGAATTTCATTGTTACGTATTTCCATATTCCAAATTCTAAAACAGACAACAACCACCTTAACATACCGATGTACTTGAGATCTTGTTAAGCAGAAATAAGAGCGAGGTTCTCATATGAGGTTACGCACTGCCTTGCTTCTTCACAGAATAAGCTGTCAGTGATTGCTCTTATTGGAGAGTTTAGAATCCTTTTAAACATTACGTATTCAGAAAGAATTTCCACGTTTATCATCGCGTTTATTCTTTCATAAGAGGAATTAATGCAAACAAGTGATTCGAATTTGCCGTAAGAGGGATGGCAAATCTCAGAAATATGCATCTCCCTAATCTACAGAATGCATGACCGTCATGTTTTCAAGCTCTGTGTTTCATTCTGATACTTGCTACGATAATACGTTATGAACTGCCATCTCAGATTTAAGACTCGACACGCTTTAGTTCGGACTGCACATTGTTCGTTGCTGAGATATAATGTAAATGGATGTATTTATAGGATGCAGCGTTAAGTTCCTACAGTATGTCTATTTCAGAATGAAAACAGTATAATGATCTCACATTTAGGCGAGCTTGGAGGTCGTAGGTCGGAGTTTATCTGCCATAGCAGACTCATTATCGCGTGACCTTGTACACACAGCAGGCCTGCCATGTGTCCTACCACACACTACCAGTGTACCAACCAAGAGGACAGGAGTTCCCAGAGAAACCCACCAGCCTACGGCAACGTCCTCCACGTTTCCTATGTGCTTTAATCAGTGCGACGCGACGGCGCCGGCGCCGGCAATCGAACCCGATTTATCTTGGTTGAATTATCTCTAAGGAAAGTACCGCATAACATTGGTTTACCTTCACTATTTGAAGGGCACAGCGGCAAAAATATGAATGTCCATGTTTGCTAGTTTCGAGGAAAATGCAATTGAAGCTATAAACTCCTCCCCTGGAAGTGTTACTTCCGAGACCTGTTATTTCGGACTCTCGTCTTTTTAAACGGTATACATTGGCATGCCAACAGTACTGACAATTCGCTACCAGATGACACCATAACCTCATTTATTCTAAAAATGGGCAATCATCCTTTTTCCCCAGTTCTCTTCATTTACTTGAAGATTTTATAATTAAGAAGCAGGAGTTGTAAATTTTGGAATCGTTACAAAATTTATTTTCAAATAAGTTCTCTTTTACAGTACACACCTTTGAGGTTTAGGCCTTTAAACGAATGGATAACATTTAAGTTTGAAGAACAATTTTAACCCTCCTAATACCAAGGGTAATGTAAAACTTACAATATAATGGGGTCAATGTCAATAAATACATATTATACACCATATCCGAATTTTTAGTATAAAATGCGACAATAAGAAAATGTTGTGACATTAGAAAGGAAATAACATAGAATGCACAGAGAATAAACACACAATTCCGTAAATTGTGGATAAAATATTTTCACACTTTACGCACATTAAAATTTGGGAATTATGTTTCCTACAATCTAAATTTTTACAGGAATAACAAGTCATAATCACTTAATAATCATATTATTTTGGGAATACATAGCAGCTCTATTTTTTTTTACCTCTGATACATGATTTTTGAAGTGGTTTTGGGTCTGCGTTAGCTTCTACACATTTCCGCCTGTGGCTTCAGAGATGGTTTACAGACAATATTGATATGCAATTATGTATTTTTGGTAGGCCTTTCTTGCGGGGGGGGGGGGGGTCCATCATTCACAGTTTAGGCACACCACCGTCTGCGATCTGTCTCTCTTGCAAACAACGTTTTTGCAAGAAGCTTAAGTTATATTTACTGTAGCATCATGTTTTCTGGGCACATGTAACAGCATGAACGTCTCTTCTCTGTGATCCTTGTTGTTGGTGGTTATGGTTGTTTTCTTCGTCTGCTCAGGCTTGAGAAGTTGTTTCCAGACAACTCCTCGTTTTATCTATGTATGTCTTTGATTGCGTTCTCTTCTTCTTAACAGTGGTTCAACCACGGATTTACAAAGTAACACCAAAAATAGGCGCCTTCGTTGAAAATGACATGGTTCCATCCGGGATGGGTGTTATCCCACAGACCGTATCATTTACAGCAGCTATGCCAATCATGTTCATGGAAATCACCAGAGATAATCTTCTTGTTTTTCTCTGGCAGATGTATTCAGCAATCACAGCTCTTTGTTTACATTATAGTGAGTAATTCCCTGAAGTTTATTTATTTTATCATTAGGTTCAATGTCAGGTTTGCAACGCTTTGTAGAAAGCAGTATCACACATTTATTTGGGCCTGTTACATATGAGACCAGGATTGCCTCAACTTGGAAACCAAAAATTGGTTAATTTGGTGGCTTGTTTCTTGAGGAAAGAAATTTGACAGAAATTAATGTATTTTTTCCTCAGTGTTCCACACAATGCAAATTTCCGTTCGATTAGCTCTTCAGCTAAGTCCAAAGAAATAAAAATATTGTCAGTAGTAATTCCATAAACAAAACCCACGATGCTTACCAAATCAAGAACTATTCTTTTCCCCTGTTCCCTTTAAGGTTTTCCATCCTTTTCCCCCAAGTATACTGGCAAGTTTTCGCAATAAGCTGTGTCACTGTCAGTCATTATCCATACGGTTGCGCATATGTCTTGCCTTGATTGCGGCCTTCCAGTTCTCGTCTTATCGAGTGTGGATCCTGTCACAAACAGCTTGTGTTCCCATCTCAGTAATGTTTGTTTTGGAGAGGGTTCTTTGCGAAATATCGCAGCAAAGTCACGTTGCACACCTTGATCGTTTTACCAGTCTTTAGCCGTTCATAGGTCCAAAACACTTGCTACCACACGTTCTTCCACATTGTAAGTACTTGTGTCAGCCATCTGAAAAGAAACAAATTATGTGCATATGTAATTTCTGTTTAACATATAGGGGTAACAAGACATTCGGACCACTCTGTGCTATTCACTAATCGTACAGGAAAAGCACCTGACAGTAGAAAGGGGGGGGGGGGGGAGTCCCATACAAAAAAGGGAAAATTAACTGTATTGAATAATTAAATTATATAAAAAATACCCTGGAGTATTAGCAACTGTTAATTCTTTATTCCCTATATTCGTTGACGAACAGTAACCGAAACCTCAATTCTAAAACCCTCGAAACTTGTTGGCCGGTGGGCGCGTACCATGGTCCTCTATTACGACAGGCCGATGCGCTAGCCATTACACCACGACGACAGCGTGACATATATGTTAATACTGGTGTGTTAAAGGATTGTTTCGTCCGCCTGTACAAATACTTAGCTGTTGAGAATGCTGAAGAGATACATGCGTAGTAAGGTAATTTTCCCTTCCATGTGTAGGATTTTCCACTACCATGTACGCGAATTTAGTCCAGAGTGCGGTAATTTTACCTTACCTATAAGGAAATCTGTTTCCCCCACAAGTTTGCGAATATTACCTTACATTTACACAGGTAATTTTCGCATAATTTTTTACGTTGTGAGAGTTGGCAGAACACGATCTGGACAAATAAAGGAGAACACGTACTACTATTGGGTCCCAGGAAGACCCTAGTCTCGTTGTCTGTACAACTTACTTCCGTATGAATTCCTCAGTACAGTTTCTCCGCAACGACATTATGTCGGCCCGTTCTACACAGACAGAGGAAAAAAGTCACGGAGTCTCAATGGAAACTAAACATTTTTTGTGGTATTCTCATTGGTAGCAAAGAACTTGTGGTGTCGTTATCGACCCCATGGTATTAGGAGGGCATAGATAAGGCATTCGTGAGAAGTCATTTAAACATTGTTTATAGAATGATGATCGGCCGTGACGCGTTAGTGTGTAGTGTAGAGAACCAGTTGGGTTCATTTGAAGTGTGTGGTGTGTTGAGTGAACACACAGACGTGGAAACACACAGCAAGAAAATATCGCTCGCTATCTGTGGAACTGTTACAAATTTTGTGTTATCAATATCGGAGAAAAAAGATCTCTCTGAAAAACAAACTTGGACAAAAATGATTGTGATATTTGAGGAAAAGCTAGTTTCTCAAATAAAAGACTCCCGTAAAATTACAACGTGAAATTGTACTAACAGGAGAATTCTCATTATTTTTTACTATCGTTATTAGAATTCTACCCTGGTTCGAAAATCAGTATTGTAGTCCGGAGCAGAAAGAATTGTTAAAACGGTTCATATGCCACGAAATGATTCTTTCAACCCCGCTTCAGGATTCCATCTGCATTACCGACATTTCAAAATTAACCTGAAAGCTTGATATTCCATGAGATTATAGCAGAGTTAACTTACTAGAATTATATTTGTGAACAGTGTGCCATCAGAACATTATTAGTTTTTTACAGAACCAAATTCATTCACAGGCATGCTCAGCCACATCGTTGAATAATCACAAGCGTTTTGCATACTGTGCAATATTTAAGTTTTTCTTGCAGCTGTGAGTCGTCTGAAAGTTTCACATACAGAGTATAGGTGTGAAGTGAGTGTTATGTTTAAGTCATCTAAGTGAAGTGGTGCCGTGGTATTAGCGAGGACCTGGGCTGTATTTCACGTCCTGCCATCTCGGTTTCGGTGTTCCGTGATTAACAAAAAAAGTAGGCGAATACCTGGACACACGCCATCATAGCCTATTCCTTCCTCGACCCAGCTTGTGCACTGTTAACATTTCCGTGTATTTACGATGATCTCTACGGAAATGTGCAGTAAATATACAGAAAGCAGTCATTAATGATGAATAAACGGAGCTGAACTCCGTCAATACAACATACGGAAAGACTTCGTATTCCCTATAGCTTCGATTTTCGGGAACGAACTATGTCGACTATACCCGAAGCTTTGTTCGCCACTTCAACAACAAATGTATAGTATTTATTTATGATGTTTTGTTGGTTTTTTTTTGTTTATTTTCTCACCAGCTTGGGCAGACATGACAGTGCAACGAATGTGTGAGTGTGGTTGAACTACGGAGAGCGCTACTCCATGGACACTGTGGTTCTAGACAGAGGCGCGTATACTGGGCGCCACATTCAGCATAGCTGGTTGCCTAGCGGGTCAGGCAGGCAACTCGCAGTTACCCAGTGGACCGCTAACCAGCTGCACAAACATTTTTAACAGTTGGGTAAATATTGAAATGGCGGCGGTGAATGTACGATTAGCGAAGACACCTCATTCATACCTCTGGGTTATTTTTACGCTTTTTTAACATGCAAAACGAGGGCAGTTTCCCGCTAGGTTGACCGAAATTTCTCGTTTTCTTTTATTTATTTATTTTTCAAATTACTTGTTTTCATGACACCGTATAAAATGTATACGTTTATACACGTGTGGTTTTGTTCGTTTTCTATTGCTATTATTCATGCCCCATTAGGCCCTATTCGCAGACTACAATATAAACCGCTTTACTCATCAGATGAACAACGTGTCTCCAGTTACAGCAACATTAAATACTGCACGTGGTGTCGTTAGCTACAAAATTTCCCGCCTGACCATGCCACCGACCCGTCGTAGTATTTATTTCCCAACCCGCGAAGACAGGAGACACAAATAACATATTATTTACTGCAAGTGTCAAAGTCAACGTAATACACTGACTGTCGATCGAAGCAGAGTTAATTTAATTAGAGGGTATGAAACAAGATACGACAATTTCAGCAATTATGCAGCACGTTAAAGATTACCGTTGTTACTAATTTTCCCCGTTTTCGTCGCGAGACAGAACAGCGCGCCATAACCCGGGAGATGTACCTCCACGTGACACGACTACGCTATAATGAAGCAGTTAGTTGTATCTGCTGCGAGCGCCGCTAGACGGCAGGACGCCTACTCGTGGCCAATCAACTTCCGGAAGGAGGAGCCTTGGCCCCACCTCTTCTAGGCCACCGCTCTGCTCTTCGACCTTGACTGGTGCCACTCACCTTGCTACCTCAGTTTCCACTCCGCCGCCACACATGACACTACTGCCACTCGTGTCCACATTGTCGCATTGCTACACACTCACCTACTGTATGTATCTACTTGTACGAGTCGCTGCCACACGAGTTGTAGCTACCACATGCATGACAGACGATGTGCCAAGTACTGCGGTCAGAATTCACGTTACAGTAAACGCAGTTGTAGCTATTTTGCCACAGTGTTTATCTACACTTAACGTATTGGAAATTTGAACGATTTTGCCAGAATAAGTTGCTGTTTACGTCTTGCGTTTATGTTGTGTGTGTGTGTGTGTGCGAACTGATTTCCCGTAAGTCATTTCGCTCAGACCAAACCCGCGACGTGCAAACAAATGCACGAGAAAACTTCAGTCATGGCCGTACACACACACACGCATATATATATATATATATATATATATATATATATATATATATATATATATATATATATATATATATATATATCCTGCGTGGTTGCGCTGTATTCTTCGGTCGGACTACTTATTACCAGAGAGCAAGGCGAAAAAGATTCCATTCCCGTGAGGGCCACATTACCAGATAATTGTAATTCCCTCGAACAGCTGGAAATGACTTTTCAGAATGCTATTTCTCAAACTATACGAACCGGATTTATGCGATTACTGTTCCTCCCTTTAATATTATTGCACAATTTATTTCACAATGAGTAGTTAGGCCTATTTATTTTTTATACACGGGTCTTAAATCGTAGATGTTGTGGCTTACTTACCCTAAGAGGCTTACAACATTATAAAGTAAAAAAAACGCCATAAAATATGATTTCAGTGCGTAAACTTGTTTAAGTTTTATTTTTAGAGATACACTAACTTAAACGCAGGCTCAAGCAGATCTTGCAAAAAAATAAGATTTTAGCTACATTTTATAAGCATCCAAAGTTCTCGCAACTTGTGTGCCGTAAAGTTACCATAAGGCATTGTCACAGTACGATTTCACAATCGCTTACCTGTATTTTCAGCGTTATATGTATATTCTGGAACAATTTACACGCATTAACATATAACTGACCAAATCTGCACCAAAATTACACCTATATATCGTAACGAAGTACTTTCATGTCCGTTTCTTCGTGTCACAGTGAAGTTATCAGGCTGGTTCCGGTACCTACGTAAACTGGAACTTCCGCGCTCTCTACTAGTGTTTAGTTGAACTCGAACAGCTCTTGTCTAGTCCGTGCTAGGAACAAACGAAAAAGTATCACGGGATAACCAGAGTTTTACTTTAACTATAACATTTATTGTCATTTTTGGCCCCCCTTCTCTCTCTCTCTCTCTCTCTCTCTCTCTCTCTCTCTCTCTCTCTCTCTCTCTCCTCTCTCTCTCTCTCTCTCTCTCTCTCTCTCTCTCTCTCTCAGGAGAGCAATATGCGTCGTCTCCGCAAAACAAATAATGGTGAAGACTGCACGGTCGAGGTGCATGAACATACATTTCAAACATTAAAACATATGCTTTGTTTCGAACACTATATTTTAAAGAAACTTATTGAAAACAGTGAAGCTAATGCAGTAGATAGTTTGCGAATTGCCAGAGAAATCACTAAATAATGCAAGCCATTCACCTACGGTGACTATTGAAAAAGTGCATTACAATTACGGCTGAAGTTCTGTTTCTAGACAAAATCGAACAGTGTAAAGAAATGAGCCTTTCAGCAAACACAGTGGCATATAAAGTTGACCATATCGTTTCTAAGGTCTAAATTTACACTGTAAAAATAAATTAGAAGTAATTAGCTTCCCTTGTGTGTAAGGGAAGCTAATTACCTCTACATGCAAGGTAAAATCACCTCTTAAATGTAGAGTAAATTTACATAACACGTTAAGTACTATTGCCAAGTTGTACGGGAAAAGCACTCGACAAATGTGAGGGAAATTTCCATACAAGTACGGCAATATTAACTATATTGTATAATAAAATTATATCCAAAAGGATCCTGTGGTATTAGTACAAATATTTTTTTTATTACCTACATTCTCTGGTGAATATTAATTGAAACCTCAACTGTAACGTCCTCGAGACTTGCTGGTTGATGGGTGCGAACCATTGTACTTTAATACAATAGGCCAATGCGCTATCTATTACACCACGACGACAGCGTAACAGTATTGGTGATTATTAGCGTATTAAGTATTCCGTCACGAAAAATAAAAAATAATTAATTTAAGCTATCTGCAAAATTCTTAATTGAAATGATTATGCAACATTTCCCTAAAATATTTCGTATTAGCTTATATTCCCACTATCCTAAGAGTAACTTCACAAATTATTTATTCCTGGAACTGGTTATAAAAATGATTTTTTTGTAGCAGATTGTTTGGTTAATTTTGTGCGGTACGACGCAAAGTTTGTGTAGAATTCCTTCAGTACTATTATTTGTGCTTTGAAGTCACCACCTTTCCAAGTGTTTTATTAATTCCCATGACATAAATATTATGCGAGTAAAGATAACTGCGTGTTTTGAAATTTTAACACGGGAACAAAAAGTTATCCGTTTTTCACAGTCTCTTAAGAATTTACTTATTTACTTTTACAATCTTATAATTTGTAACTATTTGATAACATGTATTTTTCAGATTTTTCTAACTTAAAATTAATCTTAATTTCTTAGTATTTTGCCTTCCGTAAGGAATGGAAGTCCTACGAGCTGTCCAACATGTCGTCTTCTTTTGTTTTTTCCCGTCCGTCCTCCAACTTAGCTGTTGAGATAATACTGAACATATGCGCGTGTCGAAGGTAATTTTCCCATCCATTTATGGGGTTATGCACCGCTATGTAGGTGAATTTTACTCCAGAGTGCGGTAAACTTACCTAACAGGTAAGGAAAACTCAGTGCCCGCCACAATTGTGCGAATATTACATTATTACTAAGTAATTCTCTCATTATTTTGACAGTGCAATTAACAGAAAATCATCTGAATTTTTGTGGCTCTCAATGAGAGGATATCTCTTCAAGGAGTTGCATAAAACTTTAGCTGAAAAGTACAACCTTTCTCTTTCTCTGCTCTGCTAGTGGAGAAAATGTGTGTGTGTGTGTGTGTGGCACAAATGCGAGTTCCATTGAAAGACTGAATACAAATGTGAAGCCAGTGGTATACAAACAATTGGCAATAATACACTGTAGCCTTTGTGGGTAGATGGTGGACATGTATTCTGTAACGAATCCCGTGATTTCTGTAGGACATTTCATTCAATCTCATGAACTCAATGATCTCGGCAGTTCAGCTGGTCTTCCATACCAACAGCAGTTAAGTGGCTGAGCTGTGGTAACATTTTGTAAGTTTTTTTATCTCTTGAAACGGGAAAATAGTTAAACGAACTGAATAAAAAGCTTTAGGGGAACTGCAAACCCTATTTGTGACATTTACACATATCATAATATAAAAGTCTTTCGACCGAAACTGGTACTTTCTGAATGATATTTCACACGAAAAATTAGGCACACTTAGTCAGCTGCCAGCCGTCGGAGATAATTTCCACTTTTGTTTGCAATAAACGTTATTTGTTAATCTGAAGAAACAATTCTCAGGCAGGTTGTCAGACTTAGATGCACATTCTAAAATCCGAATGTTCAAAAACTCCGTTGCTTGAGAAACTGGAGATGATTAACTAATATTGCAAACAGAAACCAATGATCTGCTGCAAGATGATCTCTCCACAAAGACAAGTTCAAACAAGAGGTCCTTGTTCAAATTTACAGCTTCCTTCGAGAAGAAAACTACACCAAGATCAAAGAATTTTCTAGCAGATTTTTTGTCTAACTGCATATAGTTTTGAACAAACATGTTCCCTCTTTAAGTCCACGGTATCAAATAGATAGGTAGCTCAAGTGAACCACATTTGAAAATATATCGTATCTATTCAGTAGAATAAATAATAGCGATAGTTTGACAAAATTCTATAGAGTAAAAAGAAATTTTATGTTTATCACTAAGTGTACTGGACTGTTAAACTGTAAATATATTGAAAACTTCGTTCAATACATTTTGTTATATATCATGTTCTGCTATTCGCGATAGAATGTGGTAATCTGGCGCCACTGACAAAGCTTAAAATGTGGCCCCGTAAGAAGTCAGTTTGTAAACCCCTGGTTTACTAATGGCAACGAAAGGCGTATATTTTTTCAACGCTTTATAACGTGTGCAAAGATGTCAGAAAAAATTGTCTCCAGCTTCTTCATGGTGTTATCATTTTTAATGAACAATGGTTGAGTTTAATTTTGTGTTAGTAAAATGAATATTGCTTGTTACATGAACTGATTGCAGTTTTTTTAACCGTGTGAACGAGGGTAGATAGGCATTATTGTACAAAAGGAAAGTGTAACAGATAAAACAAATCATGGTTTTTATATTTTGTTTGTTACCTTATAAACGACGACATACAGTGACATTGCGAGAAATACATGATCGTGCCGCAACATTCACTTTTGAGAACTGGGCATAAGCCAAGATTGCGAAACTTGCGGGCGACCCATGTACAGTATGCGAGGTTTAGCTATCGTCCGCAAGGTGTCTCTGTCGTCCCTACACGAACACAGTACGTGCGTATCAAATACAGGCGCAAGACTCGTGGCATGTTTGCACGGATAGGGCAGAATCTCGTGCGCCCTTGTGATACTTGTGTTGAGGTTGGTGGGCGTCACTTTGACAAACTCTTGTCACCTACAAACTGATACGTTTACAGCGGTCCGTCAATGAAGTGGTTCTGTGCTATACTGCCTGCCAACAGTACAGACAGACAGACAGACAGACAGACAGACAGACAGACAGACACACACACACACACACACACACACACACACACACAATGTCAGTAATCCACGTAACCAACAGGGACTCCTGTATTTGTGCTAGACGCGTTGGTGCCAGTATCTCACGTCTCCATCTCACAGCCTTGCTTGGCGCGGCCCCTGTTACTTGGCGAGCCACTTGTCACTTGCCGAGCTGTACAGTGGACAAGCGACCATCTGCAGCTATGCTGAGCTTTACAGTGGACAAGCGACCATCTGCAGCGATGCCGAGTATGACAGTTGACGATCCCAGACACGTGACACGTGGCAGCGCGCATAGTGTCTCGACTTTGCATCACAAACAAAGACGACGTGTTTATGGTAATTGTGAGGACTTGTTCTCACTGCGAGGCTACGTGACCTGCCTGAGCTCACTGCAGCTCATCTCGAGGTCGTTGACCTGGCAGCTCTCTCTCATTGCGACCATCTCCACTGTCAAACTACAACACTTATTACATTACAATTTATAAGTTAAATTTCTTCATTATACATAGGTAAGTAACTAATAAATTATATCACTGACTCGATTTCAAGGTTTTTATAATTTTAGTAATTTTTTTTGCAGGAAGTCGACCACCCATAGCATTTATTTTCGGCGCATTATATTTGTCAACCGTTCAGTAGCCATAAAACATAAAGTATTTATATCATTCTAGCTTTTTTTTAAAGTACTTGCACCTTTAATGAGCCTGTGATGCAATCAATGAAATTAACAAATACCATACTGGTTAACAAATACCATACTGGTTATAAATACCATACTGCTTATAAATACCATACTGATTATAAATACCATACTGGTTATAAATACCAGTCTTTGCCTCGTTACCAAACGAACGACCTTTGTTAAAATTGATTTAAAAAATTTTTTGCTATACACGTGAGAGGAATTTTTTTCCAAATACTCTGCTTCGGAATATGGCAGCAAAGGTTTTTTATGTGCGCACTAAATGGGAATGATGATAAGCGGCAGTATGAACAACATACGCCCTATGTGCGACGGGTGTGCCACTCCGTTATCTCATCAGCTATTAGTCGACTTCAAGTACAGTGACGTGATCAAAGTGCCGGGGTCACAAGTCGCATCACATTCGCAAGGCGGGTTCTTCAGAGGTATGACATGACGTCTGCCTACTGGTGTGTGGTCTGTCCACAAGACGTCCACTGCTCCGCTACTTAACCTGCAATCATCAACTACACTCGTATTCCTTACTTCTGTAGCGTGTGCAATGCACAACCTCACTCCATGTCGGAATTGGCATCGTTTCCGTTATACATTCCGTATCGGACACGGTATTTTCTGTTTAACTGTAATCCACTCTCTGCAAGTCTAGCGAAGAAAATATTCACAAAAAATGACGTGATTTGGGATAATGTGCCGAAAGATAATTGCAATTATGCCACTTTATTAATTTTGAATTGAGCGCTTTAAAACTAGCTCCAACACTAGATCTCAAACCAACAACGAATACAACAGTAGGTACACAAATACAAGCCATGTGGTGTACTTTGGAACTGTTAGAATAACACATTAACACTCGCAGTTATGACGGTATAAGTATAAAAAAATTGAAAACGTCAGTTTTCAGTGCTGTAGGAGCAATTTCGAATCTCGGGAAAATTCTGGGTTGCGAGGGTTAGTCAAACAGTAAGAATTCCTATATTTTTTGTTGGTGACTTGGTTAAGATAGGTCAAGATGCAAAACTACTTTTTTATTTTGGCAACATTCCTTTATTTCTCAATATAACTAAGACATTTATTTAATCATTTGTCGTAGTGAAAAATGACATAGACTTTATGTATGACTAAAAAGCAATTCAGAAGCAATCCATTAATATTTTAACAATATTAAAACTACTGGTTTCACATACTGTGTTCCGTCTTCCAATAAAACCCACAATTATGGCACGCAGGATACGTATAGATGCTGAGAAGGCGATTATGTAATAAATAGTCTTTTTTAACTGCAGACGAGGGATAACGTGGGCATTTTCCTTGTACGGACGTGGGATGACGTGGGCATTGTCCTTGTACGGACGTGGGATATGTGCATTTTCCTTGTACGGATATGGAATAACATGGGCATTGTCCTTGTACGGACGAGGGATAACATGGGCATTGTCTTTGTACGGACGTGGTCTTCGCAAATGATAATTGTCCAAATTGTCCACAGAATAACACATATGTGTATATTTATAGAATGTTTTGACTGTTACCCAGATATTCAGAAAGCAGCCAGCTGAAACCTAAATATTCAAACATCTTGAAAATTTAGCCTCTTTAGATGATTTTTGAAGTCTTGTGGCCAAAGCAAGCCTGATAATTGTTACATTTGTTTGACAGTGCTATTTTTTGTAAACTGTTAGTAGCTCCTTATAATATAAACATCCGGCGAGAAAGCATGTCTTCATTTACTAGTATTTAATTTGTTATAACTAACTAATTTCACTAGTTTACAATATTTAAAAGATTCAATCAAATTTAGAATTTAAATTTTTCGTGAAGTATCTGGAGGAATATCTAGTCAGTTTGCTTCCAGGCTGTTGTTTGTACAAGCAGAAGAAGTACTTTATTGATGTGCAGTGTGTAGCTTGATGGTGGTGGTGAAGAGGATAGCGCGATGACTGTAGGTGGTACTTGCTCACACGCGCGCGGGATAATGGAAGCTGTTCGCCGTATTAGGCAGTCTGGCCTTGAACACAGCCGCCTCAGCTCGGCTGGAGCGTGTTTTACCTCACTTCCAACCTGGCGCCTGCCGCCTCGCCACAGTCTGCTTGTCTCTAGCATGTTCTCTCCTCGACTTTATGTCTGGATAATACCGCCACGAGGACAGCATAGCTGCCCGTTACTTCGTGTCAACTGAGTCGCGTTATTTAACATTGCAACACTCTCATGCCATGTTAATGAGCCAACCCAACCAGACTGCTTTTGTCATTATGGTCACTTACTGAAGTCAGATTTTGCATCTCAGGTACAGGAGTGAGCATAATTGTGAGTGTGGCTGACTTAGCAAAGAAAGTAGAAAGGCGCGTGATATTTTCATGTTCTTTCGAACTATCAACACACTTGTACAAAGAATTAAATAATACTGTTACAAGTGGCGCCTTTTTCGTTGTGTTCTTCTCCTCCTACACTTCCTTAAGAGTGCGCGTTAATACCAACGGTAACCGAAGAAAGAAAAGCACGAGTTACAACGGTCCGACACATAACACGTGCCGCATGCTACGATAAGGCTATCGGACCTTGAGGACGCTCCCACCTCTGCAATATTCAATGACTTGGGCAGTCGTTGGGGGAATGTTCTGGTCGTCGGCCCCTTCTCGCTAAGTGCGACTCGTATGGCGAAGAACCATCTGGGCCAGGCCAACCGGGCTATATAAGCCGCGTAGTGCCTGTGAGTCGAGGATCTGGAGTCGTGGACGGCGACTGTCACCGGGTGGTTGGTGCCATCGGAATGAGAGATGACGACGACCCATTGATCAGCCAGTGTAGTCTGCTAACATTGAGAGTAGAGAGAGATACTGACTGACTGTCTGGACTGTGGGAAGGTGGGACTAATGTGTGGGTAGCAGGCATTTGGAAATATGTTAATGTAAGGCAATAAACATTTTCATACTATAACAAGTATCGTTAAAATGATCATATAAATTATTTCGCTGACTGACAGGAATAATAATTATTCATAGTAGAGATAGGTATTAATGTTGTAAATTATTGATGTTTGTATGTTTATAATATTGTAAATAAGTAAAGAATTTAAATTGAGCTATTCTACATTTATTATGACCTCCATCCCTCACGAAGTCGAACACAACTCTGGCTATTTGTAACAACACCAATACTGTGGCTCGTTTAACTAATACATAGGTTAAAAATAATACTTACCCAGCCGCATTCTAAACTGCGAAATGTCAAAAATGTACTTGAGGAGAAACTCCAGGGGTTACTGATTGAATGTGTTTTTGTTAGCAGCTGACATGATGAGGGAGATGACTGGGATGTCTTCACACATCATACTATTGACTTCCCTACTCTTAAGTCGCAGCCTCTGTTTCCTGAACCTGCACGTGATAGTGTAGGTCTGCTGGCTTGTAGCGGCCATGCTTATTCCTACCGCAATTACATTTATTATGTAAGGCAATGCCTTGTCAGCACTGCAATTGAGTGAAGCTGGATTCAGCCTTGCCACAGCTTTAATACAGTAATCCCATTATTACGATGAAATAAACTGTCGTGAATCCAGTGTATAATTGATCGTAATCGAATAATTTTGGCGTAGGAAGAGAAGCTCTACTAGAAACCAAGAAAATATATTTCCTCCTAAATGAATATTATCACAAATACGGGGAACTGGGTGTTGTCAAGCGAATAATAGGCAATGTTATTTTGTTCCACATTTCATTCTGTCTTTTTCTATATTTTAATTTCTCACAATATTACTTTAGGTTAAATATCTGTAAAACTTCAAGTGGCAGATAAACTATTAATTACAAATTGAAAACACTGTATTTTAGGACTTCTTTTCCACACCCCAAATTAATAAAAGTTTATTTATCACATTTTGCCAATATTCATTAAAACTCAAGAGGAACGTCGTAACCAGCATAAAATTTTGGAACTTCACTAGGGCGAGAGAGTATCGATTTAATCATACAACAAAAAGTTACAGCTAATGATCTAATAATGCAGCTGATGATTTAATAATGCAGCTAATAATGCAGCTTCAAGTGGGGATTCTCCAACATCCACTTCAGGCCTACAATACTTAAACTTGTCAAACTCTAAGGCGCCGTATAACTTCTGAGACAGTCGCTTTGTTGAAGAGTACCAGCTTAGAATGAACGGAAACTGAAATTTAACTATGGGTCACGACATTTTTTTATGTCATATGTTCGAAGTTGCAGATTACAGCACCGTTCTGTGCCATGCTAGAAAATCTACAATAAAATGTTAATTTCGCTGGAAATTTTATAGCGATAACGGGTAGAACAAGGAAAAAATGTTTATGAGCAAACATTCCCGAGCTTCCAAACGTAATACTTGCAACAGACAAATGCTACCGACTCTAAGAATACTTCCGAATGGTGGTGATGTTTACAGCAGCGTTCATGCAAGAAAAGGTCACACATCAAAATGAGATAAAATTAGCTACCATTTCGAGTTTTAAGTGGCATATATAATATCAGAGCAATAACTTACTTAGTGGATTGCCGGTAATGCTTCTGTTACGAATCACTACTACATTGTTTCCTCACAATTGTAATTTTTACGATTAAGTAAAATTATTTTGAGGGTTACGCTTAGTATTCCGTATGTCTCCTCGCTTATGGAGAGTTTTTTACAGCTTAGTTATTATTATCCTTAATGTGTTTTTATCGTTTAATTTATGTTCTAATGCGTCTAACTTTAAAGAGGTGCTATAAATGGCGTTTGCCCTTAACATGACTTTATTTATTTTTCGTAGTTATTGAACGCCGCCTGACGTACATGATATATACTTTGCCGCATGTAGATCTTAGATATTGCAGTATTTAAATATTGTTGTCTTGTCGTCATAACCTTCATGTTCGTAATAGTGCGACATGGGATTCCAAACATTTGTTTGAAAATTATTCTTGCTAGTTATAAATAATGCACATGTGATTGCGCCGCGCATGTTGAGCATGCGCTATCCAGGCTCATGTTATTGTCACGTTCTAACATCTTACTGAATACATCTCATACAGTACTATGGTCATTGTAAATATGAAAGGCGAAGTCTTTATTACAAAGGCAAATAATAATTTAAAAGTTTATTAGGTGAGTTAATTGTAGTAATCATATAAATGTGTTAAGAATCTGTTATTACAACAATCATTTTGTATTCCGAATGCCCCTAAGTAAGTTATGAACTTAATGAAAGTGACTTGGTTACTGAGTGTTCGAAAATGTAAAAAGTTAGCTTAAAGTATCCTCACATACGATGTAAACAATCAACAAAGTAAACAAACAGCGCGGTGCCACAGTGCTAACTCACATGGCTCGCACTTTAGAGGGCGCCGGTTCAACTCCCGGTCCAGCCATCCTGAATTCGGTTTTCTATAGTTCCCCGAAATGACTTCAGGCGAATACTGGTGCACTTAGTAAATAAAAAACAGGTCGGCAAATTTTTGCAGCACGCATGCTGGAGAGATATTACATTGGTACAAGCACAGTTAAAAATATAGCAGTGGCCTGCGCTGCTATTATCCCACTACATATGTTAACGCCTACGCCAATCAATTATCCCTGCTTAACGCAGACGTATGTTTATTGTTCATTTTCTGTTTACCTATGACGACGTACATGTCAGTGAAGTGTCTCCATGCCAAACTACCAATCGGCATACAGTAAAGTTGTGAGTGTTGTTTCTGGGGCGCGTAACTTGCTATATGCGTAATGGGGAAACAACTTAGTCTGAAACATTCATTATGTGTTCTTCGTGCATTACACATTGTTCTGGTAAACGCAATTCAATATTATAAGGTCCATTATTTGGGTTTTGGTCCAACAGTGTCACTATAACTTATATTTACCGCCTGCCTGTTTATCTGTGATTACTATCTTCCCGACTTTAATTCTTTGGTTAACTGGGGAGATGGCTTCTGTACATCCCTAATTCATTCCTTGATGAACACAGTACACACCTAACACACACCACCAGGTTCTGGAACCCAGGACTCGTGCAACCAATTATTACTTTGAGATCGGCGTTTGCGAACTATAATACACCCGGAAATCTGATCAGTTTGGTTAACGCGAACACTTGCCTGTGTAGGCACAGATGTGTAAAATTGTTGTTTACTTGCGATATTCTCACACATTTTCAACTGAACCTTTGAATAATCACCCCACGTGTGACGTATTTCATTGTTTCCTAGACATGTCATGTATCGCAAGCGTTTTATACTTCTTTAAACATAAACATATTTTAATTTTTGGATAAATTGAACATCCAATAATATTTTATCTCTAAATCATAACATTTGTTTTATAATTAATATGAATGAAGACAGGAATTAAATATGTGTGTTGGTAATGCCTAGCAAGGAAGAGTTCTTATACAAAATATTAAACTGATTGACCACAAGTGCAGTGCGTTCTTACTTTGGTGTGATTGTTTGAACTCGGTTTGGCTTTGCTTAGACTACTCTCCCCTTCCCTCCCCTCGGGTCCAGTCCGAACGTCGTCACCTGCATGTGGGAGACTGTGCGGACGTTGCCGTTGGGCCGCGGGTTTCCTCAGGGTCC
This sequence comes from Dryococelus australis, assembly GCA_029891345.1. Taxonomy (NCBI): domain Eukaryota; kingdom Metazoa; phylum Arthropoda; class Insecta; order Phasmatodea; family Phasmatidae; genus Dryococelus; species Dryococelus australis. The sequence goes on along the minus strand of CM056996.1, from coordinate 204,651,396 downwards.
TGCCACCCCCTCCTCCCACGTCCTTGCTCCGTGTCTACCTCACCCTCGCCGTCTAGAACTGTGCAGTGAAGTGAGGCTGCTGGTATTGAACATACTGTGTCGTGTTTTGTTCGCAGACAACACCTCGTGGCAGCCATGAACGTGAGCGGAGTGATGCTACTGTGGTTCTTATTGGCCATCTCCGCCATCCCACTGCTTGCCTCATACCGCTCCATGAGGACAGACAGACGTGAGTATACCTGCACTCTCTCACTACCACATCTCACATGCTACAACACTATATACAAGCATAGCCCTGCTTAACTTCTCATTTCCCCCTCATTCTATACCCTTCAGCCATAAATAAATTTCTTGGGACATGTGGTGTCATCGCATGAAATTGAAACAGACCCTGAGAAGATCAGAGCCTTTAAGAAATTACGATGCCAACCGACAAAAATTAAGTGCATAGTTTTCTGAAAATATTCGCATATTATCGTCGACTTGTACCTGGGTTCGCCACGATCGCCAAGCTGCTACATGAAGACACTGAAGCGAAAAAGAAACTGTTTTGGACCACTGAGGGCGAAGATACTTTTAGTATGCTAAAGGACATCTTAATATGTCCGCTAGTTCGGGGGTTTCCCGAAAATTGAGGGCATGTTCATTTTGGATACTGATGATAATGATGTAGGCATTGGAGCTGTGTTATCTCAGGTTCAGGATGGGAACTAAAGACCACTACAATATTTCAGTAAGTTATTGCATAAGCCTGAGAGAAATTACTGTGATACACGCAGGGAGTTTCTGAGCATGGTGAAGGCAATTTGACACTGCCAACATTACCTTTATGGCATACATTTTGTTCCAAGGACTGACCATACTTCATTACACTGGCTAGTAAATTTCAAGAACCTCGAAGGCCAAACAACCCGTTGGATACAGCATGTTAAAGAATTTATTTGACTTTGAAATACAACACAGGTGTGGATGCCTTTCACAGCAATGCAGGTCATGTGAGCCATTTTGTCGTCATTGCGAATGCCAGGAAGAAAAGAGTGGTGAATCGCTGAAGGTACAGAGACAATAATTCAGGGTTCTTTATCTTGTGATGGGTCACCTACCTGGAGTGATGAGGGCATTAGGAAGGATCAGCTGAATGATCCCACTTTGCAGCCATTGCTAGAATGGAGTGAACCTGGCTGTGGGTCAAAATTGTAAGATATATCTAGCCTAAGTGCAGCAGTCAAAACATATAGGTAACTATGGAATCCCCTCATACTTATGCATGGTGTACTCTACAGAAACTGGGAAAGTAATGATGGAAAAATCACGTGCTTACAGTAAGTCGTTCCAGAATACAGGGTTCCCAAAGTCTTAAAGGAACGTCATAATGTGGTAGCCAGTGGGCACTTCGGTGCTAATAAGACCCTCGACAGAGTTAGACTGAGATTCCGCTGCCTTCTCTGTCGGGAGGATGTTGAGAAGTGGTGCCGATTGTGAGACATCTGCACTGCGAGGAAGGGCCCAAGGACCAGAGGACAAGGTCACCTCAAAAATACAAAGTTGGAACCCCATTAGAAAGGATGGCAGTAAATATTTTGGGCCCCTTGCCTGGCACAGAGAGGTAATCGATGTCTACTGGTGGCCCATGATTATCTTACTAACTGTTCTGATGTCACTCCCCTCCCAAACAAAGAAGCATGTACTGTTACAGATGCACTTATAGAGCATGTCTTCTCGAGGTTTGGGATGTCACCAGAACTCCATTCCGATCAGAGAAGAAACTTTGAAGCTGTCGTGTTCCAGGAGGTAACAATGATTCTGAGTATGTAAAAGACTAGGACTATACCCTTACACCCTTAGTCTTATGAACTGTTCGACAGGATTAACCACACTCTTGAGAAGTAACTTTCTATCTTTGTGGCAGACAACCAAAATGATTGGAATTTAAATGTGCTTACCCGCTAGTTGTTCACGAGTCCACAAGGGTAACAGCATTAAGGACGCTGTTTGGAAGAGAGCTATGCCTTCCTAGTGACCCATTGTTTGGATACAGTGCTTGATTATGATAGCGAATTACATAACAGACTAGTTGGCATTCATGATTTTGCTCGAAATCATCTCAGAATTAATGGTGGCAGGATGAAGATGGGGTACAATAGGAGAATATCAGGCGAGATGCTTCAAAAACAACAATTGGTGTGTCTGTACATTCCACAGAGGCGAAAAGTGAACTACCTGATTCTACAGAAATGTTGGGAAGACCCCGACAGGTTTCTGAATAAGATCAATGATTTGGTGTTTCGGATTTATCGTCAAGGCTCGCGGGCGAAGATGAAGATTGTTCACATCGACCGACTGACAGTCCATGAAGGTCCTGATGTTGGAGAGTCTGTTCATAACGAACCGGCTTGAGGAGGTGGCAGTGTTATGTGCAGCAGGTGGTGAGTGACTAAGGAAAGTTTGAAAGACAGAAGAGCGATAATAATATCTGTGTTTCTAGTTACAAAGTGTGCCACTGCATATTCTTTCGCCTGGTGTCGTGATAAACCTTTCGTGACTCCCACGCTCTTGACGTTTAGCAGATTGAATATTTGCATTTATCTGAAGAATTTTCTAGTAGTTTACTGCCCTAGTTCCTCTCAGCATGTCTCGGGTCAAGGTCAGCGGCTATAAAAGCGCGTCGGGTCTCCGAGCCGATAGTTTATTAGAGACGGGAGTCTAGGCGATTGTGCGACGACGAACCAGAATAGCACAGAGTAGTGCCTGAAATTACCAGTGGGAGGACTGTCTGTGACAGCGAGCAGCAGAGCAGTGAAGTGTGTGGCTAGCAGGCTCGACTATTGGACTGGATGCATGAGTGGAAAACATTACAAATAATGGCAACAGACAGAATGAACGTGTTTTAATAATGAGTATGAGTTAACTGACTATAAACAGAGACATTAAGAAGTACATTAATTAAAGTTTAAATATACATTAAATATTGTGCTCACCGAGAAGTAAAAATAATAATATTGGAGATAGTCAATTTTGTGCTCTAAATAATAGGTGTATGAATAAATTATAACCTAATTTTTGTTCTTGTATTTTGATTAAGTCCTCCATTTCTCAAGATGTCAGATACGCTCCTCAGACGTGTTACAATATTATTGTATTACCTATGATTTCGCAAGTTTATTTGGAAAAATTTTGGACACAGACGAAAAGTTTTCATTAGTCAATCTGGAGCAAGATTACCCCGACAAACGCAGCCCGACAAAAGTAGATTCTATTTCTATTTTCGTCCGACGTCGGACCAGTCGGCCTCGCTTGGGAGTAGAAAAAAAACAGAAACATAACATTACAAAACAAAATGTGCGGATTTCAATACTGTGGAAAATTACACATTAAACATATGTTTTTTACGTGTACATCCTGGTTTTATTGTAACAGAAATCTAATGAATTGACGAAAATAAATATTCGTGGAAAAATAAAAGCTCCAAAATCCAAAAATACTTTGTTTACATAGTTATCAAAACATAATATTGTACAACGATCTGTTTTCTCTTCAAACTCCATAGCAAGTTACTGGCCATTCTAGGATTTTTCCGAAAGCCACGCAACACTTGTCGGAAGGAAACTGTCGGGGTATTATAAATATTGAACTAATTTTGGTGGCGGAAATTGTCGGGCTGTAACATCGTGTCTGACTTTCGGGAAGACCTCGTCGTGGCATTGAAAATCCAGCAATAGTGTTGGTTGCTTGTAATATGTTATTTTACTATATTTCCCCCAAAAAAATTGTATATTTTTCTATGATGCGTATTATAACAATGATTATTTAAAAAACTAATGTGCTTTTTGACAGTAACCCTTTTGCAAAAAAAACAAGATATGAAACATGAAGAAAATTATATGAAAAAATCAATTTACTTCATAACCATTTGATATATCGAGATGAAATAAAGATCAGATTTTAAATAGAAATAAACTATATGATCTCTGAAAATTTGATCAAAATTGACTCAGCTATTTTTGGAGCCTATTCTGGACAAACATCCAGACAGACAAACAGACAAAATTTAAAAACCGTTATTAATGATTCAACATCGTTTAACTAGCATATTATGATTATGTCATGATATTGGTGTCGATTTTGAAATAACAGACACACTTCAATTTTATTTATTAGTAAAGATAGAATTTCTAACTTTAATTTATACTTATTTGCCAACCACATTCGTACAGTGTCCATTTTGCATGTGATTTTTCGTTTTATTTTTTGCAAAGAAAATAATAATTGAGATGAGCGAAAATAAGAAACGTAAGAAAACTATCGATGTTTGGTCATTATTTACATAAATTGATTGTGGGTATGGGTCTTGTGATTGTATAAACAAAAGTTTTCTTACAATTCATCAGGAGAACATCTTAAATAAAAGGGCAGTGACGGTATAGCAAAAAAAAATTGTTAGGGCCTACTGGAAATTAACACATTTGCAAAAAAATTGATTAAGTTACCTTGAAAGTGCCATCGCAGGGGCACGTAAGTGAGTACACGCACAAGACATGGTACTATGTCTATGGAGAAGTTAAAATATTGTGCAGGGGATCAACACTTGCAGGATGCACTTATTATGGTGTTGGACGACCAGCATCATGGAGGCAGGCGGCGATACAGTCGGGCTTGGAGACAGACAGATGTCAGATGTCCTCCTGAGGAATATCCTGCCGCAACTGGCACAACATGACCCTCCAAATGCGCCGTAGTTACAGCTGGTTGAAGTTGACGTCCAATCTGCTCCCACAATTTCTCGATTGGCGAGAGGTGTGGAGACGTTGCTAACCAAAGCAGTATGTTGACATCACGGAAGCAGGCCAGAGATACCCGTGTTGTGTGGGACCAAGCTGCTAAATATGGTTGCCAAGCTGCACCGGGAAGGGGAGAGTGCGCATGGCCGCAGAATTTCCTGGACGTATCGCCGCGCTGTCAGTGTTCCTTCAGTCATCACCAGTGACGTGTAGGAAATTGCACCCCACACCATGACACATCTAGTCAGGGCGGTGTGCCGCTCTACAGTGAAGCGTGGAACACAGCTCTAGCCAGGACGTCTCCATACTTGAATTAGGCGGTCGTCTTTTTTCAGGGAGAACCATGATTCGTCGCTGAACACCACTCGTTGCCAATACGCAAGCTGCCTTGCTGTAGGAGGTCCCACGTGCTCAGGTCGTAGTGGTAGACGCCGTAAGGGATGCCACGACGACAGATCCTGCTCTGCTAGGCGCCTGGATATGTTACTGATGGACACAGGTGTATCCCCAGCTTCCGTGACAAGTCACTGGATGGTGTATAGTGACACCTGTGGAGTGTTAACAGCCTGTCACACGATGACAAGATCCTCCGTGCTGGTGGTCCACCTGAGCCTTCTCTACATGTGAGTGTAACCTCGTGTCCCCACTGCGTCCAACACAGACTCACAGTGTAGGCAGAACTGTTCAAGTGGCGAGCAATGCGCCGAAACTTGCAACCTGCCTCTTGGAGGCCGACGATACAACTTCTCTCTAACTCATCCAGATGGGCATAGGCTTGAATACATCGTCTGGGCATGCCGCGTGTTCACTGTGGCCCACACTACTACTAAGGCCTTATTTGGGGTCTTGCAGCTATAAACAATGGAGGGACATGTATGCTCCCTAGTGGCACATATATGCAAGCAAATAATATTAAACGCAAATGGACACATGTCGACGCTGTTGACGATACAGTGTCGCAAGCTTCGTGATACTCGCGCTATTTGTTAAGGGTAATCATTTTGTTGTAAATGAACTTCAAGGTGGATATGAGCTACACAGAGGTAGCGAAAATGATTAGCCAGTACACAGCTAATAACAGGTAGCTGTGAACAGGTGAGGTAGCGGAAGGTAAGAGTCATAGACTCAATGCGAGCTCGTTCTGCGCACAACCAGTCTCCGTGTCCTAACATTGAACTACTCACCTGCCAACACTCCTAGCAAAAACGGCATGGTTTGGATTTGAGGTTAAAACACTGGTTAGTAAAAAAGTGCTTTGAGATGTTTGTATACTTCATCTAACTAATTTGTAATGCAGTTTGATTAAACTCAAATTGGCAAAAGTATTTTGACATATATATGTATATAAAATTGAAAAACATATATAATATATATATATATATAGGCCGTTTACGATAAAGTGAGCACTTTTAAAGCCATAGTTACTTTTTTCTTTCAGCCAATTTATATTCTTCCCCCACTTGTTATTGTAAACCCCGCCATGTGAATAATAAACACAATGTATACATTCACCATACCCAAAATTAAAAGTCCGAGGCCACAATTAAATATATTTATTGGTTATTATGTCTGATAAAACAGCTTAAAAAAAGTACTCACTTTACCGCGAATGTTCTATACATGTATACAGTCGTGTGTGTGATTGTCATTTATAATTAATCTATAATCAAACATGTTGGTCATTGTTGGCCATGTGACTTGGACAGTTATGTTCCTTTGGAGTAAGCCAATGTTGGGCACATGCGCACAAGACGAATAATCGGTGTACCTCTTCTTTAGTGAATGGTACCAATGTGGCCTATAGCGTATCCACAATAACAGGTATTCAGTAACAAGCATTTGTGGAGAACAGTAACAGGTACAGGCTGTTCCTGAGGCACACATGTTTAGCCCATTGCGAGACGAGCATGGTAGCTGCACAACACAAGATGGCGCAGTTGTGGCGTGGCGCATACGTGTCTACACGTAGTCACGTAGTCGCGTAGTCTGTAGGGCGCACGTGCCAGAATCCAGTCGTTCTGGACCTTGACAACAAGCATCCTTCACAGTCGCGAGCAATAAATACATCGCCGCTAGCGGCCAGCGTGTTGTGCCTGGCATCTACTCTATGTACATACCCAGGCAGTTCGCCAGTTCCTGAAAGAAGTCCGGTGGCGCCAGCAATAGTGCAGTTTAGTACTGACGTATTGAAAGGAAACCGTAGAAAACCAATACTTGTGGTTCAGTTATATGTACTTACACATGTCATGTTACCTGTACACCACTAGCTCTATACCTTTATTACATGGGAAGGTAATCACGAGAATTATTGGTCAAATAATCACAAAACAAGTAGCCATTAAATAAAAAAAAATTGTTCAATGAACTGTAGAGACAAGTTTATACGGCGAATAGCGATAAAACCGAAATAACACCGAAATGCAAGTTAAAACACCACCAAACACCGCAACGCAAGTTATACACTGCCTAACGCAAAAATGCAGTCAAAACACAAAATAAATGTCATTTAGCCAACGTATATTACATATTTTATCTGTCAAACCATGATCAACTATCCCTATCCAAAAATGTTTAAACTGAGTGATGATAAGAATAATTTAAATTTTCACATGATGGGAAGTAAAAAAATTAATTTAAACTGTTGTCAGTCAGGCTGAGGAAATAACAGCAATAAATATGTAATACCACGTGGATGAGAAATTACAATTTATTGAGGAAAGCAAAATTGTAAAAGCAAATAAAAAAATATTTTTATTTCCAGTATTGAATATATTTTTCCCTTTAAAACCATATCCAAGCAATTCGTGTAAGAATAACGATAAATACACACTTTTAAGGGACCTTAATATACAAATTATGAATAAACAAAACCTTTAAAAAGTGTTTTTTTAACCTATGGTAATGCTCTACGTTATCTTTGGTAAACTAAATAGTTTTCTATTGTTTATGCAATTGCATAAATTTTATACAATTTTAATGTAAATATGCATAAAATAATAAATTTTCAACAATTTTAAATAATAAAATTTACATTAAAATACATTACAATGTTGGTTATAATAATGCACAATTTTAGTTATAAAGTTTCAATTTCTAAGACTGTCATAATAAACCCGTTAACACTAAAATCAAATATTTTTAAAAACGAAATTTGCCTTAAAATAATACAACAAAATCTTGGACTTAGTGATAGTGTAATACACTGTACTTCAAAATATGAATTAAGATAAATTTTTGTGTGTGGTTTATACGTAGTTTCTCGTATAATATTTCTTAAACTTGTAATTTATCGCATGCTTACACCAGTAATTAAATATCAACAATATGATATAGACCACTGGCAGATATTGTAGTATTTATAGTTTTACTCTTTTTTGTTTGTTACACGCATAGGAAAATAATTAAATTTAGAACCAACGCGTTAGATAATTTTTGCTTGGATCTACACGGTGTTGAAAAACCTCAGCTTTTAAGTACGTACCAAATCTTTCGCATAATTGTTACTGCAGCGTTAGGCATTTTTATTACGAAATATTTTAACTATAATTTTTGTTATACGTTCGCTTGAAATTTATTTCCTGCAAATTAAATTTATGGCAGCCTATGTATAACGTTGTAGTTTCGTTGTACTCGGAATGGCTTATCAGGAATAGGAAAAGAAGTTGAATTACAGAAACTAACTTAACTCACATATTACATACAATACGGCTCATATGTTCTTTCTCACCAGGGTTGCAAATCCGGGACCTCTTCGTTAGATGGTTAAAACCTTGAGTACAGAGGTCGTTATGTATGATATGTATTGAATATGTTAGAGGCGCACAAATACAGGCATATGCACACATATAAAGGCATTTATTTTTAATTCTTGGAAAAAGAGAATCATGTTAAATTTAATGAATATGAGAAGTTGCAGTATTGTTAAAAGTCGATAGGTGCACATCAGAGTTTTTGGGATGGACGCCATGAAAATAAACGACCAAAATTTAATTTCACAGTAGATTTTCAATGGTATAAAACTGCACAGAGCAATTATTTATAGCATTAAACTGCCTATCTCTACTATTTCACTTACTATCCTATTGATGAATAATATTTAATGCTACCCTCAATTTTAAATAAAGTCATGATAACTGTATTTATACTAGGTATAGTAACTTAATTATCACTTATTATCACACATACTCTCACTGCGATGCATAAACATCATTCAAAATATCTGTCGCTCACACATCCAGTCCCACAGGCCAGCTGTGCAATCTCTCTCTCCAATCTCGATTTCGTTGTTCATTAATGTCTCCAACAATTGGCACATCCGCTGTTAGATATATAGATAGGTAATTTATCTAGTGAAAGTGGCGACCGGCGACACAAATGGGAGCAACTTGTGTGTTTCACACTCAAAGCCCAGCGCCCACTCTTCTCAGTTAATTGAGCACGTTGTAAATTAACCTTTGAAAAATGTCATTGTCTCTACCTGCGTATATTGTAACGAGGACACAGACTGGCATGCGATAATTACAGTTGGTAACAATGGCGAGAAAGTAGTCTCATGTATTAAAGTTCGATTAAAATTTCTGGTTAATGTAATTATTATGTTCTTCCTGTTTTTTTTATTTATAGTTATAAATGTAAAAAAAATTTATCAAATTAGCGAAGTATATATATTTGTAATAATTTCGTGTTTTATTTGCCCCGCGCATGAACAAAGCGATGAGGCAAGGCCGTTTTATATATACATATATGTGATGCTTTCTCAGAAAAGGTATCTTAGGGTGAAAAACAATTTTCGAGTTTAGGAAGGTTTTTGTAGACAATTCTAAGTGTATTCAATGAAACAAGTCGCACCCTTGTGGAGTTTATATTCTCAGTATGTCGCGTTCTTATCTCTAAAACTACATTTTTCGCATTTGCAACCTTTTTTGGGCCTCCTGAATAAACTTAAGTTTTTACCCTCAGATACCAGGTACCTTTTCTGAGAACGCGTCTCGTATTCGTTTCTGTTTAATCAAAACCACCAAAGACATACAATATTGCGGCAACCATCCTTTACAAAGATTTATTACAATTCTTTTGCATCATAGAAAATCCCGCAATTCCTTTAATTTCTTATTACCAGCACAAAAATGAATCTATCCCTAACGCTCTTATAAATTCTTCAGTTAAATACAATTCTAATATTAGACAAATAAAAAGGCTCAGGAGAAAACAGAGCACAAACCTTTCTATCAAATTACAATCATTCAGGTGTAGGTATCAGACCTCTTCATTATGAACTAGGGTTTTATAAAACACTTTACATAAGATTGACCCTATTGAATTAAAGAGAACAACTACACCAAAATTTTAATTACACTATAGCTCTTTTAAGACTCATTGATTTGCATGATTTTAATTCCAACAGACCTGTTAACAAATGGCATACAATTGATTATAGACGGCTGATATGCTCAATTCTCTCAATAGACAACTATTTTAAAAGAAAAATACAATTAAAATATTCAATATCTTAAAGCTGTGACGTGCTCTTTCCAAGCCAGTAAAGGCCGCAGATTAAAAGACAATAAAATTAACTACAAACAGCACGTGCAAAGCCTACCAAAGGAGCAGTCAGCAGAAACGATTTAAATATAACGTAGACCTAATTAAAATAATGAACTTTCATCATTGCACTCAAACCCATGAATCTTGTTTGCTTATAGTCTGGGTCCTGAACCTGACTACAATGAAAAGCATTACTGCAATATTTTAATATTACTAAACAATTTCGTTCACAGGTATCCAGACTTCGGTTCCAAACTATATTTCTTCTCGCAAATCAATTATCAAATCTTAAAAAACCCACATGCATCCCCAGAGGGAGTCTGGCAGACCGACGGCGCTTGTAACCAGATAGTAAAATGCGCCTCAACTTCTCCTGCTACTTTAATTCACACCGGCCATGCAATACCGGGAGAAATAATTTAGCTGAACCATTTACATTAAATATCGGGCAATACTACCGGGAAAATTATAAGGTCAAACTATTCCTTTATTGTCCGGTAATGCGAAGCAGAGTAGAACTATCCATGAAAATTCACTAAGCCTCCAGGCCAGCCAAGAATTCCAAAACAACGTAGCTGCCCAAACCACTGTCTTCACTCTCAGGGCTGTCTTAGAAAACTCGTCTCCCCCGAAGAACTAAAAGAATATTAACTCACAAACATTAAACAGATGGTCTATGTCAGCTGCCAAATCCACCTGGATAAACTCGATGCGCCGCTAAACGTAATGCAGAAAGCATCACGCAAATGTCACTCACCAAAGGTGGTTGCTCGTTGAAAGGCTTGCTGAGAATAAACAGAGGATCGGAGCCTAATTCAAAATTACAATTTTCAAAAGAATGTGTGTGCTCAATGTGCAAGCGCAGGTGGAGGGGATGCACAGAGGTCACAAGTTGGGAAGAGAGGAGTAGGAACAGAGATCAGACCTGCTGAGCGGAGGCTAAATGTTTAAAGTTGGCCATAACGAATCACAGGTAGCGCTACGGTCAGCAAAGTTCAAGACTTAGCAGAACGGATAGTGGGTTGCGCTGCGGACGTTTAAGTCCACTCAAGGCATATCGCAGCGGAACAAGGCGGTTTGCCTTTGGAGATCTCCATGCGCTTGTCAGGTTTCTAGCCTGGCCTTCACACACTCCTTCGCTTGCGTGGGACAGGTCAAGCGAGGCCATGCACAACAACAGATACCGCTATTTAGTTACTGTAATCTCTGATAAATTAATTATATTGTGATGTAAATCTTCTGGTAGAATTTGTTTTAATTAACCTGTTTGTCATCACTGCTTAAGTCAGTATAAACTTACTTTCTTCAGTGTTATTCCCATCCTCCCTCCTTCCATCACTGGGGCATTGTTAGTGACTCCACTTACCGTCAAGATGGCTGGTTCTTTCCATCCACAGCTCGACAATTAGGTAAATATATATGGATGTGTGTATATTTAAAAAATACACATATTAATACAACGTGTGTTATTAACTTCTTGTCAAAATTCAAAACACGGTATCTTTGGCTACTGTAACAGTTAAATGCTAGTAGAAAAATGTTCGGTAAATTCACCTAGAATTTTTAAATTTGAAATTGAGGTTAGCAAAACACCGTCCGGTGTTCGTAACTTCACATACTTGCGTGCACAACAAGTTGCATACCACGAAGGCGGATGGGATTGGCGTACCATGCGGTAAATAAAATGCAATTACTTCTGGCAGCCTTCACTACTCAGTTGCTAATCTCCCGTTGTTCATGTAGTCTGACTCACGAGAAGTAACAAGCAACTACTAGTGGCGCCCACCTGGTGTCGTATGTGCAGCCACCCAGCGTGTGATGCGCCAGTTACATTCGCCTTTGTCATATGCAACCTGTTATACATACAGGTACGTGTAGCTGCCGACTACCTGCTCTGTACTGGTAAAAGACACCTTGTGTGTATATACATACACATACAAACTTTACTGCTTTGTGTTCGAACATCATGTATTGATATCTCGAGAATGGTGGCGCGTGTAGAGTAAAAAACATAAAGTGTGATTTATTTTTTTTACTTTGTAGGTATATTACTAACACGCAGGGAAGAACCAGAAAATGAAAATTTACGTTTTTGATTGCACAAATAAAGTTCCGATTACACCTGTATGGTCTTCACATCGTCGTTCAGTGAGCTATTATTCAGAAACTGAGGTATATTTCTTGTATACTGTCTCTTTAACTAGCAATAAACGTCCGCTTCTGCTTTCTACCTATTTTTAAAATAAGGAATTGTTTGTCGATATGTATCTGTATAGTTCAACTCCACCCTGTGTGTTTGTGTAAATATGGTGCTTAGGAACTGAAATAGTTAGCAGGAGTGATGATGGTAAGAGAGGTGAAGATGGAGCACCTAGATACAAGCGCAAGGCGAGGCCCACCCACAGGCCGTGTGTGAGGAGAGTAGAGTAGAGCGAGGTGCAGATGTGTGTGGTGACTGGAGGCTGGTATGTTGGTGCAGGACCGAGGGTGTACGGCGACCGTGTGCCAAAGAGAGCGCTCAGCACTCACCACAGGAGGGTGCAGAAGAAGATCGCCTCCTACCACAACTTCTTCCGTAGCCGTGTGTCGCCGCCAGCGGCAGACATGCTCGCCATGGTGAGTACCTGCTAACCTCTCTCTCACTGCATCTCTCACTTCGCTGTAGGCTGCGTGGTACACTAGTCTCACTCACTACTACTCGCCACTCTCCTGTAGCCTCAGTGCTATCTGTGGCGGCAGTGACTTGTGCTCGGGTGTGTAGGCCACTGTGGGTATGGCTTGGCGCCGTCTTATAAAGCGGAATGGCAGGGTCTACCTTAACAGTGAAAGTACGGCTGTACTTTATATCGTAAATACAATTCGAGACGATACAGCCAGTCACACAACAGCGACAGCTGTTGCTGGCGGGAAAACTGTACTTGTATCATGGAATTGAGTTATGTAATGACGTGATTTCGTAATTAGAGTTGAATGATCACAATTGTAGCAGCGAATTTAAATGTTCGAAGTTGTGCACTGTAAAAAAAGTTTTGTACTTTTACAAAAAAAAATGTTCGGAAACTAGTTGGCAGTTATATTATAGGTAACAAAACTACAAAAACTCTTTGTAAACTTGGAAAAAAATTGCTTGAAAAGTGTACAGGAGATATTCATTATTTGTAAGAAAAGAAGAAGTCAAGTAGAGAGTCTACAACAATCAGGTAGAGAGGCGACACCAGTCAGGTAGAGAGGCGTCACCAGTCAGGTAGAGAGTGACACCAGTCAGGTAGAGGGGCGTCAGCTTTCAGGTAGATAGGCGACAGCAGTCAGGCTGTGAGGTGACCACAGTCAGGTAGAGAGGCGACACCTGCCAGGTAGAGGGGCGTCAGCAATCAGGTAGAATGGCGACACCAGTCAGGTAGAGAAGCAACACCAGTCAGGTAGAGAGGCGTCACCAGTCAGGTAGAGGGGCGTCTGCAGTCAGGTAGAGAGTCGACACCAGTCGGGTATAGAGGCGACACCAGTCAGGTAGGGGGGCGTCAACAGTCAGGTAGAGAGTCTTCAGCAGGTCGTCCTCTTCTCATTATATTAGGTTGACTATTCGTTGTCAACCATCGCCTAACTTTCTGCCTTGCCCTTTTATTTCTCATGTAGTTTTCTTCTATTGAAACGAATTCATTCTTTTGATAATTTCTGCCCTGTTCAGTGTCTTTTGCAGGGTTGGCTGCATGTATAAATACATACTTTTAGTGCCTAGTGGAATATTTGATTGGTTTTCATATATTTGTTGAAATATTGGTATATTTATTTCAAATAAACTATTACTTTTCTTAAATAAAATGCTCTAGTTTTTGATAGCTTATTTTTTTTCTATACATGGCCTATGGTTAACATGGCGAGAATAATTTATAATTTTTAGTTTATTATTACAAATTGGTTTTATTCATTAAAGCTGGACTAAACACTAATTGGTCGTTGGTTTTGATGGGTAGAAGATTAGTGCATAATATTATCAGCTATTCCTGTTTTCGAGCAAAGGGGCTAACATCTAGCGGTGGAAATATGTTATTGGATAGACAGTATCACCTGCCTTTGCTTATACTACTGACTGCAGTAAAATGAAATTTAATGTTTATGAAAACGAACGATTTTTAGCCGACATTGTGTAAATATTTTCCCTCATAAATTAAGTGTCTTATTCGAACAAATATAATTCATTTCCGCTGTGTTTAATCAAGCTAATACGGTACCGTGTAAATTATTTACGTCTAGGTGTACACGAATTTCCGAAGGGAGAACTGTTGTAAAATTATTGGTAAAACGGTAGTGTGAAGGATTATGAAGACCAAGTAAGTGGCGGGGGAAAAAATGTTATAATAAAGCAGAACCTTACTTTAACGAACTAACAACAAACGCAAAAACATTTCTGTAGCAAACGAGTAAAAAGTGTCAAGTTATTGGTTTGATTATTATATCAGCCGACAAAGATTCGGCAACTTCCTTTGTTTAAGCTGGTAAAAAAATAATGCAATTCAAACATTAATATATATATATGCTTCAACATAATCTGTATGCTCAAAAATGCCGTAATGAAGTTTTTTTTTTTACTATTTCTCGAATAGACTACCTTCTTTATAATAGCTGAGCTGCTATACATCTATTCATTTAAACATGATATACTTTTTCATGTGCTCTGATGAATCCTGACGTGACTATACGTGCCACAGGGCCTTATTAGTTCCATTTTCACGTTGCTAAGCAATATCATACTCCATTTAATATGATCTTAAATTCCACTCATTTAACAAATGAGCATTTAAAATCCCTGACATACGCCATTCGTTTATGCAGTTCAACTACAGCCTCAAAAAATCAATTAAAGATGTGTTAGGTGCGCTAGTATTATATTGCCTCGAAGTTACGTAGAAGTAATAGTCGTAAGACGACTCGCAAGATATCATCCAGCGAGGTAAGTTCCAGGACCTACAGCTCAGGACAAAGTGTAGAGGAGTGACGTGGGGACGCAGGAATCTGCGGCGGACAATGGAGCGACGGAGAGTTAGGGGGGGGGGGGGGGGGGGTTGGCTGGATTGTGACCAGTATGACTATAAATAGCCGACGAAAGCTGCTGGAGTCAACTACATGTGTCGGAGGTCACAGTTCTGCGCAGTGGCGCTAGCCGAGTCTCCACTGGATGGCCGTGGTTGGCTCCCTCACAGCCATACAGCACCAAGGGGGATGTCCTGCCCAGCAATCCGCGGACCACAATGTCTTCGTCACACACAGCGGCGAGGAGTTGGTCCTCGGCCGGAATGTGTTAGCGCCAATGAGCAGGACCGATATGGTTGACCTTAGCTCTGTTTCAGTGCGACCTCACCAACGTGACACGCCCAACTGATGATTGGACTTCGAGACAATAACATAACGACAGCACTCTAGAAGAGCATCAATAGTCAATAGCATTCCGTTTCGAATTTAAAACGAATCTGTACCTTTTCATTTACATACGATTTCATCTAAGTAAGTGTAATGCAAAAAGAACGAAGCTTACGAAGGCGCGAAAAATATAAACCAGTGAAAAACGGAGCTAACAAATTGGAAACCAGTGAAAATTACTCCACTTGAAATCAGTGCCTTAAAATGAACCTTAAAATGGCAGAATTTCACTTATTTCCTTTCAAAAATAGCCAATTCTAAAATGGGTCTCCTGATATGTATTAACTATCCATGTGTAGGTATCGCCGATCTGTCGTATAGTTGTTCTTCCTGGCCATCGGAGTTAGAACCGAGCACCAGACGTCCCAATCCATCATACTTCTAGTCAATAATGGCGGTGCCAGCTGTATGAACCTACAACCTTAAGAATAAAAAGAAACTTGGCAAAGAAACATTTAATTCGTGACAAAGTAGAATATGTAATTATTTTCACCAATGTCTGATGAAATTTAATGAGCGCTCTAACATAATGATAGGTTAGGCGTTAGCCGAAGACGTGTCACTACACCCTTATACGAGATATGTCAGCCGAGCAGAATCTTGAGCTTTCAGTGATACTGTAGCACAAATCAAAAGTGAGTGTACCAAGGGAAAAGTGTAATATAGTTAACTGTTAACGAAGCTCCCTAGGTGACTCTTTATTGTGTGTGGAATCCCATGGGACTCCAAGTTCGGTACAATATGATGAGTTCATGCATGCTTACTTGCAATCAAGATGGCGGTGTGGGAGGGACAGCACGTGTTTCAGCTCCGGGTAGGCTTCTAAATTTTACTGGCATAAATGCACGTTTTTAGTTATAACTTTAATTCACAGCATCGTCAGAATAATCCATTTTTTTTTTTTCAGTATTATCCCACTCAGTTTGTCTTGTATGTACCGTACGCAATTATGTTAAGACAACTTGCTGCCGAAGAAAATTTACTTGTGATAGGCCTGTAGCAAAGTTATAATGCAACTTTTATGCGTAACAGAATTCTAATGTAGTCAAAAGTTTCTTCATGAATGAAGTTGTGGGCATTTTGTGCACTGGGGTTATAATTTCCACTCCATGTTCTTTCAAATACATTTAACAGCTGTGAAGTACTGCCAAAGGTAACTTATGTGAAGGTGAGGAATAAGTAATTTTTACTTGGACGAAATATAATATATTTTTTGTTTATGTAAATGTATGGCAAGTTGTTTTAAGTGGGCCTCAAGTGGCCAATAGCTAGGTTGTAAGTTGCAAATAACTGGGCTACAAGTGAGTGAAGAGATTTGGGAGGCTCTTAACAGCGAGTTCTTGGAGAGCCGATATGAGTGAAGTGATGTGAGTATGGAGCGGCAACGGAATGAAGGGGCGGAGAAGCGGGAGAGCCCCGAGATAACCCCCACTTGTAAAAATCCGGTGACCCGGCCAGGGATCGAACCCGGTTCGCTTTGGTGGGAGGCAAGCATGCTAATCGCTCAGCCACCGCAGCCCTAGGCTACAAGTGGCTTGCCAGCAGTTGGCTGACGACAGATGTGGCCAACAGCACACAACAGTCAAGAAGCACCATGTAAGCCACGTGAATCTGCGGGTTCATTACAGAGGTTGGCACATTATGGAAAACACTTGCGCAAATCTGCTTGTGTACAAGCAGATTTGCACAAGTGGACCAACTGACATTTGCTTCTTGCGAAGCGTCAGTTACTCAGCAAATTTTTGCTTTGGGCAGCCTCGATACTTGAAAGGATTTTGCACTGAAGCCACAAGATGCCACAAGATGATGACGTTCTTCAAGAACACGAATCCCAACGACCATGAAATGGCCCACGTTTGCAGTTCTTGGTAAACTGCACGTGACATGTTAAGAATTACTTTCCTGTTCTTAGCTGGCTTGGCACGCTTCATTGGACCGTAGTTCTCTATGAACACTGCAGTGCGACTGGCGAACTAACTATAGTTCTGGGCAGGGTGGGCATTGCGTGGCTTGGCAGGATGATTGGTATACTGTTGCCAGGTGGTTTGTGACAATTGCGCACACAATACAAAAATATATATTTCATATAATTTTTTACTCATTTCTCCAGCGTAATAACTTGAAGACTCGGGATTTGAACTAGACAAACGAGATACGTTCGTTTTCTTCAGAGGATTTGAAGGGGTGAGGGGGGGGGGGGGGCTGGAGCTCAACCCTGGTCCCTTTTTCCAAAATACTGTGGAAGCATTAAAAAAAAAATTAAAATATGTATTTTGCCACCAGTATAATGAGAAATTATGCAAATAAAGTATTTATTCATAAAATGAAAAAAATGAAACAAGCTCTCAATTTAATTAGTTTGATTATTGCATTCAGGATTAAAATAGTTTTCTATCTTTTTATGAGAAGTAAAAAATATTTGACAGGCGATCCCCGAACCCAAAACATATTTCTCTATGCACTAGTAGCCACGCGACATAACTACATGGCCATTTGTACACTTGGGAATAGTTTTTAAGATAAATTATTGTACTATCCATACTACCGAACTTGTGTTGATACTGTTAGATGCATTTAATAATGTTGCACATGTATTATAACTTTTTATATGATATGTACTACATTTAAGAAGGACGAAACCACACAGTTGATGCTAGTTTACAATAAATGCGGCCACAATGCTTCTCGTCCACCATGTTGAAACTGAGTTTCCGATCGGGAAAGCAGCTTTCGACAACACATTAGCTCTCGAGTGCTCTCGATCGTTTTCTCACAATAATCGAGAAGTCGTCTTTAACTTAGGATACCAAACAACACCGACAATCGTTATTTGACGATCGGGAGATGCGTTTCGATAAACTTGGAAAAAATCCCGTGTAGGGGAGGGACCAGACCCCGCCGGCTGACCTCCAGTGACCTCCAAGGTCACGGCAGGGCGAAGGCGGTGGAGGTGCAGAGCAGAAACACGGGTCGACAAGGTCGTTAGTCATCAGCTCGGGTGTGCGAGTTCTTCTTATACTCGTCTGCTCAGAGTCGACCTGGTCCAGGTAGCCTGAGCGACCTTCGCTCTGCAGGACTTTCGTCGTCTCCCGCCTGCTACGGCACTTGTCGCGCATGAAAATATGCTACGCTATGCTGTGCTATGCTGTGCAGTCCCACATTGTTCTATGCTATGCCAGCGGATTCGCCGGTCAAGCAATTTTTAACTCTTTACCCACGCTATTCACTGAGCTGCATATGCGCCCACCCATTTAGCCACAGCTTCCATTCTGTGTAAGTCCATAGCTTCAGTAGTTCGAGATAATGGAGCAGCCAATAGAGCAAGTTAGGAAATATCCTAGTTTGTATGACACAAGATAAAGTGAATATAAAGACCAAACAAGAGAAGAAATGTCTGGTGTAGATAGCTTTAGTATTGAGAAAATATAGTGAGTTATTAAATATACGCATTAAGCATGTGCTTGTGTTTATATGTATGTATATATATGTTTGTGTGTGTGTATGTACTTATATATAGTATGCAAAAGTGTACGTCAATTAACACTAAACACATATCACAATATGCTAATAAACATGACTCATGAGGCTGGGAACTATGTTCAATACATAGAGCGTTGATTCAGAAGCAATGTATTATAGCATAACGCGGTGTCCAAAATGAATAAAAAGCGCCGGGCATTTACGCACCCAGAAGTGGCGATTCCAATGTAGTATTAAAAAGTAGGTATAACGAATGTCTTGGAAATAATAAAGTTACACTCATTACTAAAGGAGGAAATATAAAAACTTTTGGAAGTTCTCAATGTTCTCGTAAATCTTAATATTGAAGACACATTTTGCGCATTAACTAATATCTTCCATTCATTGATCGCAAGATGACTAACTAAATTTTTTTACATTTTTAAAACTAGGATTTCAACAGCTGGAAAGTTTGCCGCTCATAATGTAGGAACGTGGGCATTCTACTTCACCTTCCCGACTATTGAAGTAATATTCGAAACCGAGCCGTATTGTGTATGCTTATTGAGAAGCCAGTGATCTTGGTGCAAGCCAGTATGCACTGTGAATTTGCTATACAATTTAGGTTTAAAGTGAAGCAATTGGCAATGGAGCACTGCACCCGATTACACAACGTGAAGAACTCATAAAAAAAGGAGTACAGACACCATAAAAATAATCGGAAAAGTGCGATTTATGCTGTGTATGAAAAAAGAATGTATACATTTTGCAAAACTATAAAATGTTTTACTAAAATGTACTTTTTAAATGTAAAAAAATAATCGACTAAAACAGTTTGTATTTGTAACAAAATTTAAGCGCATTTCCGCTTCGGAAAGGAGACTTTGCAAGCAAACCTTCTTCAAGAAAGATCATCATAATACTTAATTTGATCATGTGTAATAAAATAATAGTAATAATGTATCATATAAATCTTATAATTAACTTCATTTACGTCAGTTTCAGCCATAAATGTTTGTGACAAATGGACGCACATAAAAATATTTATAAAAATTATTTTCTACATTATTATTACAATTTTCTTACACACAATCATAGTAAACGGGTTTTCTCGGGGTACTCCCGTTTCCCCCGCCCTTGCATTCCAGGGCCGCTCTATCCTAGCGCCTCATTTCATGTCATGTCCGGGGATGACGGTACCTACTGGTCCCAGCTGGAAACCCTGTCACTTGGTGAGTGTTGTCTCGTCGTGGGTTTACTCCCTACTCGAGTTTTTTGAAATTATTTTTTTTGCATTTAAAAAGTATATTTTAGTGAAATGTTTTATAATGTTACAAAATACACACGTTTTTCTTTCATATACAACATACTTCATACTTTTGTGACAATTTTTATGGTGCCTGTACTCCTTTATTATGAGTTCTTCACATTGTATAGTCGGGTGCAGTGCTCCATAGGCAGTTGCTTTACTTCAACCTTAAGTTTCTTGGTTCTTCTTCACTTATTGAGTCACAGAACGTGGATGGGTATATATACAAGTTCATTTCACATCGTGAAGTTGTGAAGGACACAAGTAGCGTTGATTATCTTGTCAACGCGTTTAAGATAACACCTCAATTGGCGGTCATCAATGCCCAACAGAGAATTTATCATCCCGAAAGCGTTTTCAACAACATGGCGTCCGCAGATCAGGCGATAATCGAAAATTCCTACACAGGTAGTTTATATTTCGTAATGTAACGGTTTAGGCTGGTTTTTTCAGTACCCAAACTAATTTATACTCAGCTGAATAGTGTACTTGTAGACGACTCCCAACCAGATACATCTACTCCAGAAACTGCAGAGGAAAGCCACGAAGCAGGCGATATTCTACGTGTTGATGATGTGCATCGACGCAAACCTTTGTAGACATGCACTTACGCCACAGAGCGCAAGTTGCCCCAAGTTCATTGTCTGTTTAACTAAATCTGTAGAATATCAGGAGGCGCAAGGGGAACGTGATCCATTGGGCTATTTCTTCCCTTCCATACGTGAAACAACTAAAAGACTCTTACGTCACCTGGGAATGTGAGTCGAACGACAAGTTTTTGCTGCGTTGTTATCTGCTGAGGAGGAATGCTACTCAGCGAGGTCCTGAAATTCGTCTCCTTCCAGTCTGGGCTCAACTGCAGCTGTGCGGTCTCCTTTGAAGCCACAAGCTTACTTACCGCCGCGCTGTCCTTCTCGGTATAAGGCGGTTGGAAAATGAGAGGGAAGAGAACAAACAGTATTCACTTCAATGCACATATTCCTCCTCAGGTCTTCAGTATATGTGGCAACTTTTGGGTTCCCCATGGTTATCATGTCTGTCTTTATATGTTCTCTAATCTAAAATTAATTAACAATGAAGTAAATATGCATTTTCGTCTGATTATTGTTACAGAGGACCCTTGCCTTCAGCGTAAAACAAGTCGTTCTCTTGGGGAAATGACCTTCCGCCATCCAATGTTACTCTTTATGATGCCGGGTTCAATAAAAGTGAGATGTTCTTAACATTCTGCTTTCGTTAACCGGAAATAGTTTCTTAATTATTCATCATCACTTTCTAGATTCTGCATCAAATGTTAACCTTTTACTGTAAATTTCATGCATCCCCATATTTTGCTTTCTTCGTCATCTCTCAGTGCCTTTCTCTTCCTCACTGTCCTTATCACTCGCATTAAAACACTTCACATTATCACCAAGGAATTCCGAATAAGAATAATTACATTCTTCGTACGACTACTACTCGACTAAACTATTCACCGTACAGACTAGGGCGTGAAACGAACGAGATACATTGTAGATTAGCACATCACAGCGTAGCCTAGCATAGCCAGGCAAAGCATAGTGTAGCTTCAACCTTAAAGGTGAATTCACGCATGAAGCTATTCTACACTTTTGGACGCTACATGAACATTCAAAACTTCCAAAAGTATTTTTTCTCCCTTACTTATGACTGTAATTTTATTATTTACAAGATATTTGTTATACCTACTTTGTAATACTACACTATTTGCTCAAATTCCCTGAACTATTTATTAATTCTAGTTTCAACATTACACTACAATTCAATGTTTTTGGATCAACGCTCTATGTAAATAACATACTTACCAACATCATGATTCATATTTTATTAGTGTATTGTGATGTGTGTTCAGGGTTAATTGAATTAAACTTGTGCATACTACATATATTGTGCATACTACATATATTGTGCAGTTCTGTTCTGTACTAAATTCCCTCTACATATGTTGGATCGAAATATATTCAAAATTAAATATTTAGTTAAATGTGTGATGCATGCCATGAGAGAATTGTTAACCATTTTAAGTAAGTGTGTCAGAGGAATCATAAACGTCAGAAGCTAACAGACATACACTGGATACTGCAATCACAACTATATATCCCTATGATTAAAATATTCATTAAACAAGCATCTACACTACACATAAAAGCAACATGAATAAGCATAGACAATGCAATTTTAATTAAGACATTTAAATAAATCAATTATCAAACATGACTCTCTTAACGAACAACTAATACACCTAAATTATGTTAATGAAGAATAGAAAATCCTAAACAAACATACGTTCACTTTACTTGAAGTAAAAAGAAAAAATACGAAACCTTAATGTCAGATATTTAAAGCTACTCTAAAAGTTCAATCAAATCGTAACTTGACCGTATCAACACCAGATACATCATAAAATCGAGAACTGCTAGCTGTACGTCATAATCACTACTTCTTATACTTTTTTTTTTTTTGTAAATGACTCGGTATCCTCTGGCCTTGTTCAAAAGCGAGATTCAACAAAAAATAAAAACTTTGATATTTTAAAGTTCTCGAGTACTGTATCCGTTTACTTAGCAAGAAATTCAGGGTTTCTTCATAAACGGACATCAAATTAAACTTGCAGAAAAGAATTATAGTGTAGAAGCAAATTTACTCTGACGCTGGTTTACTTCATCCTTCACCGAGACCATGCGGGAATACCAGGTTTTCTTGCACCTCGGAGTCAGAGTACCTCGAGCAGTTCCAGCCGTCCTCGGGTCACCAGATCAAGCACTCCGCCGTCGCACATCCCCGGTGGCAGCTCTCGGATTCTCGTACATCTCCATCTCCTCGGTGTTTGGCGAAAATCATTTCCTGTAGCTCCAAAACTCATTTGGCCGTCATCGTGGAGTTTTTATTAAACAGTCCTCTTCCAAAAACCGTTCTATCGAACCTTCCTTCCACTAACTTTCTTTTTCAAAAGCCGTCACATTCCAAAGTTCGTTTTTCTAGCACTTGTCTTTAGCGAAGTTTAACACATGGAGGAAGTTGTAATAAAACTTTTAAGTTTCCTTCCGAAAAGATAGCCATTAAGTTTACTTTGGAAACAGTTTTGTAATGACAAACTTATTCAAAATTATCGTTGCCACCTGGAGTGTAAATAGGAATCTGTATCTCATGCAAATTATCGATTATAATTATAAGTGCATTAAATTGTATGCAAGATCAGAGCTTTGAATGTCAGAAAACATATGTAACATTTCATAACTTTTATATATATATAAAACACACGGACATGCATAACACATATATTTCAGTACTCGCTATCTTTTCCCAACACTGAAGCTATCTCACACCAATCATTTTCTTTTTTTGTTTGGTATTTATATTCACTTTATTGTGTGTCAGACAAACAAGGATGCTACCTAATTTCTTCTATTAGCTGCTCCATTATCTGGAACCACACATGTAATTTTTCAGAGATAACTCACGTATCACAAGCACATTGACTGAAGCATTGTGTACATATACAGAATGGAAGCTGTGGTTAGTTAGGTGTGCGCATGAGCCGCTCAATGTATAGCTCGAGTTAAGAGTTAAAAGTCTCTTGACCGGCAGATTCACTGTTGTAGCATAGCCTAGGATGGAGAAGTGTGGCATAGCATCGCGTGATGTGAACTGTTTCATTTAACAACATGTCTTGGGATTTCATAACACAGTATAGATCAGTACAGCATATGTAGTAAAGCATAGCGTAGTATATTTTCATGCGTGAACCCACCTTTACGGTGGATTCACACATCAAGCTAAACTACGCTATGCTATGCTATACTGGACTGTGCTAGTATACGATGCATCTCTTGCGTTTCAAACACTAAGCTATACGATGGATTGTTTAGTCGAGCTGCAGTCGTAGGAAGAACATGGAATTTTGTGATGTGAAGTGCGTTGGTAATAATCTGGACAGTTTAAATGATAGTGATACGGACAGCGAGGAAGAGGACGTAGAAAACAAAAGCATGCTGGTGTATGAAATCTGCCATGAAAGTTTCATTGAGCGAATTTCACCATTTGTTGCCAGATATAGAATGTAATGGTGAAAGATTTAGAAACTCTTTCTGTCAAACGAAAGCAGAATTTCTAGAACATCTCGCCCTTATGGAATCCAGCATCAAGAAGAAGGCCAATATTTGGGGGAAGGCCATGGTAAAGGAAAGACTTGCTATATGGTTAATAGTAAGTGGACTTTGTAACAATAACTAAACAAAAATAATTAAAATATTTTTTCATAGTTTTAATAATTATTTTTATGTTAGAGCATATATTTAGGTAGACATAACTATTATGGCGAACCCAAATGCTGTAAAGTTTGCTTGAGACCTGAGGAGGGACATTTGCATTCCGGTGAATTATGTTCTCTTGCCGGCCTCCACTGCTTCAACATCACTTGAACCGAGACGGCACAGAGGTAGCTCAGCTTGAGGAGTCAAATGAGACTGCACTGCCTCGCTGAATAGCATTCCTCCTCAGCAGATGACACAGCAGCAAAAACTTGTCGTTAGATTCACATTTGCAAGTGAAGTGGGAGTCTTGTAGTTGTTCACACATAGAAGAAGAAGAAATAGACATAAAGTGTATAGGAAATTCACAGTGCATACTGGCTTGCGCCAAGGAACTCGGGCTTCGCAACAAGCCTACGAAATACTGGTCGGTTTGGAAGATTCGTGCTTACGTTATGAGAGGCAAACTTTCTAACTGTCGATAACATTTAGACAGTCACCTTGTGATCAATGAATGGAAGTTAGGAATGGACAAAATGGCTCTTCAATATTTGGTACAAAGTTACGTGTTTTAAAGAACATTCGCTAATCCCGAAAGTGTTTTTCCCCTTTACTAACCAGTGTGATTTTATTATTTCAAAGATATGGTTATACGTAATTTTGTAGTACTGCACTGTAATCTACACTACTGTGTGCTTAAATGCACAGCACTTTTTATTGATTCTGGACACAACATAACGTGTTAATACTTTGTTCCTGAATCAAAGCTTTATGTAAAACATAACTACTAGCGTCATTATTTCATGTTTTACTAACGTTTTATTAACTTTCAATTGAGGGAGTCATGCAATCAAATTAATTATTAAATACTTACAATAAAGCAACTTCATGATTAAATATTACCCTCTCTCAACACACACTATCTATATGTATTTATTACCGTATTGTTTATGGCGAAGTTAATAGGGGTAGCCGTTTCTTATACTTAACCATTTTATGCAAGAGTAAACATGAAACATTAATTTGCTTAACCTACGAACTTAATCCTTGGTTGTAAATGTATATATTATAACGTATGAATTTTAGTGCTTAATTACTATCTTTTCCCAATACTGAGGCTATCACACACCAGGCAAGTAGTGTACCTATGAGGAGTATAGCACAATGTACTTGCAATCTGCGGACGATTTTCGAGGATTGGTGAGGAGGATTGTTGAGGAGTGGTGAGGATTGGTGCTAGGATTGTTGAGTACTGGTGAGGATTGGTGCAGATTGCAGAATATTTGAATTGCTGGGATGATTGATATCTGAGAAGAGCACGAAAGATAAGACTATCACCCGACCTGCGCTCGTACGTTACAAGTTTCAAGGGCCTATTGGTTCGTAAGCCATAGACAGCTATGCTTTTAAAAATGTTGGTAGATGCTGATTCATACAGTTATTATATCATACATCATACTTGTGTATGAAATCGTTACTCATATGGCGGGCTTTGTTTGATCACATATACATACAATGAAATAATCTGTGTACCATATTTATGTAAACAAAACAGTCGAGGCAGAGAATAATTTGCAAAATTCTGACATCGGTTATTAATCATATTTCAAGAGTGAAGACCGAAGATGTAGTAACTGAATCAGAGATTTTTGCATGCTTCCGCTAAACCTTATGTACAATTTAGGTAAAAATTAACAAACAATTCTTAAATTTTTTACATTAAAGAAAAGCATTTAAATAGAATAAGAAATACAGATTTTCGATTTGACATACCCTATGCCTATAAAACCAATATGGCTATCAGAAATCATATGATCTAAGTCCTTGAGTGTTTGTTCTATTAGTTGCTCCGTTTTCTGGAAACTCTCGCATACTTTTGCAAAGATAACTCAAGTTTTCCAAGCACACTGACTGAAGTATAATGACTATGCAGAATGGCAGGTATGGCTAGTTGGGTGTGCGTATGCGCAACTCAGTGCATAGCGCGAGCTGAGAGATAGCCTAGCGTGGGCTAGCGTATCATAGCATCGCGTGATGCGTGAACTGTTTCATTTAACAGCACGCCTTGCGATTTTAAAACACAGTATCAGTTAGCACAGCATAGCACTGTAGTATAGCTTCATGTGTGAATCCACGCTAATTATTACTATATTTGAGACAGGGCACCTCAGTTGACATAGCGGTTAAGAGTGCTGACCAAGCGAATCTGACTCAATTCCCAGTAACGCCACTCCTGCATTTTCACATGTGGGAATCGTGCCGTACTATGCAGCTAATCGACGTTTTTTGGAATCTCTCGTTTTCCCGCCTTTGCACTCCGGCGCAGACCCTGACTTCACTTCTCCTCAGAAGATAAGCGAGTGACACCATGCGGAGGTGCCAGCCCGAAGCAGAGATGAAGCTAGCAATAAAGAAAAAGCTGCTGCATCCTGCGAGATCCAGTGCTGGTGGCAGACAGCTGCTCGACATGCATGCAGGCTGCCACGACGACTGCTCTAAACATGACGTCAACATCGACAGAGACTGCAGTGGTGTCGCTACCTACTGTCGCGGAACGATGCAGAATGGCAGCAGGTGCTGTACAGTGATGAGTCCCGTATTTGTCTTGGATGGCGGTGATCAACGCATCTGTGTGTGTAGCCAACATGGACAAGGCCAATATGAACATTCTTCTCTCACACTTCACATGTCCAGATAGCCTGGTGCCTTGGTGGAAAGGAGAAGGGGGGGGGGGGGGGGTAGTGCCCGATCACCGTTATACTTCATCACGAGCACTTTGACAACCCAACACAATAAGCAAATTTTCTACGTTTTACAAAGATTCTGTTTTTGGAAACTAGTTACCGAAACATTTCTCGTGTCGTTACGGTGCACTGAAACATACTAAACCGTTTGTCCCTCCGTAGTCGATCTGAAGTTTACAGTACTTGCTTGTTAAGTTGTTAAACGTCCACTTTAGTTTTACGCATCACACTGTAACGTGTTATGAAATTTGCTCTAGTTGACTTGTAATATTAACGAAGCTTGATCACGAGGTTAATTCAAACGTTTACACGAGATACCACAACATATGTAGTGAACGCTTAACTACTTCGCGGTATGTTATTCCAGCCAGACTGTTGGCCAAGTGTACTGCCAATGTAATGTAAACCTCTGTGCTGTAAACACCCTAGCTGCACCACATCTACTAATGTTTTTAGTAGTCCACATATAAAAAAGCCTAATGTTCTGACAACAGTATTAATTTTAGTGCAACAGTAATTTTGTGTTATCTGTGAGCCATCAGGAATTAATGTTGATGTTAATGTAATATACCGTTAAGCTGTTAATGTAAATCTAGTATTAAGTAATTTTATTAAACAACATCACCTCCTTACTCTTCTGTCAATATTAAGGTGGTGTTATGTTGCGGCAGAGCAAATTCTGCGTTAAATCGATTTTACCATTAGTGTTACAAATTTTCTAGTATTTTCTTTGTTTTAAAAAATATATTAATGTAAAATAAAATAAGTATGATTATTTTGTAACAAAGAATATATAAAACGTACGGGGGAAAAAAAAAGACGGCTGGGATGGGAATGGAATCCGCGGCATCAATGCCTCACATTCTCCCCGTTATAGAAGCCGACTCTCTAACAACTGCATGTCTGATTGCGTTTTATATAATGGATATTCAGTAGAACGTACCGACAAACTGCAGTTCTGTTTTATCTCATGTGGAAATATTCTATGCAGTATAAATATATTTATAATTGGTACACGTAAACCGCTTTGCAAGTCTTGAGAACTCTTCTAAGTTCCAGTTAGTTCTCATACTATGGTTAGTAAGTTAAATACGCAGGGTTTAATTTTATGATGTTATTGCTGTTCATTACTGTCCGCCATTTTACAACGCCAAGGAAGTGTAAACTTGTGATGGTTGGACAATGTCGCAGTAACACTGAATATCTTGTTATTCCCGTTATTTTTAGCGTTACACAACATTTGTTTGCGGCAACATTACTCAGAGTCTTTATTAACGTTAACACTTCAACAGTATATTAGCATAATACTAATATAAGAGTATGTAAATAGTTAATATTGTTAACTTTGTCACAGCATTATTCATTTTACTACAACATGAATGTTTAAAGAAATGCCTCAATAGTATTTTTTTGTACCAGAACATTATACTAGTTTGTGTGCAGAGGGAGGTTCAAGTTTATGGATGGCGGGAGGGAGGGAGGGATGCAGGGCGGGTAGACGTAAGTAAGCAAGCAGGGCTGTGACGTCTCATGGCTTGTGTGTTCCAGACGTGGCATAAGGGCGCAGCTCGCACAGCACAGCGCTGGTCGGACAAGTGCCTCATGCTAGTGCACGACGATGTGATGGGCCGCTGGCAGGACGACTTCGGCACCTGTGGCCAGAACATCTTCATCTCCACCCAGCAGGTGCCTTGGTGAGTTCCTTTCCCTCCCCCCCCCCTGCTCCCTCTGCCTGCCTGCAGCTACCTATGTAAGTGACGTATGTTGTGGAACACAACATCCAAGTGAGGCGGGAACACTCATCATTCCTGTGCCAATACTGTCGTTTGATATTGCACCGAAGGATGCCAGTCTACAGTACGCTAGGCGGTCAACACTCAAGAGAACAGACAGCCAAATATTTGTTCATATAAGGAGAAAAATATGTTTAGTTTCCCCAATAAAATATTTCGTTCACTAAATAAACATTGGAAAAAAAAAAAAACTTTATTTAGATAACAAACTACACTCTTGAATTTACAAAACTTTTGCGTTTGGCCAAAAGAAATTAGACTGCTAACAATATACTTCATGGCATTAACTCTTTACACTAGGTAGGCCACTCATATTATTATTGACTCGTTCGGAAATTCAACTCGATAATTTGTATGTAAGAAAAGAGAACATATTATGCAAATGTGGAACATATGTTTCTAAACTATACTCAAAATGTATAAAAACAGTAAATCGCACAATACCAATGAAATTCGACATGATTACTCAACTAAGACACATGTAATATGTAATGAGAATAAATCTATCGATTCATTTTACCCTCATAAAGCGACTATAGACAAACATGCAACAAAATGTAAAGAATGTTCTAATGAGAAAATAGTGCGTGACTGTGGAAAATGTGTTTGTATTATATGCCTCAAAGATCATAATTAAACTAAATCCCAAAATACATCAATATATATTCTTAACGAAATTCGAAATGCAAATTATCCTATTAAAACATGCACACTTTGTAATGAGATGAAGCTATAAAATTATTTTTATTAATAAAAATACCAAAGACAAACATTCAACAATATGCAAAAAATTCTGTAGTGAGAAATATTGTCACAGAAGAAGGTAAATATTTTTAAATATTATTATCTATAATTTAAGCAATTCAATAGAATATTTTCATTATTTTTTACATTTATTAATTTCTTAATTTTTAAAAATGTTTATAAATGTTTATTTATTATAAGTAAACAAATATGGAGGCTTCTATGATAACCAGTGTGTAGAGCAGAATGACAGTTCGCAAGTTGAGAGGTTTTGGTAAAAAATTGCAAATTCCATATTATTATAATATAAGGAAAGCTGATTGAATTTCATTTATTGTGCCAAAAATATTAAATTATCAAAGAAAATAGAATTATACGAATTTACCCTTTTCAAAAGTCAAATATATATATATATAAACAAGAGAAAAGGGAATTAAAAGAAATACTCCCATATTCTAATTATGTACTTCTAAAACATAGAAATAAAGCCAGTGAGCAAAAAAGGGAAAACTAAGCATATATTTACAAATTTACCTTTAGCTGACGTAAATATCAATGAATTATATTCTAAAGATAAAAAAGAATTAACAAAAATATTTTCATTTGATAATAATATATTTGTTAACAAAAAAAGTTGAAGTAGTAATAAAAATCACTTAGTCAATAAAGATTTTAAAGGTAGAATATAAACTTATAACATTGAAAATAACCTTATTTTATTATAGCCACATCATTTTTTTCAGATCAGTAAAAAATAAAGTTTTGGAAATAATACACAATAAACTTAAACAATTTAGAGGGTTGAAAACCAGCATTAAATTATATAATAAGTGTCGCAAACTGGAAAATAATCAAATTGAATTATTTATATTTCAATAATTTAGTCTTAGAATACTAAACGGAAGATAATTCAAAATGATTTATAACATTATAACACGGGAATTACTTACATAATTATCTGAATTTCAAAAAAAGGTGTTCAGACTGCACATTCGATAGAATAATTGTAATACAATTAGCAATAAATAAGTATAATTCATTAAATGGAGCATTATATATTGAACTACCAGAAGTGATTAAAAATAAAAAAGGAAGCATAAATGATAAAAATAATGATCAAAAATGCTTTCTATGGGCAATAAAATCTACATTGTTTCCAGCAGAAAAATATCCTCAAAATGTTACTAAATATAAAAACGTTGGGCTTGATATCGATAAAATAATAGATAACTATCAATATCCTTAAGAAATTGATGATATACCAAAAATAGAAAATCAAATTACTACATCTATAAACGTATACTCTATTGAAGATAAGTCTACATTATATCCACTAAAACATACAAAACATGAAAAGGAAAAACATACAAATTTACTTTATTTTAAAGATTACATAAATTCGCATTATTGTTATATAAAAGATTTATCGAAACTGTTTCAGCACAAAAAATAAAAAAACAACATAAAACTTATATATATGATATGTGTCTTCAATTATTTTATTCTCAAGAGAATTTTAATAAACATACAGAAGACTGCTCTAAAAATGAAGCAGTAAAAACCACTTTAGTCTCGAAAGGAGAGCAAATTAAATTTAAAAATTACAAACATACATTGAAGGTTCCTTTCACAATACATGCAGAATTTGAATCAATATTAAAGAAAATATCAACAGTAAAGCCAAATTCAAGAGAATTAAGTAAATTTAACCGTATCAAATAATATCCTATTTTAATAGAGTATGATATTGATAATGGTTTTTATAAAGAAATACTTAAAGAAAGATATAAAACTTTCTAATGAACAAATAAATACTATTGATTAAAGTTAAATGATGAATCTTATACAATGAAATATCAATTACATGACGCATCTGCATCTAATTATGGTATCCTCCAGTAGTATA
Organism: Dryococelus australis; assembly: GCA_029891345.1. NCBI lineage: Eukaryota > Metazoa > Arthropoda > Insecta > Phasmatodea > Phasmatidae > Dryococelus > Dryococelus australis. Next base: position 204,619,436 of record CM056996.1, on the reverse strand, counting down.
TCGAGGCCCAAATCCACGTAAAAATTACACAATCAATTAAAAGAAAGTAGAAGAAATTGGTGAAATATATTCACAAATTGAACCAATGCATCTACTTAGAAAAGAAGAAAAATATTATATATGAACTCAAATGAATGTACTGTATGTGGATATGAATATACAGAGGACAATTAAAAAGTGCATCATCATGATCATTCAAGTGGAATAATAATAATTATAATCTTTAATAATTATAATCCACAATTAGTAATTAGAATTACCTAATTTTGTTTCAATTTATTTTCATAATTTAGCTAGGTATGATGCTCATTTATTTATTAAAGAGGTAGGATATGATGAAAAAATATAGAATTAATTGCAAATAATGAAGAAAAGTTTATTTCTTTTTGAAAAAAACACAGAAAATTTAAAAATGAATTTTATAGACCCATTTAAATTTTTTGGCTAATAGTTTAGATAAATTTTCATCGAATTTAAGCAACGATCAAATGAAACGCACACAAAAACATTTTCCAAAAGAACGTATAGATTTAGTTATCCAAAAAGGTGTTTTCCATGTGGTTCTATGGATATTTGGAAGAAATTAGAAGCAACTGAACTTCCAAAAAAAAAAGCTAATTTTACAATAATTAAAATGAATCTGATACAATTAACAATGATTTTGAGCATGCCAAACATGAATGGATCCAATTTAATATTAATATTAAATATCTTAGTGAATATAATGATTTATATTTAAAAATTGATGTGTCACTATTAGCAGATATATTTGAAAATTTTAGAAATACATGTATAAATGCGTATGATTTAGATCCCTCGTGGTATTTTACATCGTGGGATGCAATGTTAAAAATGACTATTCAACTACTAGAATTAATTCGTAACTATGATAGAATCTTAATGGTTGAAACAAAATTAGAGGTAGAATATCAAAAAGTTCCAAGCGATGTGTTAAAGCAAATAATAAATATTTAGATGATTTTAACTCAAATCAAGAATACAATTATTTAGCTTATCTTAATGCTAATGATTTATATGGTTGGGCAATGTCTCAATATTTACCATATGGTGGTTTCGATTGGGTTTATTATAGATTAAATGTAAATAGAGATGTACCATTTTGTCCAGAAAATAAAGAAGTTCCAGGAATAAAACTGTCTAAATTATTAACAACTTTACATAGAAAATAAAAGTATGTAATTCACTATCGTAATTGAAAAAAGTGTCTAAATAATGTTTTAAAACTTAATAAATACATAGAATATTAATGTTTGATCAGTATGATTGGCTGAAGAAGTATACAGATTTAAATACAGAGATGAGAACTAATGTTAAAAATTACTTCGAAAAAGATATTTATAAACTGATGAACGTGATGAATAATTCTGTGTTTGTTAATACAATGGAAAATATAAGAAACAGAGTTGATATAGATCTAGTATCTGATGCATAAATATGTGAAAAATTAATAGCAAAACCAAATTTCAAAATAAGTCCTATATTTAATGAGAATCTTGTGGCCCTACATAAAAATAAACAATTGTATAACTTAATAAACCAATTTATATTGGTATGTCATTTTTAATCATATCGAAAGAATTAATATGTGACGTTCATTATAACTTTATAAAACCAAAATATGGTGATAAAATTTAATTATGTTATCAAGATACTGATTCATACATTTATAACACAAAAACAGAAGATTCCTAGGAAAATATGAAAACAATGTTAGATAAATTTGATACAAGTGATTATCCAAATGAGAATATTTATAACTTACCTCAAATAAATAAAAAAGTTTTACGACAAATTAAAGATAAAAGTAATGGCAAAATAATGAATGAATTTATTGGTTTCGATCACAAATGTATGGACATAGAGTTGATAATAAAGAAAGCAAAAATCGAAAGGAGTAAAGAAACGTGTTGTTAATAAAAGAATTACATTTTACGACTATAAGAATTGCTTGTTTAAAGAGAAAATACAATATGGAACAATGAATTTACTGAGTGAGAAATATGAAATCCATACAGTAAAAGTCAATTAAATAGTACTAAGCCCTTATGATAACAAAATAATTATATTAGTAAATAAAATAGATAAATTACCACATGGGTATCAAAATGAATAAAGTTGAATTAATTTTTATAATACTTTATTATAATTAAATGTTCTTTAGTTTCTAAAACTATTTCGATATCAGCACCATTAAAATCAATTAGTTTATCATTTTCATATCTAATTTCTAAAACAATATAATTAAAATGTTCATTATTAATTTTATAAAAAATTGGATATGCAGGCTCATTAAAAATATAATTGTTTTTGGTGGAAAACTAGCGATTATATCAGTTTATAAATGATTAGATTGGTCATATTTTATGAACATATGATATGCTAAGTTACAATGAACTTTCATTGCTTTAAAAGGGTCAAAAATTAGGTAATTTTACTACCTACAACAATTTTGTCTTTTTTAATAGTAATATATTTCTCAAAACCAAGCAAATCAGATAATTATCATAAAGTTTAATATCAAATTTAGATATAATAGTTATTCTATTTTTTACATTATCTGCTGTTAATTGAATGTTGTTTGTTGAAATTGGATCAATCGAATTTATAGTTTCCTTCAAAGAGACAATATCATACTGACCTCGAGGAATAGTTGTAACTTTATTTTTATCATCATTAGGATTCATGTGTTCAATTGTTGTTATAGTATTGTCATTTATATTTGGTGTAAAATTTTTTGTATAAAATTAACCAAGCAATCGATTTTTCACTATGGATGATATAATTAAGTTTTTTCTTTAAAAAAGAACTATTATATGTTGACATAAATACTTTACTATAAATTAATTACAATAATTATGTAATCAAATGAAGAAATTTAAATTGGGCATCGGTGCTTTAATTCATGAAGATAATCCCAAAATTAAAAAGAATGGTGAATTATTGCCTGATAATATGAGGGCTATAATAATAGGTCCAAGCAATTGTGAAAAATCAAATTTGATGATAATGTAGGATGGAATAATTTTAATAATTTGTACGTTTGTTCAAAAAGTTTAATTCAACCAAAATATGTTGAGTTACAAAATAATTTTAATATACTATCCAAAAATCTTAAAGTTAAAGAAATGATTAAATGGCTCTTTTATTATGATATAAAGAGGCAAAACCATATAGAGTCCCAATTAAATTGCAAATTTATAAGATTTAATCTAGATGAAATAGATTTTAGATATAGCCATGTTATGGTTAATCGTATTGTATTGCATTTAAATAAAAAATAATATATCAATTAATCTGGTCTGTATTTTATAAATGTATTTTTTAAAATTTTTCATTTCCTATATAAAAATATTAGTTATAAAAATACTTATTACAACTCACCACTTTCTCTTGCACATAGTCTCGCATGTAAAAAATATAGTCAATTCTAGACATAAATAATAACAGAATTATATACAATAGTAAACAAGTTTATATGATTATTGATGAGGAAAATAATTCATGATTTAAAGGAAAGGATGTTGCTGATATTTTAGAATATTCTAATCCACATGATACATTACTATAACAAATTTCATGAAAGTTGTGATGAAAAATTCATCAAACTTGGTTACCACAAATGTAAAGCAGTTTATGTTAGTGAGCCTGGTTTAAATTAACTTATTTTTAGTTCATGCTGTGAAATTGCTAAAACTTAAAAAAAAAAAAAATATTTGAAGATATTATCCCTTCAATTTGTATATATGGTGAAAATAAATTACACACAGTAATTAAATTAAATTATAGAAAAGTAAGCCAATTAGAAAATACAAATGAAATGAGCAAAATTAATTTAATCGTTTAAAAGATTTAAACAAAATTAAAGATGAACATATTGAAAATTTAAGGGAGTCGGTTCATATGGCATTAGCTGTAATAGCTCACAGAAATGAGGTAAACAGAGAAATGTCCCCTCATGTTGAAAAACAAAAACAAGATCAACATTTAAATCCAACATTTGTTCTCTTAAAATTATTTGATGATGATTTTGAATATTATTACTATGACATAAGAACTCAAAGAAAATATGTTCAAAGGCAATTGTATAGAATTGAAGAAAGACATCCAAATTGTGAAAAATTATTGAGATATGATTATATTCTAAATCCTATTAATTTATATCAAAGAATGAAAGAAACATTGAATGAACACATTGAGTGTTTTCGTTACTATTTTTATATTGTAGGAAATAATTATACACAACAATTGATTAATGATATGAATATTTTTCATCAAATTGAGTAAGAATCTAATTTTTATTTCAAATTTACAAAACATCTATTTTAGTAATCAAATAGTTATGTAAGTTATCAAAACCTAACCATTTTACATAAATTTTATTACCTTTGGTTTTTAAGTTTTTTTTTAACCAAATGTTCATTTGGATAGTCAGTTTTCATAATTTCATGTTTATAAAAAGTACCCATTATGTCTTTTCCATTAATATCTTTCAGTTTGTAAGTTGGTACATCATAATTTAAAACTTTAAAAATAGTAAGCAATACTGTTGACCAACTAGCAGCATATCTGTTATCAAAATTTTGTTTAATTTTTGTAATACGAACATCATCAACTTTATATTTCGGTTTAGTAAACAAGTTATTATATTTTTTAATAAATTTTTTTTAAAATTTTTTATTACCTTCAATTGGCTTCATACCAGTAGTTCTGTGTTTTGTGTTATATTTGTTAACTAAATCACCTAATATATTTACCCATTTGTAATTACCATTCAAAGCAAATTTCTTCCATATTATGTTTTTTAAAGTTCGAGTAAATCTTTCTACAACTCTAGCTATTAATTCAGAAAATAAAGAATAATGATTGATCTTATATTTTTGCAGAAGTTCTTAAAAATTTTACTATAAATTTCTAAGCCATTATCACTTTCTATATTATTTGATTTTATTTTCATCAAAATATTTTCTAAATCATTAACTATATTTTTTGCTGTTTTATCTTTTATGGGTACCGTGAAAGCATATTTTGAAGGAAAAAATCAATAATTATTACAATAGATTGTTTAATAGATTATAACCCATTGTTTATATATGATATTCCTTTCAAATTATCAGCATTCATCTCTACAAGATCAATTTGCCATAAATCATCTATTCCATATATTACTTTCATTCTGTAAAAATTTCTTCTTGCCAGTTTATATAATTAATTTATTATGCCTTCTCTTACATTTTACTTTTTTTTAAAGTTGATTTATTATAATTGCATATAGACGATTTACTTTTCGGAACTAAACAACCATTTTATTTATTTTCAGTTTTTATATAAATATTTTTAGTGATTTTACACTTAAAATGCCAAGTGTTCTCCATTTAATAGTAAAACTATATATATATATATATTAGTTAATCTTTATATTGTACAAAGATTCTTATTATAGTTGTAAACCCATCAGAATATTCAGATATTTTATTTGTTTTATTTTAAAAACCAGTTTATCACCTCTTTTAACATCAAAATACTTACTATAATCGATTTTTTTAGAATCCTTAATAACAGTTAGAGGATCATCATGTAAAGTATCAGAAATTGTTTTATAAACAGTACAATCCAAAAAAAAAAAAAACAGAAAAATATATCATCTAAGTTAAAATTATGTGTTTTTTTATTCCACTTTGCAGGTAAATAAAATATGTGAGTTTTTTTCTTTCAAATTTCAAGTTAACAAATGTATCGAAATAATTAAAAACAGATAGGTTTATTTTTGTAATTTAACATCTAACTCTTTATCAATAACTTCTTTAGTTTTTTGCGGCTTTTGAGTTAAGAAGTGTATCACAATAATTCAAAATTGATTGGTTTAAATTTTGCAATTTATCAGCAATTTCTTTATCGAAATATCTTTTATAGACTGCATCTTTTCCGTCTACAGGATCAGCCATATTATTAATTCCACGGTTTTCAATAGAAACATAGTCTGTTGTATAAACAAAAATTTTCCCATGTTGATCTCGTAAAGCAGAAAAAAATGATACGGTATTTTGACTATATATGTTTTTAAATCAGAAACACTAGTGTTGTTTTTTAATTCAACGTTGGTTCTTAATGCATAACCTTCTATATGTTTATCGAAATATCTTTTAGAGCATAATCAGAAACAATATTACTGTATTTCGAATCGACATCCTTTTTTAATGCATAATCATATGTACACACATATATATATATATTATTGACAGTGTCTTTATTATCTACAGGTTCACTTATATTAGGAAGTCTACGTCCTAGAAAAGAAATATAAGATTTTGTAAAATCAGAACAAGTGCATAGTTTACTTTGTAAAGTAGTAACACTCGAATTGAATTTTGAATCTACATATGTTTTTAAATATTCAGTAATATATGCCAGTGTCTTAATTTAAAGATTTGATTAATGGTTTTCCAAATATATCTTTCATTTAATAATAAAAAAATTATATCATGAAACTTAACACCTTTAGAAAAAAGAATTAATACATTTAATCATAGATATGCACTAATAACTTAATCAAAATTCTGAATTCGATTATCATTGTAATAAACATGTATTTTTTAAAGTAATTAATTTAATTATTAGGAGTATTGCCTCCAAATCAATCGAAATAGTAAACATAATTATTTTCTTTAAATTAGCAAACCCAAACGAGTTCCGGGATTAATTGAAATGTCGAAATTTACCACAGCACATTCATTTTTGTGAATAATTTTTGGCAATTCATCAATCATATAAACATTTCTGAAATATTTAATGTTTAATAATTTTACATGTTTTTCAATATCAACATTAGATAGTGGGTATATATTCAAAAAAAATGTTTGGCCTTCCTCTTTTTAATCCACTTCTTGATTTATTTTCCATTTCCAAATTTTGCCTTCGTTGTTATTCTAATTCTTTTAATTTTTTTCTAGTTTGTTCAACAAAATTATAAATTGCACTAGCTCCTGCAGCCAAACTGCCAAGTGCACCTAAAGCAGCCAATATAATTGGTAGAAATACTCCATGATGTAAACCTTTGCCAGTTTTTTCTTTGGCCATCCTTTTGACTGTTGGAAATGATAAAATTAATTTGAATCTTTTACCTTCTTTCAATCTTTAATTTTTTCTCTCAATCTAATCTTTTGTTAAAAATTTATCTATACCTAAATCTTTTAAATCCTCAAAGGGAATATCGAAAGTTATATTTGTTATCTTAATTTATAAGTAATATATAATCAATAAAACATTTGATTTCCCCACCCAAGTTTTCTTTTTGTAATCATAGTAGAGTCAACAGCAGCATATGCAATTTTTTTCTTTAAATGGAGTATTTTTATCTAACATCATTTCTTCAGCTACTTTTTGTAAAATTTTATCAGCCTCATGTCTAGATTCTAAATCTTCATGATCTCTGTAAGCAATATAGTGATATTTGCAAGCTTCGTCTAATTTGTTTATTCTTGAGTCTCCTCTTTCTAATCTTTCATTTAATTTTATGAATAATTATAGCCTGGCAAATGTATTTCGGGCAAATTAAAATGGTTAAATGCCCAGTTTATCACACCGTTTCCGTGGTGTTCAGAGTTCCAAAATGAACCTGGAAGTATATTTAAAACTCTTATTACATTAGGAATTCCTTTCGGATTATTTGTAACAAAATCAGAAATCTTATTGTTTAATGTATTCATTATACTTTCTTTTCCATTATAGAATTTTTTATTTCCAGTATTTTCTTCACCATGAATAACTAACAATCTGTTAATTAAATTTCTAACATCATCCATCCAAACATATTCTTTCGGCAAACTATTGTATTTTTTAATGCCATCACCAGTTCTAGGAGAATTTGTAGGACTTAGTTGTTCTGGTGTGTTTGGTGCTGTTCATGAATACGATTCTTTTATATAGTTATCATAAATTGGTTTAATTATATTTTTGTATTTCCAACTTCTATTCGAGTTTATTTTCTTTTTTGGGTTATATTCCTGAAATACAACATTGGTATCTAAAACAATTTTCGTGTAATTTTCACAGTCATTAAAAGTGAAATCGTCCTTAAGATCTTCTTCTTTTCTTTTATTAACAAATTAGAACGTCCTGTTAATTTATATTCTTTGCTTTTAACAGTTATTTTAGCATCGTCTATCTTTACCTGTGTGTTACCTATGTAAATATTTTGTCCTACTGCACTAAACCGTATTGAGTATCAATAACAGTTATTCTTTTTGAAATTTATTTCCTGATATTTATAGTAGAAACACCTGCTATAGGTGGCAAATCTTTTAATGGAATATTACCCATTTGTTCTTCAAAATTTGAAAATTCTTGTTCTGCGAATAATTCTCTTTCGAATGATGTTCCTTCTGGGGTTGGTGGATAATCTAAATCTTTTTGCTACAGCAGGAACTAGTGTAGTTATTAAATTTTAATTTTCTTCACTTACTTTTTCTACTTTTTTTGCCAATATTTCGTAATTCGTCAATCAATGGCAGCTCTTTTTCTCATTTCTTCCATATTCCACTTCATGGTGTTTTTTTTTTGTTTTTTTTTTTTGTAATTTATACACCTCTCAATGAGTAATTTAACTCGAGCAACATCCTTTGATTCTTTTATTTATACATAATTCTTTTCTTTTAAATGAGTTATGAAAGTATTGAGAGTTTCGAGAGACAAACTTTTCCCCCAACTGATCAAACTGGGGGGAATTTAAATGTTTACAATACTAGAATAGAGTTAGATATTCCTATAAGAGAGGGATTTTCTTTCCCAAATGATGCTTATGTTAATGAGCAATTTAAATTAGTAAAAAGGGATAAAGTCGGAGCATATGGTAAGGCGGCAAAATATGAGAAAGAAGACAGTATTCATTTTTTGTTTTAACTTTTTTCCATTTTCTATAGTATAAATCTCAAAACATGGTATTATTATTGAAGCAGTTGATAATCCTGAATTAACTTCTACAATGAAGAATGTTTTGTTAAGATCCCCTGGTGAGCAATATTATTTAGAGGCTACTGGTTTTGATAATAAATACCGAGTAAAATCTGTACATAGTGATAGACCAAATGAAATAATTTACCCAGCGAGAATTCTGTTTGGCTTTATCGGAGATAATGCTGAAATTTACTGGAAAATATTTACTGAAAAATCACTTTTTTCCGTAATTCATATGATAACAATTGTTTGTATATGTATATGAGGACACAGTTGTCACACCTCCGACAAGTTATGCCGAACCAGGTAGAATTGATATTAATAATTATAAATTATGTTGCCTATTGTTGAATACGAATCTAACACAGCCATTGCAATCAAAGAAAAAATATACAAAGAGCCTAAAATTCCTATTATTTTAAATTACTGGTAATTTTTTAAAAACAAATACCCGAAGTAAAAACTTTTAACTTTGATATGGAAGATCAGTTTAATAATTTACTGTTTAATATGCCTGATTTTGTAATTGTAAGCTTTCAAGTTAATAAAAAAAATCGTGCTGAACAGTATGTCCATGTTTCTATGTTTGATCATTGTAATGTGAGAAATATTTATCTTAAAAACGGACGAAATGAGATTTTTCCAAAGGAAAATTGGAATATAGATATTGAAAACGATCTTTGCAGTAAACAGTTTCTTTCTTATAATGATTTTAGAAATTCAACAACCAAACTCGATTCCGACTATAGAAATAATGAATTTTACTATAGACCTACTGTGAACTATGATGATAAAACGAATTTTTATTCATTTTGGGGGCGAAGGCCATTATATGTTATTGATTGTTCATATAGAAAACAACTATAGTTAATGATAAAACAAACATAACATTTTGTGTAGATTTTAATAAAGCTGTTGAAGCACATACAATTTGCAATATTGTTTTAATTAGTCAACGGAATTTAACTTATAATTATTTGAAAGAGAGGATTACTGAAAATATATACATTTTTTATTTTATTAAATGGAAGAACCAACAAATTGGTTCGATATTTTAATACAATATTTTAGACATATAATTGAGTGGCTACATTTAAAACTTTTACGAATTTTTTAGAAATACAGATGCATTATTTGATCGAATAAAAAATCGCAATTCTAATTAAAATTTTCTCATAGTATCACCTTTTATAAAACATATATATATATTTAAATATTATAAATCGATCAAACTATAGATCTTTTAGAACTTTGGGATATTGGATATGAAATTATAAAAACAGCACGCTCCACTGATAAAGAATTGGACATTGCTCATTTCAAAATTGTTTTAAAAATCAGTAAAGATGATCTAATATCAGATAAATCTTTTAATTTTAAAAGACGATGTTTTTGATTTGGTTTACTGTTGTGGTTGGGATTATGGTATCAGTAATGGCTATGCTTCAGATGATTCTTTATTTTTAGACTATAAAAAGTCTTATTGGTGGTTTACTTTTGTTGAATAAATTTATAAATTCAATTAATTTGTGTTATTTTAATTTTAATTTTTAGCTTAAATTTGTTTGATTTAGATTGCTCGTTTGCAAAATTATCGTTTCTAGAAAACATGGAGAATTGCTTAAAAATCAAGAAATCTGCTTGACTTTAGCTTAAAATTTAATATTTTTAAGGTGAAAAAAGCCTGCCCACCATTTAAAAAAAAAGTGGTAAATTTGCTTGTTTTTGGCTTCAATTTACATGACTTTTGAGATATATTTTTTTTTTAAATCGCGTTTTAAAATTTTTAGAGACTAAATTTAGCCTTAAAAAACGTTGATTTTAGAGCAAAAATCCTCGATATTTCGATGAAAATATCAGAAAAATCGTGCTGCGCCAGGATCGGCCTTTTACATCTACTTCCATCCATAACGCACTTGTATACGACCCTCTGGCGTCTTGTAATAATACATAAATAATAATACAGTAGAAAATAGGATGTAATGTATATGATTAATATTTATGTGTGCAATGACGAAGTGTTGAGTTGTGAAAATATCGATCAGTGGCGAAGGTGAAGTGAGGTGAGGTGAAGTTGGAGCAGTGGCGGAATGCAAGGGCGGAGGAAACGGAATACTCCCGAGAATACCCGCCGGCCAACTGCCGTGTCCGCCAAGTTTCCTTCAAGCGAATATCCGGTTGATCCCGTCGGGATTTAACCCGGTTGGCCTTTGTGGAAGGAAGTTGCCTGACCACTACACCAGGCGAGGAAGTGAAGGCTAACTTGTCGAGTGATATTTTATTATGTCGTTAATTTACGCTGATGCCGAAACGACATGTTTCATTTTAGCGGAAGCAGAGAAGGAAAGTGACTTCGTTATTAATGTGGCGATATGTATATTTCAGCAGGCACTGAGAGATTGTCGTAACAGTGAAAGTTACAGGTACGAAGAATTAACTATCGAGAAGTTTGTTCCAAATTGTACCTCAGACTGTGTATTCGTAATGATATACGCTATATACCACTGTATTAAACTGAAAGGCTTAGACGTAATGTAAGAAATAACGAAGTTGTAAAACGGCTACAGAATAACAATATTAGCATCATAACTGACATTTCGAAACCAGATTTATACGAACTCAGAACGCAATCCACACCTAAGCAAATGCAGTGTTCTGTGGACAGAATACCGAGTAAGAAAGAGTGCATAGATCAGGAAACCTACTGTGAACAAACGTGAGAAATATCATTATGACAAATATGAATATTTTTCTGCAATGTGAATAAAATAATGGTAAATATTCGTGTAGTGTTAATATATGATAAGTGATAATTGTGGCACTCATCGTCAACAGCAGTTTATGGCTTTGTAAATCATATTATTTACACGGTGTGAAGGTCCTCATCTGCTTCGTGATCTGTCAAACAGATCCCAGGGACCTAATTTCTGAGAATGTCTGAATAGTTTTGATCACTGAAGAGCTGAATCGAGTCATACGGTCTTTCCTGCACAGACCCGATTCCACGCCTCGCTAGATGTCGTATGCTCAGTTCGTTTTAGTTTAAGCGTACTGCGGCTTTATGAAGTTTAGTTAGGATGGTTACTAATGTGATAAATTGAGAATTGTCCTTTGCTGTGCTATGCAAATTAGGGTTATTATAGCACCACCCATGGGCGCCACTGTGAAGATTTGGTGAACTTGGGGGTGAATATTTGGAGAATACTAATTATTGCCTATGTGTGTAGAAAAGATATATATATATATATATATATATATATATATATATATATATATATATATATATATATATATATATATATGCGTGTGCGCGCGCGTGTGCGTGTGTGTGTGTGTTTGAGATCGTGATTGACCTTTTTACCACCTTTAGAACTCACTCTCCAACGGCATACTGGTCGTCTCAGGAACTCTGCAAGGGCACTTACATGCATTGGCATTCACGATACATAAAACTCTCACGCTTATTAAGAAGCATTTCATTTATATTATTACCTCTGTAAAATAAAATTTGGCTGGTGTGGTTTAGGATTACCAATAAAATAAATCAAAATGTTATTAATTATCTTTAATTCCGAGCAGGGAAATAGAAATTAAAATCTGAATAAAACTGTTTAACTGTGTGTGAAAATCAAACCAACCAATTAAAAATTCTGTTCTGCAATTAGAGTAAACTTATTCAAATATTACCACCATTCGAACACAAGATTTACATATATTGGAAATAAAATAAAATAAAATGTCCTTAAGCTGCTTTCAAAATAATTAAATAAACTGTATATTAATTAAACTGTTTTCAAATTACAACTGTTTGTAGTCTTAGTGCGTCTTAACCAAGTTTTACGTAGTGAGCTCCATTAACCTATAGCATTACACATTCCAATCATTTTCCCACATATCTGTCTTAAGTTCGTAATCTCAAAAATAATTAGCAAAGTCTCAATGTTCTCCAACAAAGTTAAGTTCGAATCAAAAATAGAAAACTAGTTCTTCACTCCCAATTTAAAATGAAATGACTGTAAAGTTCAAAAAGTTTTGCTACGGTAACTAGCTCAAGTCGGGTAGCGTAGAACTACTGGGCTGAATTAATAAGTGACATCTGTACTGTAACTAAATCTTCCAAAAATTATATTATCTGTCACCAACATTTCGGGAGCAATGATAAATTTGTAAAAAACGCTACCAAGCATAAGCCTATACGCAAAAAATTTGGTGGTGTCACCTTAATCTGTAGTTAGGCTGACGATACCAGCATGGCGTCGTGGCGTCGATGTAGGCTCTCCTCGTCGACAGCGTCCACTAATAAAATCCAAGTAACTCGGCTAGACTTTGGTATCTTCTTCACTTGCCAAGCTAGCCCTCAAATATACTAACTTCAGGGTACCAAAACACTGTCGTAAATTATGACGATACCGGAGATTTCGCCTAAGAAATCCCGGCTCTTAAAAATCACGTCTTTGGAACTTCAGATCCGTACCCAGAAGCTCTTGACTTCCGGAAACTTCGTTATCAACCTATCAATGTAGCTCAGCTTCTTTCGGTTCATTGAGACACAAAAATAGCTTAACACAAAATAAATTAAAATTGTAAATAAAAGAAAATAAACAGTGTTAAAAATAAAAATAATAAATTCTGAGATTTGAAAAACTCTGAAAAATAAATATTACACATACTTAATTTAAGCAGCCAAAATGCTCAGAATAATATTCTTGCTTACCATAGAGTAACGTAAATTAACACACAAGAACTGCAAATAATTGTGGGTCCTGACTCAAATTGTACATTTAAAAATCATAAAATCAAATATGTAAAATTGCAGAAGTATTCCAATTAAAATAAATAAGTGCTTAAACATATGCAAAATATGTAGGTGTCATATGGTACAAAATAATACACGTGCTAATCTGCATATTAGTTGCGGGACATGTAAATGAGAGTATATGGATCTGTTACACTAAAATACGAAGATATTGCAGCTTGTCCGAACTTATGGACGTCAGTTGATTTCGGCCAATAGGAAATGCCTGGAACTATATTTATTCTCTTTGATTTTTCTCGTAAGCAATAACATTGAGTGTACTACTACTCCTCGAATACTCATATGGTAGTAATCTTTACAAATATATTTGATTTGCTTATCTCAAAGAGAAAATCCACGTTGAACTTAAAAATACTGTCAGTTTACAAACCAAGATGTGCGACTGAATTTTCTAAAATGTTGTGAATAGTATTTTATGGACCTACTGATTTATTTACAATAACAGGTAACCAATTATAATACTTCAACAACACTTCACAATTAATTTCACCTGGAGTTATGTATCTGAGTACATGAACATATTGAGGCAGTTGTCTTGAACTGCAAGTGCTAAAATGTTTGATAATTGCAAAGATTTGTTTCATTGGGTTTGTAATTGCATCATACAATTATCCAGACCTAATATGTTTATCTTTAAAATTGTGTAAGTTTTATTAATTTTGACATATAGTAAGGTTTGCAATATTTTTGAAATAATATGTACATTACTAATGAGTACAGTTTAAATAAAACACATTATTATACATTTTATTATATTAAGTTTAATTAGATCTTGCGCTACCTTGATTTTTGCAACGTAACGAGTAATGAAGTTATAGGAACTATAGTAGAAGTTATAGTATAAATCGAAAAATTGAACTGTCTAAAATATTTCGAATTAACCTTATATACATACATATATATATAACATTTCTGGTTCGTAAATACATTTTCGGGGAGGGATGTGTAGTTGTATGCCAACATATGCAAAAAAACTCTTTATATTTAAATCTAACACAAGCCTTGCTGTCCCCATTTTGTAAAAATCTCCACTACTTGGCAATTTAGGGATGTCAATCGGCCACTATATTTCTACACCTAAAAGTAAGGCCGACTAACACTTATGTGACTGAGAATACGAAACGAGCCATCTAGTGACGATTTTCCTTTGTTTCTAGTGGCAGTAGCAACTTCCTCTCTGCATGCGGCCCTTATTGAGTTGAAACTAATCCGGCAGCAAGGCAGCTGTCGGAATCTCCATTTCCCTAGAGATTTGTAGGAAGCTTGGAAATATCCACTCCCTTGTACATTCATTAAAATATAATGTATCAAGTAAAGTACAACTTAATTTATTTCGTTTACAAACTTAAAGTTGTAACATCATTATAATTATCGAATAAAATATGACTGCAAACACAATCGGTTATCATAAGAAAACTGACCGGTGTGCTAAAAATATTAAGTAAACCATAACACTAAACAGCTAAAATATAAAACGTATAGTAATATCAAAACAAAACAACTGTTATTATCAAAAGGAGTTAGCAAAAAGTCTATTACATAAGCTACCCATGATAATACTTTGGAGTTTATCTGATGTTGGGATGTTCTGCTACTCAGAAAATTTAGCATTCCATACGTCTTCGAGAATCAAAATATAATGAATGTGCTTTGGCCAGGAAAGTATTCGTAAGATACTTAAAACAATTTCCAGTTTACAAACGAAACAGGCTTGGAACAATCAATCATACGATGTTGCCAAATTTTTGTCAAGTGTGATATAGTTACTACTGTTGAGAAAACATTTAGTTTATAACAGCTAAACCCCCATAAATTGACGATTGGATTTACGAAAATTGTAATTACATTGAAATTTGTGTTAATTGAACCTGTAGTTACAAATTTATATACATTTTTAAGTTTTGCCATAAATATTTGAACGTGATTACAAAATGACAAATACAGCATTATGAATTACAATATATAATATTTAGATATGCTTAAATGGTTATAGCGATACCTTACCATGATGTCTGTAAACTCTTATATGAGGTCTCGTGGTTGATGTGGTAACAAGTGGCGAAATTACGTAAAATGCTTATTCTGCTTGAAAAAGAAACCGTCTGAAAAATAAATGCTAAATGCCTTTGGATTATTCATGTACCGAGAAAATGTATTTTATCCCCCACACACTCTTGCTTTTGTAGAATATCTAGGAAGCTCTACCCTTGTCACCGTCTTAAATGTTTTTGTATGAGATTATTTAGAAACTAGTTCTCGTGCTCCAACGTGGTTGGTTCAGCGTAGTTGACGATACACGAAATGCAACGATGCCAAGATTATTTGAAAATCCGATACATTTCATTCTGAGTCGCCACGGCCGTCTTAAAAAATATGCATTGTAGCATTTCGATACGCGCTACTGTAAATGTAGCATCGGATCAAACGTCTTGCGTATTTTTTGGGAAAGTTTCAGCGCGAGGGGATATGTTGGTACTGCGGAGTAATGGGCGCCGTTTGGCGTCCGGTCTTGCCTCTCTAAACATAGTTCATAGTATCTGGACAAAATAACTTCTGAACTGGGTGGACCTGATGCAGTGTGGCCAGATTTGCAGAAACCAATTGATTTGCAAGCTACATGAAATGTCCGTACTATTGGGTAAATTTACGTGCACATTCGACCAAAACACACTTTCATTAATCAAAAATATTTTAATGCTCATATTTTATAACTGGCGTGTATAAATGGCCAACGTTATATTTTGTACGTACTGAAATTAAATCGCTTCAGTTTTTGACTGGGTATAATTTTTTTTTTTGTATCACCAGGCAGCTGCATACATAAAAGCCGTCAGTACGTTATTGCTTTACGTATCTATTTCACGTACAATGTAACACAAATAACCACATCAAGATCAGCACCTACTCTACAAATAAAGACAACCATACGCAATTCATGATGTCCGACTCTGCCGGCAAGTGTAATGTATTGCGATCTTAATGTTTGTTCAAAAAACCAACATAACAACATTAGTAACTTCGACAGAGTATCCGTTCGGAAACATATTAAAAGTGCAACAACTAAAAGACACTACTTAAATAAATGTGGAAGTAAGCTTACTTTGTCAATGAAGAACATTATGCCATGTTATTTTGTGTTATTGGGAAGGCATACAAACTTAATTTTTTTTTAACAGAATCGTATTTAAATATAGTTAATTTTTGTCATCCCTGTTTTTCCTCAAGGAAGTGAAGTTTTATCCGTACCCTGTACAAAAAAAAAAAAACGAAGTTGCACACTAATACATACATTATCGTAAATGTGGCAACACTGGATCTCCCGAGACATCTCGCTGCCTTGTGACGTTCGTCGTAGCTCACAGACGCAGACATCTGATGCGCGTAGCTTCGTGTGACAAGTCTCCACGTTTCCATGTCATCACTATCACTCTTGGCTCCTGTTTCTTGATTATCTATTCCTACAGAATTAGTGTGATATCATACATTATATACAAATTACGAAATTTTTATACAGACGACATTACTATCTGTGTTTTAATCTAACACGATGTGATAATGAGTAGTACGTATGAATATCGGTTGCAGGACAGTTCGGTTACAAGTACACCAATAGAGTTATTTTCAAAAAGAGTCATCTGATTTCAAGAATCTACCCATATATTTTAAGCTAAGGAACAGAAAATCATGCGTTCCGCGTTGACATGGAATTATTGGAGTAAACGGACTTTTTTTTGAGGAATTATTATTTGTCGACTTTTGTTGTGTCTGGATGGTTCAATATTTGGACAGTGCTTCGAGGGGATGGTGAAAAGCCCTGTAAGTGCGCAGGTTAGTAGTGTTGGCAGTACTGTGCACTAGAGACATGTACTGGGAGATGTTGGAGAGAGCAGAGGCCAGGCGGTGCTGAAGAGGGCGCTCGACCAGCGGCCATGTAGACGTGTGTTCTGGAAGCCGGCTGGGCGTGTTTGTTTGGACGCCTGCGCAGTGGCTATAACGCCTGGTCTGCCTGCCAGAGGCCAGCTCGCTCGCACAAACAAACCTCCCGTACAACACTCTCCAGGCGCGCTAATTCTGCTCTTGGCAGACGTTGAACCCTACCCTGCCCTGCCCTGCCTCTGAGTCACATTGCACAGCCTGCTCTTCCTACTCACATGTTACTGTTAGTTCATTATATAACTATCTCCCTCTCAGCAATGTGCAGATACGGCACAAGGCCATTACTGTATTATACACTCTCCTTCTTCGTTGCATCATATATCTGGCCATGAAACCTTCTTATGGCGTAGACATTTTTTGTACATCTACCAAAGTCTTTTTCCTTCAGGATGGTATTTCAAGTTTACGTTTTGGGGTTTTCACTGCCATCTTATCCATAAGTTCGTTCTAGTTAGTCTGATATCGTGAAAAGCCACCTATCGGTACCATTGTTAGTTCAGCTCGGACATCTCCATTGCTGTGTATCCTGAAAATGTGTGCGTTAGTCTCGTTCCTCGAGCAGGGATAGCACTGGTTTGTCTTCTCTTGATTGGCCATTCTCCTCGGAGTCACGTGGAAGGACATAGTTAACATGCGGTGGTTAGTAATGCAGGGTCCATCTAGAGGACTCGGCTGTAGATCCTGGCCGCCGTGGATAGAGTGAGTATTCACATCTACAAGCAGCTGCCAGTGGCGAGGAGCTATGGAGAGTATATTAGCACTCGTGTCGTGGAGGCATGTTGGTGAACGACTGCCGACGTAGCCATAGCCAGAACTGAAGACGTGACCTCCCGAACCCAGTGGCCTGGCCACGCACTATCTCGGGAGTCATACAAGACTAGAGCGAGACAATGCAAGAGGACACATTAATATAAGAAATGGGTGCATCGCGAGCAAACACTTACTCGACGCGACATGTGGGAATTTTGTGTTGCCAGGCCCCGCAGTGGGTGACAGAGTGACGTTATTATATTGCCGCTAGTGAACGTAGATACCAGTTTTGCCAGGCCCCGCAGTGGGTGAGAGAGTGACGTTATTATATTGCCGCTAGTGAACGTAGATACCAGTTTTGAAAGTACGAAGTAGTAAAGCTGGGTTCGCGTTGAAAAATTGAGCGTTAACTTTATAATTATGACTTGTACAGAAGAACCAAGTATGTGGGTTTTAACGTGTTGTTTCACAATAAGATCAATGAGCAGGTCGTGTTTGTGGTTGGGGTTTAACGACGGCAAAGCTGTAGTTACTGTGAAGCGTTTTCACAGGTTCGCATCACAACGAAGCAGACATCAGAATGGCGGTGGCCAGAAAGTTGTAAAGGCAGCTGAGTGACGGCAGCGAATGAAGTGACGAGTTTCCCGGTCTCCAGCGGATCAAAAATGACCAATCACGTCGGTCTGTACAAGCAGATACAAACCTCGCACAGAGATCAACACTGAGATTCACAGACACGTCAGCGCGCTGGTGTAGCATCTCAGTGACACACAATGATATTTGAATGAAAGTCATCTCGTATACGTATAATAAAATGTAATTTAGTTTTACTGTAATGTAAATAGGTTTGCTCAGTAATTAAATGCTATCATTTGTAACATGGTTGCGGTTTTTCAGGTATTGTATTTATCTATGGTTGCAGATTATTTGGTTATGTCGACAATGCATTTATTATTAATTTCTAAAATAAGCTTTACTATCTGATTTAAACGAATTGCAGTGTAACTTCTGCTTATTTTACTAGTTTGTTGACATAGAGATCATTATCAGGTTATATTTCATATTTGTTATTAGAGGTTATAACGCACTGTTATTTTATTCCCTAGAAGATAGTAAGCACTGTATGTTATAAACCACGTGATGTTAAAAATATATCCTGGTTGGCTCTCGTCTCGCCATTGTTGGTTGGAGAATGTATGTGGCGTTGTCAGACGACAGCCAATCGAAGAGCAGGTAACAATAAAAGTAAAGAAAAAGTTTTAATTCGAACGTTTCTTTTTAATATAAATTCTACCAACACTGTCAAGGATGGACGTGTGGGTGGAAATAATTCGAAAATTGATATAAGAAGAAATATTAATGTGTTTACGTAAATAACCATATTGTTACAAGATTTTTTAAAAGTTGAATAAATAGTTATTATAAACGAATGTTATTGATTTAATTTGTTTGAGAAGATGAGCTACCACTCTATATGTAGATATTTTAATTGAAATGTTACAACATGTTCGTACAATTCTTTGCACTACCACTGAAACAACTTCTATTGGTTTTATAAAGCACGAATGTGAGATATAATAAAAAATAAATTTACTTGGATATAACTTTACGCAGGGTGCAGTACCAGGCGTGTAGTCAATGCGTGTTTTCAAGAGGAGAGAGGTAGAGGAACTTGGCAGAGAAATTGAAATACTCTCACTTCATACGAATTAATAAAAAAAAATAGCAAATTTAAATTAAGTTGTTTTAAAAGAAATGTGATATTTAATAAAGGTTTACGGAACATGTGGCCAAATTGAGTTTACAGGCAACTTCAATATATAGTACGGTCTGCAAGGAATCACCGCGAAGCGATGTAAACTAAGAAAGTTGAGGCGGGAAAGAGAAAGAAGGCAAGCCTTGACAGTCACCCTGAAACGTGTCCAAGTTCACCCTCAAGGTTGCGACATGTATACCTTGCTGACAGCTAAGCACAGCCTTCAGTGTGCAGACTACGTACACATGATGAAGATGAAGCGTATATTTGACTTGCAGCTATCGGCACACGGGTTTATTATCTGGTAGAGGCGGGCAGGCAGGCAGGCAGGTCTGCGGGGACCACTGCTGCATGTCTCTCAATCTCCAGGAAGACATTGATCTCGGTACGCACAACAAACCATCGTCACTTGCCTCTCACGTCTTCACACACTACCCTTCAGCTTACATTCTGCTTGAAGATGTCTCGGCTGCATGACACGCCAAAATATACTCCGAGCTCTGAAAAACTCAGCAGCTCGATTCACAATACCTTCTCTCGTTCGTATCACTAAAAACAAAGTTGTGGACACTTAAGACATGGTCTGAGTTTTTTGTTTATACTTAACACGAGCAAGGCCTAGTCCTCGGTAGAACCATGCCGGAAGTGATCAAATTATACCTCAAGTGACATGTATTAATTTAGATTTCTTCTTGACTTTGAATACTACGACTTAAATACTATAGCTCTTCTCCGACGATGTTTTTCGTTTGGTTACATAGAAGAATTTAGTTTTGCAATTGAAAATTATTCATATATATTATATATATATATATATATATATATATATATATATATATATATATATATATATATATATAGTCCTTTTGTAAAGAAATCGCTGATTTATCGTTCCCTTTCCAATGAACTGAGCGCGAAAGTAACGTTTATAGACGTTTTCTCGGGTTGATATTTTGGCGGTAAGGAGGTGAAGCCAGGTCTACACACCCATAAATGGCTTCTACCCACTCACGCACCTCGATAAATGAGCAATATATGTTGGCAGCACTGACTGCGAAAGTTTCGTAGGCATGCCGTAGCAGTTATTGTTCAAGATGCTTTTCTATATAGTGGTTTAGCGGATTAAATAAACTGTGCTGTGTGATATTTTGTAAGAGAGTAAAATATTTATTATCACTGTTTAAAAATCGAGTGTATTAATTTTATTATTAATATCATTATCCAGCCCAGAAATTTCATGAGAATTCAGTAGTGCCCTTAGTGCTATTATAAGTTGGGTCAAATTATTACAAAATATTTTGATTGTATTATCAAACGGGTGTATAAATGTACACAAACTAGAATATCGTTCTATCAGGCTAACATTTGCGTGTTAGTTACAGCCTACTATAAACCAGTAATGTACCTTTTGTTTCCATTATATTGTGTGAGATGTAGCTGCAGTCATTCTTAGACAAAGATGTCTGCCTCGGCACAAGTAAGAGCATGTTCCTGTGTTGCTGTATTTATGCCAGTGTTACGCGTTGCGATATGATTAATGGTCGCTGGAAAGTTACTTTGAAATACATTTTGATAAAACCCGACGTCTTCTTCAAACCAGTAATTTTTTCCAGTGACGTCACAGCTGCCAACTAGAGCCCGTCATGAGGTGGGGTAGTGGAGTGGGGTCTGTTTTCAGCTGGCGACAAGCCAGCCACACCACTGTACGACACAGCAGTAGCGAGTGAGTTAACCTGCTTTCACACTTGAAAGGGTCCAGTGTCATTATAAGAACTACGTCGTGTACAGAAGAACTTGAGTTTTTTTATGTATAAGTTCACAATATAAGTTAGCAGGTCTTGTTCGTAGTTGGGTTTTACTCGAGCGTTGACAGAAATAATTATATTTTAATCGCAAGTTAGAATGGTTTCGCGGGAACCAATCATAACAGAGCACAACCTGCTGTTGTGGGAAACTTATTTTCAGAAACGTAAGACTCAAATATATTAACAAGGCGTGTGTATGTGCATATTTATGGTTATATTTGTGAACTGAGTTAAGAATAATATGCTTCTGTGCTAGAATGATGTTTGTAATAGTTGCTAACCAAAAGTACACATGATAGGCTTTTCGAGAATTTCCATTGTCTGGATTTGAGAATGGCCATGTAAATTTAAGTTTTTCCTGTTTGTTTGTTTATTAGTATATTTTCAATCTTACCGCGTTAGAGTGTGATACATTTTAAGACTTCCACTGTGGACCTTTAACGCATTTTATAAGAAACTACGGTTTAGCGCGGGAAAAACGTACACCGCCATGTTAATATGCCTTTTACGTCGTGTACATACAACTCTCTGTTGTTTACATGCAGCTGCCTTGGCGTGTGCGTTTGGGATTTTCATTATAAATGATCTTGTTATCTCGGTGATTTGAACGCAATTGCCGCTTCACCGAACACCAGCAAGTGTTGCAAAGTTCCACAGTGCGAAAACAAAACGAAGTGCACTTCAGGTAAGATACCTGTACATTTTCTAAGTGAAAAAAACAAAGCGTGAAGCAAGTCTATCCGTAGTAAGAGCTGCGAAACAATCAGAAATTAGCAACAAAAGTATACGTTTCGTATGTGAATATAATGTCAGTGTTAAGTAAATATATTGTTTTCTTGCCGTCATTGTGCTGGCTTATCACGTAATACAGTAATGTTCAGTTTAAAGGTGGTAACGTACGTGTATGGCATACGAGAGATTGCAGTTACATTCCACGCGAATTTGTATGGTTCTTATAACACCGGAACTGGCATTTATACTCTGGTGTTAATCGAGCGAGGTGGCGCAGTGGTAACTCGCATTCGGGAGGACCCTGGTTCGATTCCCGGCCCGGCAATCTTGAGTTCGGCTTTCCATGGTTTTCCAAAGTCACTCTAGGTGAATGCTGGAATGGGTTCTTAACAAAGGCCATGGCCGATTCCTTCCCTGTGTAACTTGTACCGTCTCTAATGACCTCGCTGTCGACGAGACGTTAAGCCCAACTCCCTACCTATCTCTCTTATTAAATTACGAAAAGTTTTGTCAGGTAGGTATGCTAATAATATTGTCTTTCAAAATTGCTTTACAATTTTGGGTCTAATGTTTCTGCTCAGGCCGGCGTTTAAAAAATGTATGAACTAAAACTTGTACCATGCTATTCTAGTCCATAGAGGCTTAATATTATTATTAATTATTAAGTCTCAATTCTGAAAACTGGGATACTTAAATAACCTGATAACTAATTAATTTCCGTGCGGAAATAAAGTGTTCTTCGAACGTTGCTAAATAAGACTTGGCTTTTTAAGACGCAAGTGTTTACCGTAAAATATTCAAATTGTATAGCGACAAATGAATTTAAATTAGTGATGAATAAAAGTGCAGAACAGTTATCATTCTTGAGAGTTAAATTATTGAATACGATATTTGCAGGTTTTAAATTCAATGCCTAGTGCTGTGTGGTGTTTCGAAACGCCGACGAAATTTCAAACATTGAAGACGGCCACAAAAAGTATAGCGAAATCACGTTAAAATTTCATGCCTTTCACATTCCAGCGTTTCTCTGTAATCCACGTCGACCGACCGACACTATGTCCGTCCGCATGATGAAGCCAAGCCAAGCCAAGACATGCCAGGCCAGGCCAGGCCAGGCCAGGTCAGGCCAGGCCAGGCCAGGTCAAGCCAAGGTAGCGGAACCCAAACATGTAGAACTAAGTCACACACACAGTAGCCTACGGGAAACAGTTTTGATTGTTCGCAAATAGTTGAAAAATGTTACATTCTCAGAGCGTGATAATGTGAAAAAAAAGTGTGCTAAGGAAAAATACTTTGTCTAGTAGTATTATTACTACTAGGTTTACTACTTGTAATTATTTGAATGGGGTGAATAAAGGCGTAATAAATGTTCTAGCCTATATCCCGGTTGTGAATAGTAGGTCGAGAAGACGTAGTTGCGTGTGCTGGAAATACTGCTATAGTCTATTTCAGGTTTCATCACACTTTTTGAAACAAACCTTTGAAAATGACCCCATGTATTACGTGTTTGGTTGATTTCTATGTATGTAATACATTACAAGACTTTCAAACTTGTGGTAACATAAAGATGCCTTATTTCTGGTTGAATTAACCTATGCCTATATTGTTTTAAAATATTAATTATAATATTTTATTCATAATTACTACAAATAAAACCAAGGAGAAGACAGGTGTGTGGAAATGCCTAGTAAGAAATTGTTTATATGCAAAATATTATTACACTGAATGCGCACGAATGCGGTGGGTAGTACCTGGATGTAATTTTGTGGATTCGGTCAAGTTTCGTTAGTATGAGGCGGAGGGATATACTAGAAGTAGAAATTTAGGAGGGCTTCAGAAATGTGGGAAGTAACAATGAATGGACTATACTTCCTAATTCGTAATTGAGAATGTGTCAAGTGTGAAGGCGGTGTGGGTCTGCCTTCAACCTCACCACCGTGGGTTTCTTGCTCCGGCCAGCTGTTGCCTGATGGAGCCCGCCTCTCTAAATGTCAGTCCATTCTCAACGAGCGGAGCCGTCAGTCTCGAGCTGAGAACATGGCGTGCCTTTCTCCAGTGCCAGCCGCAGTACACGGGTTGCTATACCACCTCTGTGAGAGGCTAACTTGCTTGCATACCGGCCGCAATACACGGGTGGCTAGAGCACCTCTGTGAGAGGCTAACTTGCCTGCATGCCGGCCGCAGTACACGGGTGGCTAGAACAGCTCTGTGAGAGGCTAACTTACCTGCATGCCGGCCGCAGTACACGGGTGGCTAGACCACCTCTGTGAGAGGTTCACTTGCCTGTATGCCGGCCGCAGTACATGGGTGGCTAGAACACCTCTGTGAGAGGCCAACTCGCCTGCATTCCGGCGGCAATACACGGGTGGCTAGAGCACCTCTGTGAGAGGCTAACTTGCCTGCATTCCGGCCCCAGTACACGGGTGGCTAGAACAGCTCTGTGAGAGGCTAACTTACCTGCATGCCGGCCGCAGTACACGGGTGGCTAGACCACCTCTGTGAGAGGTTCACTTGCCTGTATGCCGGCCGCAGGTCACGGGTAGCTAGAGCACCTCTGTGAGAGGCTAACTTGCTTACATGCCGGCCGAAGTAAACGTTTGGCTAGAGCACCTCTGTGAGAGGCTAACTTGCCTGCATGCCGGCCGCAGTACACGGGTGGCTAGAGGACCTCCACATGCTACATTTTCAAAACCAAGCAAATAATGTATACTGTACTTACAATATACTCCTTTCACTGTCATTTCCAACTTTTATTTTCCTGAGTAACCTAAAAGCACCGAGGATAGCAAATGTGGGACACTCCCGGACGTTCCCTATGCTGTTACGGTTAGAGGCTCAAAGCTGAATATCAGAGTGAAGAAATTCATGTGAATAGGAATAGACTGTTTTTGGGGTTGGGTTATTAGCCCACTCGAAGTGATGAAGCTAGTATGAAATGTAAGGAGTAGCAGGGACTTACCTCACTAATCTAGAGGTTCCCTCAGCAGGGTTTCAAGGGGCACAGCTCCGATGGGGTGTTGTGGACATGGTGGTACTGACTGCCCCTCGCCCGTAGGTCACATTGACGATGGACTCGTGCTGGCAGCGGTTTAAATATTCGTGATGGAGGTGGATAGGTTTCTTCCTATATAGGGGAATGCCGAAAACTGGGCCAAGACCTTATGCCCAGTGGGGCAGTTGGCCAAAAAGAGCATGGCATTTATATTTGAGAATGGAACATCCCGAGATGGCCTATGGCTGGTAAATGACTTTCTACAATATTCGGGAACATTTGGAAGTATCTCTGTGACCTGCTTGCAAACACCTATCATGGCCCCCTCATCAAGACGAATGGCACTATCGGATAAATTTATCATTCTATCTGAAAATATGTCGGAATTAGAAGATACCAAAGTCCTTGCTATAACGACTTTATCAGTCAGGATGCCAATCCTGTCTGCTGGTTTTATTAGACTCAAGCCTCTGACAAACATTCCTTGACACCTCTCTGTAACGACGATTTCACTAGAAGCACAGTGGGCACAGTGGGTTGACAAAAGACTACTGTTCAGCTAATTGGGGAGGACAAATCATGCTGTGTTGACACCACCAACTTTGTACTGCTTGTAATACACGAATTCGAGTATCGATACAGCACCCTAGCCTATGTAAACATCATGCTCAGTGCTAAGGTCACCAAGCTTCAAGATCACTGTTCTCCTACCGATAACTGGTGTGGTCTCACCTGTTACTGTAGTCAAAGAGCACCGTTTCATGCTGTCATTGAGCGATCGCTGGGGGGAATTCCCGAGAATGTCTTGTCTTACTACTGCTATTGTCCCCCCCCCCCCAGTGTCGACGACCATCTGGCAAGGAACATCTTCCAGGCTCCCCTCCACTAGTATTGCATCCCAATTCTGTTTCACTGACCGTACATGTAAGAACACTGGGGCCTTCCCTCCAGTAGTCGCCGACCTTCGTCCCCTAAGATCGGTGTTTACATTTTTTTTCGAATGTGCTGTATTCTCACTCGCCTCTCGCTGCCACTTTTCCCACTGCTGCTTCTGTTGCTGCTGTTGTTTTGGAAAGTAGGCTCTCAGGTGACCCGGCTGTCCACATGATCAACACTCTCTGGCCGTTCAAGGGGGCGGGGGGCAAGTTTTGTACCACGGACCCTGGAAGCGATGTCCCTCATAAACGTCTGCAACAAATTTAGTGTCTTCTTTATGCTGTGTTCGTCGTCCTCATGCAGTCGTACCCCTGTGTCGGCGATGGCATCGATGAAGAAGCCGACTGCTATGACGTCACGCCCCTCCTCGGGACACCCTACCAGAGATAGGTGGGAGAGCCGCACAATGTCTTGCTATAGCTACTGCAGTGGCTCCCCTGGTCACTGGGTGCGGCTTCGCAGCTGTGCATGGTGGGCATGTAGCAGGTATCGGTCGCTCAAACGTAATTTCAAGGCCGACACAAGTGTGGGTTACTCCAGTTGATGTCGCCCTGGCAGAGACTGTAGTATGCTCAGTGCGGGGCCTCCCAGCACAGCGAGGTAACAAGCCCGCTGTTCGGTTGTCCACCAATTTAGAGTAGCAACTTTTTGAAACCGGGGTTGGTACTCTCTCCAGTAAGTCTTCTCCTTGGTTGTTGTATTGGTTTCTACTTGCACTGCTTCTTCACTTTTCTCGGCTGTCGATTTGGTGGTAGTATAACTCGGCTACTGAAGAATATCCTCCAACTGCTTCTCTACTGCACTGATATTCTGTTTCATTTCATTTAATTTTATTCTTGACGCTGTCCTTCATTTCACTTACACTGTACATTATTTTACTGATATTGTCGATCCTGTCATTTAAACTGTTCACTATTACATTTACACTACCCATTCTCGTATTCACTAACTCGCTAATACTTTCTATTTTCCTCTCAATATTTTCTATGGAACTAATGACATTCTCGCTTGCAGTTACTAATATTGAACTAATATGGTTATTTACAGTTTCATTCCCACTTTCTTTTTCAGAAATAACTTGGTTATTTACATCTTCTATCAAACAATATTCACTTGCGCTCACACTAACGACCTTGGCACCCAGCCACTCAATTAATGCTTGCAGTCTTCCAGTTCTGCAGATATTTTTCTAGTTTGCATTCACTGCATCAGTTGTACAAAATAGTCTTTATTACTTTCATAAAAAGTCATTCCAATTTATTAATTTGTTTGAAATCACTAACTATTTGCCTATAGGCTAACCTTAGTTACAATTAAATGCCACCATTCCACTTCCGACACCAGTCTTGCATGGACGCCTAAAGGGCCTATCTGAGTTCGTGAGGGATGGAAGTCTTAACAAAAATGAAATAACTAAATTCCATAACTGTGTTTATCCTCGATGCTACAAACAGCCAAAAAATCTGTTATTTAACACTATGATCAGCCTATTAAATTTTTATTATTCTTATTGAGCATATTATTTATTAACTGTTTCAATTTCAATTAAAGTATTTATTACAGTGATTACTCTTTCAAATTTTCCTTAAAATGCTCCAGTTATTTCCACACGTTTAGTTAAAATTGTCTATTTCCATCGTCCTGATAATCTTTTCACTCACACATCCAGTCCACAGTCCCGCAGATCAGCCCCACTCTGCACTGCACACAAGCTCGCTGACACACACTCGCAGATTGCTGCAGTCGAACCTCGCCGCATCCGTAATTGCTCAACTCTCGCTTCAAGGTCGCACGAGACGCCAAACTCTCGGCTCTTAATCACTCACTCCTCAGCAGAGGCTCACACATGGTATTCATACTTGAGGTAGGGGCCGTCTAGAACGTTCTCGGCTATCCAAGATGTTCTGGGAAAAGTAATGGTGATGACGCCATTCCTGCATGATAGGTGGAGAAATATGAGCTCCTCAGGGTCAGCGAGGCGCGAACTGTGATCAATTATAGGCGTGTGGCGGCGTCCTTTATGATAGGCCGCTCACTATCATATGACTGCTGTCCTTCACTTCCACTAGCTCGAGCGGGATGCGAAGTAGCGAGCGCGTAATAGTATTATTGCTTTTAGACAAAGCGATTCTGGAAATAAAAGTAACCTAACATAACAACGAAATAAGAACATAACACAATAACATTTAAAAACGTTTAAGAAACAACCAAACTCTTCATATATAATATGATTTTTCAAAGGTTTGGTTCAAAAATGTGGAGAAAGCGCGAATACAGAATACATAAAACATATTTCTCTGCACGAATATTTGTACTTAAAAAAAAAAAAAAAAAAAAAAAAAAAAACACCCCTGGGGAAACTTAAAAATATTCGCATACAGGATGTAACTGCATGACACCTTCAGAGTACGGCTTGAGTTGCAACCCTCACTTATTTATTACCTAAACAATATCACTTTCGATAGATAATGACAGAGATATTTACTAATTTAAAAAAACTTGGAATGTTTACAGTCGCGTAAGCACTAATTAAACCTGAGGTGATATAGCAGTATAAACCAGCTTTATAAAATGTTGCACCGGCCGATAAGAAACTATATGTGTTATGTGTGTTGCAGACCGACATTAATGCTTCTTTAGTAAATTTGGGTGTAAATTCGACGAAAATAATAGTTTTTAAGGAAACAATACAAAGGGAAACTTATCGTTAGTTTGAACCTGCTGATAAATAAAACCTAATAGGAAACAAATTTGCTTCACGTCGCAGGGCGCAGTCGTAAGTAGTTCTGGTAATCATAATTACACTCTGTGAGTTACTTATTATAGCAATAAATTTGGGTTTCCGGCTCGAAGATATTCATAAGTTTTGTGTTGCATTTTTGTACTTACTGTACTATTTACAATAAGTTCGTGATTTAACTACAACTTCAAAGGTACACTGTGACATTAGCAATCACATTGTACGAGAATGTGTAGATATATCCTATCTTGAGTTTCTTTTGCGAAGAACCACTACCAGATGCTGCCTGTTTTACTCATTTACAACCTGTAGACATGCCGCAAAAATGTATTTACATTAATATGCCATAAAAAACGTTAGATTCATCTAATTGTACAGTAAAACTTATTTATTCACTTCATAGACACAAGTAAACACTTCTCTGCGCTTATAATGGCAGGAGTGTAGGTAATGCACTCAGGAATGCCGATTTTAAGCGAAGTCGGTGTGTTTATTGGATTTAGCCCGGGCGAGCTACGGTAAGTTTTGATGACACTACACCTAATTCACTTATTCTTTCTAAAGGCTGTTAACGGTAAAGTGAACATTTGTGGTTAGTACACAGACCCCCCAAAACAACACCAAGTGTCCCTGACAACATATGTCCTAAAGTCGATAGTTTCCGAGTCGCAGATCTTCCAACACTTACCACAAGTATTGGTAATAATAGATTTTTTTTTTTACGAAGGGTGCATGTTAATGAGATATTGTGGTATAGTACGAGTGTTATTGTCGGTCCCACTATACTGCTGACAGCTGACTCACGTCGAATGCCATGTGCTTAGAACCCTGGATCTCAATCCACTGGACTATTACCTGCGGGGGCATCTCAAGACCATAGTGTATGCAACTCCAGTTCCGTACATAACTGTGCTTCGTCAGCGAGTATTGGAACGTGTCAAGAACGCGGCGTGTTCAGTCGTACAATCAGGCACAAGGTGGACATTTAGAGCTCTTCTTGTAGATTAGTGTATCACTGCTGGTACACGAACATGACTACAGCTACTCGAACTCGGATGTGTCAGGAAAACTATTACGAATACCCCCAGTACAACTTCGTAAGGCCGGTAACATTTGAAAATATTGACTTTATGACACGTGTTCATAGGGACATTTTGTGTTGGCCTGGGGTGTACTAACCACTCCACAATTACGTCCAGCATATTCGGGACATCTTGTATGCCTTAGAATACATACAGGCAAACAGGTCTCTAGTTAAGTTGGCAGATATTTATAAAACAATTTGTGAATACTCGGCGTTTCGTTGCGAGCGAAATGTTTAAATTCATTGCTGGTGAGTAGTAGGGGCGGGCCGGTTTCATCCTACTTTTGATTAATCGGAATAAATCTTTGATATGAAATTGATATCAAAAGGATTAATCCTTAATCCGATGTTAATCCGACCGAATTTTTTAAATCCGATTTTAATCCGATGTGGTTAATTCTTAATCCGATTAAATCGGGTGTGTTTGATCAAATAAATTTGATAAAATTTCTTTGGTGATGTTTTATTTTATTTTGAGTGTGGGTATACTTTATATTCTTTCTTTCTTTTTGGGTGTGGGAAGGGGGTAGCAGGAGCTCTGTACGATGTTGATGGTGTGGTGTCCTGGAGGCGACTGACCAGAATGGTGGGTTTCAATGTGTTATATAGGTGTAGAGTTTAGTGCACGAGTGTGCTAAGTGTCATTTTATTATTATTTTTTTCTAATTTTGTTGTGCTTGTAGGGATGTTGGTGGTAGATAGGAGATTCTTAAGAATATATATTTAACACACGAGAGAATTTCAGAGTGTCCTACGTATGAATAAATGGCGTGCATCGAATCGCAAATTTCAAATTTATACGTGGATTATAAGTGAAATTATTCCAGTATGAAACTAAACGCAACGTGAGTCTTGAGCTTAGAAATATAATTTTCACAAGAGAGAAGTATAACACAATTATGTGAGCATGGAATTAATGATATACAACAAAATGTCACTATAAATTACTTTAATTGAATGACAGTCTTCCTAAACACATTGACAAGTTTACACATACAAATTACACGTACCTTACACGATTCAGCGTGTTGAGTGATATCTTATGGCAAAAAAACTCTGATTATGATTTAAACCAGACACAATCCTGTGCCTGAATTAATATTAAAATTAGTCCATTCGACGTATGAATGAGTAGCATTTACATCGAGTTGTGGAACTGGTGAGGAGGAAGTTTAGAAATGTTATCCACGCGTAAAAAGGAATTAATTGACTAACACACATAATAAATTGCTCCTCTCCCAAAACACATCTGTCCAGCTGCGAGAAGGAATGACATTAGTATATGATTTGCAGAGACTTAAAAGCCGTTACGTGGAGCGCAGCCGACGTCTGTCCACCTCGGAGGATGGTCAAGGAATGGTATCAGTGTATGATGTGCGCCAACTATTATAGATGGAGCTTGCGGGCGAGCTGAAATTACTACAAAAAACTCTGAATACGATTTACGCACTACTCATACACATCGTGAATTATGTCTAGAAAAAAATGTATCACTACCAAGCACTGCATGAAATTTAATTAGCGAAATACACAGACAATGATTTAGCACTTCCTGGACAAATAAAGATTTTCCAAACTCGCATTTTGAATTTTAAAGACACGATAGATATGACATCAGAATCTCCCCAAATACAACCTACGATTTAAAGCAGACACAATAGTGTACGTCTATTCTGTTAAGTAAAATATATAACAACCTACAAGAAAGTAATTAATGGTAGAAAATCTTACCACAAATGATTTGTTTCAAAATAATCAACTTGCATAGAAGCGTAGAGCTTAATCCCACATACCTTTACATATAACAGAAAAAATTCACAAACATCCTGGAAGAGAAAATTATTTTATAATAATGGACATAGTATAAATTTTTTCCATAAAGTGTGGTAAATACAGCACACTTGCTAACGCAAACGCGATTTGAAAATGCTACAAAGGTTCGTCTACCGAACACAGTAATGGTGTTTACACGATAAATGCACTATCACATGAAAATTTATATTTTTTTCCCAATAATTAAAAAAACAAATTTCCCGATAAAATAGTCTTATATTAAAATGGGTATTTTATAAAACGTTCATCGAGGCTATCACTAGAGATGAAGGGAGGTGATTTGCTGCTCATGTGCGATGTTCGCTGGTCCATAGTTGTGGTAACCTACGATCGCAACCTCGTCGGCCGCCAACTGTCTACCCGCCTAGTGAAGACAAGATATATATATATATATATATATATATATATATATATATAGAGAGAGAGAGAGAGAGAGAGAGAGAGCTGTTGATGTATACATCCATCTAGTACAAGCCTTGATGAACAACTGAAGATGGCACCGAGTGTCCAGAGAGCTTCAGATCAGTGCTTACCTGCTTGTAGCCACCCCCTACCTCATCAATCTCCCACCCCTACCAGAGCGATGTGTGCTGGGGTTATTCATATGTCTGCTTGCGATTGTAATTTTTCGCAACTGAGGCAAGATGGTGACAACTGGGTACATACGTTCAGATTTTGGGCTGGCTGCTTATAGTCACCCCTCCCACCCTTCAGAACCGGTCAGATTCCGGGATGCCAGCCACTCCTATACCCCCTGGGGGTCAAGAACCCCTAGTACCGATGGTTACTTGCCTTGAAATTCTAGTTTTCCAAAGAGCTCCATTATAGATCGAGTCTGGTGTTCGCAAAAACCTGCTTTAAACAACCCAGCTTCAGCCCTGAGAAAGCCTTTTCATATTTTTTTCGTGAGTTGGTGCCCCTGCAGTATATGTTTCATGGTGTTGGCTTTCCTGCTTTGTCCCATAGCCCTCTGAATGCGTACCCCGAGAGATTTCGCCTGACTCGCTGCTGTTTCAACCATATACAACAGGTTGACTACATGAGCAGTAAAATGAAAAAAAAAAAAAAAATTATAAGTCCCTGAAATCAAGTTTCTTTAATCCCCGAGATAATTCCTAGGTTTGAAATTCAAACAAGTGTATATTTGAATCATGCAAACTATGATTTGAGAAAACCATACAGAAATACAAATACATTTTTTTACAAGTATTCAAACAAGACATATTTTTAGTCGTCTAGCCAGAATTTTTATATATTACTATCTTACAGGAAAATATAATATAATCTCGGTGAAGTATATTATTCTACGTTACGTAAAAATCTATTCCAAATTTATTTGGGAATGGGCGTCGACTATAAAGATAGGTTTTTACAAACTATACAGGAACGAGTCATTTTAAAGTCTCGTGTATAATAACAGCTAACGGATAGCTGAGAATTGAGTGCGGGAGGGGGCAAAATTTAGGTCTTGAGAGCCAATGAGGGTGACCCGCATGCAGAGTTGGAGCATCGCCATGCCAGACTGTGCGCAGGCTGGGAGTTTAGGTTGCAATGCTGGTGGGAGATCCGCACAGCACGAAGCAGGCGAGATAATGAGAGAATGCTTCAGAATGCGTCGCTAGTATGTCACTATCGATACCCGTCCGCTTCCATCTGCCCGACAACCTTCCCTTCACGCGCAGAGTCTGGTGTTCGCCTCCGTGCATGCGCGACAGCGAGAGAACTTCCCCCATCCCTCCTACCCTGTCGCACCATCAACTTCACTCATCGATGTGCATCGCCCTCCCTGTAGCTCACATTCATTATACAATTCAACGTATCTCGGGACCTGGCCACACTCGCCTTATTTGCACAAATTTAAAGCTACCACACTATGTTTATAACATTGCATTGAATTTTAAGCCCAGTTTTGTAAACCACTTGTTTGATAGCAAAAAAATACATCTTAAATGTGCTTCTTTTAAATTTTGAATCTAACACCGCCAAAGTAGTGTACACTGTAAAAAATAGTTTACACCATCGAAAACATTTATGAATTTTACACTGTAAAAATGTTTACACTGTAAACTTTTTTATAAAATTTTAAACAAGAAAAGTTCAATAACGATTTTCGTAAGAAAGAGCGAAAATATTGTATACCCATACATACAATCAAATTAATAATTCATCAAAGAAATTAGATAAAACTTTTTCAGCGAAGAAATGTTATCAAATTTATTTGACCAAACACACCTAGTTTAATCGCATTAAGAATTAATCTCATCGGATTAAAATTGGGTTAATTTTTGATCGGATTAAGGATGAACCATTTAGATATAAATTTGATATCAAATGATTAATCTGATTAATTAAATGTCTGGTGAAACCGGCCCGCCCCTACTACACTAGTGAAGTTATTGTATGTGGTTTTATACAGATTAGTGTGTGCATGTGAATACTAGTAACACGTTCCTAAGAGTTCCGCACTGCTACTAGGCTGGAGAATGAATTATATGATGAGGTTCATGGCAGGTCATTTTACACAATGGCAGAATGATACACAGTGAGTGAAGAGATTTGGCCTGCTTTTAAAATCGAGGTCTGGAGAACCGACGAGGGTGAAGCGAGACGAGTATGGAGAAGCGCCGGAATGCAAGAGTAGGGGAAACGGAAGATCTCCGAGAAAACCTGTCGACCAGCAGCATCGTCCTTCACGAATACTACATCCGAAAATGTGGGTGCGGCCTCGCTGGGAGTTGAGCCCGGCTGCGAGGCGAGTAATCCGACTAATTCATCGCCAAGGTACCGATACACATTTAGAAAAAAAGTAGATTCTGAGAAGGCAGATGAAGTATGAACAATGTATTTGTTAACTTCGTGAATATTTGTAATATATCTGGAGACATAATGTATCACCAAAGATTGATTAATGTTGTTGTGTTGTTGGTGAAGAAAGATGTG
This sequence comes from Dryococelus australis, assembly GCA_029891345.1. NCBI lineage: Eukaryota > Metazoa > Arthropoda > Insecta > Phasmatodea > Phasmatidae > Dryococelus > Dryococelus australis. Next base: position 204,584,146 of record CM056996.1, on the reverse strand, counting down.
CTGGTCCGTGTGAGTGGCTACGTCACCTTGACGTGTATCAGCTCTCGTGTTAGTTAGTGGGTCAAGCGTGTCTGCAGTTGACGTCAGACCCTAGTGTTGGAGAGGCGCAGCCCCACACGCAAGTCTCACACGAGCGTGGCTCCACAGCGACGCCTCGCAAGGACTGCGTGCTCGGAGGACATTTGCTCGCACATCTCAAGGTCAGCAGGCGACAATGTGCGCTGAAACGCAAGGTCAGCAGAGAATAGCTGTGGACTGGGTCTGTGCGCCATGTGTCGTCTTTCTCTCTCTCTCTCTCTCGGCGCTGAGGGGCTTGCCCGCCCGGAGAGACGTAAATCACATGTCCTGTGGGACGTGGTCAAGGTTTGTTTGAGAGCCACGTCGCCTTCGACAACGAACTGTGTCGTCTGTAAACATCGTCTAAAGAGGTCACTGCCACGTGCCACGCCTGTGCATAGGCAGCCGCAGTGCACCACTGTCGCACTTGTTGCCTTCGTCCAGGCGTCAACTACACTTCACTTTAAGTAATGGATACAAATATCTCTCCATATTATCGCTGACGTATCGTATATTTTACGGACAAGAAGAGTAGCAGGCTTCATACTAGGTTACTAACTAAATGTAACCCACTATCATTTCTTATCCTCTCGAAGCGCTGAAATGCAAGCATATAACTGTAAATGGTGGTGAACATACGGAACTACAATAACATTTCAAATTAATCGCTTATTTCTTTCAAGTGACGAAAATATAGTTAATGAAAATAAAGCGTGTTTTCAAGCACAACGAAAATAATCGACATATTTCATATTCGTATAATGTATTACAGTGAATAATGATCCCAACGGGAAAGGAATATTTATAACGAGAAAAGATCGTCGTCCATTAAGCTCGGCGTATATCTTTTCATGTCACGAAAGTAGGTTGCGGCTTGGCCTCTTACATGCGTGCTATTTGCGTATCGCTGTTGTGCGTCCAAATAAACTACACCTACATTTCCATAATGTTTACACATAAACTGCTCTTCGCTCTCAAAACTCGTTAGGGGCCTCTCGAAAATGACACGATTAAATCTTTCAACGTTAATGGCACTAAATTCAGCCATAACAAGAATTATTGACTATACCGCAAAGAACGAATTTTGTTTCAAAAAGGAAAATGTAAATGCAGTTACTTGTGTCTTGTATGTGCTGTGCGTTCCTCCGCTTTCAAGTCACAAAATATTTACAACACATAAATCTATTACAATAAAACTTGATAGTCGTACAAATCAGTATGATGAGGCGTACTTCGATACATAGGTTGACAATTTTTTCCGATTTGTGGTGTCGTTCCTGGTAAAAATGAAATTGAAAATTTCTCCAGAACTTATTAAATAAGAGATAAAAGCAAGAAACTTAATTTATTTCCAAAATATTCTGCTTTCCAGACAGCTTATTAAGGCAGACGTAGTGAGTCCAGTGAATCGATAAGTAGCCAGTTTTTATAAGTAAGTACCACACGAATTGAAAGTCCAAAAAATAATGACAGCTTGATTTTGTCCTACTGTTTACTCCTGTCTGGCGTGTATGCTGTGCGCTTTGATTTCCACTCTCACTTACTTAGCTCTGATATGAGCCAACTGATAATTATGATATCACTCTTCGGTGTTATGTTTTGATGTGAGATTATTAGCCACTGTTTTAATACGTCTATATTGTGATTATTGCGACATTATTATTAAACGCATTCTCTTCAGCACCTGGAAAAACATTTCAAAGCCAGCGTGTGTTGTGTTACTGTCTACTTTGCGTTAGTATACTTAACAAATTATGATATTTTGAAAATATTCCCTTTGTACCAGAAGGGCCACCAAAATCTTCTCATCTTTCAGTATTGAAATTGATGCCGCAGAAGTTGTTTGCTGTAAAGGTTACTGTACACTACGGCCGACATTTACAGCAATTAAAACGCCACTTCACCTATTAAGCAGACATTCTTCGTTTTCCTGTCATAATTTCAGTGCCAGAGGTATCGTTGCAAATATTTGATTATAGAAAATTTACAGTTTACTAGCCGTGTAATATTTTTGTATCTGATTTCCACTGTGTTATTTACTGCTTGCAAAAATGCAGAAACTTATTGAATTGAAAAATATAAATTGTTCCTGACGTTTTGCAACTAGTGAATAACACATAATGAATATTAAGCACAACAATATTAAATAACTCGTAAAGTGGATATAATCCATAGCTGTACACTGTCAGTAATTACTATGAGACGAAAACAAATAATTCCTGCGAAAGAGGTGCATCCGAGCCTCAAAGTTAAATTACGGAGAAAATAAAAATTATTCAACAACAGCTCAAGAAACAGGAGCTATAGTGAATACAATCACGAACTAAGTATTCTTTTAAGTCATTGACGTGTTAGCAGAATAAAACTGGCGTAAAAATTCAAGTAAGAAACTGAACGAACATGTTGGACCAGTTGCAGCATTGTAATTGTTTAGTGGATACAAATCAAGAGACACATATTTTTATCCTGGCTTCAGGCATGAAGTTAATTATAACTATTTGTCAGTCGCATTATTCCTCTGAAGCGTTGTAAACATAGTAAAATTATTACTAAGTTTCTAACTTAATGGCGAAAAGAAATTAGGATTAATCATACAGCTATTGTAGAAGCAACTTGGGAACAGACGACAGTTGATCTAATGGTAACGACAATATTTGATGCCGCAAACACCGGAGAGTAAGATGCAGGAATAACTTAACACGAGCGTTAAATGTAAAATAATATTTTTCTCTACTTACGGAACTGTGACTGGATACGCCAGAAATTATACACCGAGAAAATGAAAGGTAAACATATTTAGGAAAGTGAAACTCTCAGTAATATATGTGGAGAAGGACGTAATATAACACAGTTATAATACCAATTTCTGAAATGGAACTTTCCTCAAAGGATGATGAATATTTTTTACATTTTAAATAAGAATAAAGTAAACGTAGCGTGAAAAATTCTTATAAGAATCCGGTCTCACGCTCGAGAAAATCAACGAAAAAGTTTGTGACAAACACGCCTGACGCTAGGAAACCGCTGGCTTTGTTTATTAAGCAATTTAAAGATGTATTTTAACGGTCTATTATTTAGGATGTCTGACATATCATTAGTCTTCCTAGACAGCTTGAACACAACTTTTTGTTAATACCTATTAGTTATATGCAAATATGCCGTAATTCAAAAGACAATAAAATATCATGTTATTGATTTTTGAATTTTGAATAAAGTGTTGATGACACATTTATAAAGTTTTTTTTATCAGTCTACATAATGCACAAGAAAATATGTGACATATTACATAATGTAGTTATAAAGAGACGTACGTACACTTAGCCTGCCGTGACCATTAACCAACATGATTGCTTGCAGCGCAACATATAGGCGTTACATCATTCTGGGCAGCTAATAGTACGCAGGTTTATGCATGTTCACATATATTCTACATTTGAATCTTTAGACACTTTGGTGTAGGATAATTGTATAATATTTAATAACTTGTGTTCAAATATGCAGTGTAGAAGTTTATTGTGTAAGCGTTCATCATCCTCTAAAGTACGGTCCAAACCTGGCACTGTGTCGTCGATAGTTATGGATTATTCAAACACAAACATGTTCTTTGTTAATATTAATTTTACAGTACTATAATGTAACAGTTTTAACTGTACAACTTTTACCTAGAAGCAGTTGTGGGGTTGTGTATTTTCACCACTTATACTCTCCGTATTTCCATGTATGTTCACAAGTGATATTGCTCGCTGGGACAAGTATTTTCATATGACACTCTTATTTTTATCGTTATGACAGTCTGCAAGAGAGAAAAGGCAACTCGCATTGCTACAAATTTATTTGGTTAAATTATGGAGGTTTCCGAATAACGTATTAAGTAGCGAACCACTTGTTACGTCTGCGCCATTAGGATGCAGAGATACGAGTTGTGTGGTGTGACGTGTCTTAAACCGCGTTAAAAGTTTTCGACTGGTGCGATCCGGGTTCACTCTCGAGAAGAAAATCTGAGTCATGCTGTTCACGGTAAAATGAGCACTTTTGAAAGTCCTGCTAAAGATATACTTGTATACACTTGTGTATTCTTCCGTCTTATGTATAATTATCATTCCCATTGGCCTCATAATTTATTCATGCGTCGGTCAAATAAAACTGTGAAATTATAAAGAATGTAAATACTTTACAAATCTACTCATTCTTATATTTTGATGCATTAAAAACAACAGAAAGCGAATGAAATAATTCTAAGTTATTACAGATGGTTTCCTAACACTTTTTATTTGACGTTATGATATGGAATTACTTTCCGTCGATCGTAACCAACTTTACTGGGCGAATGTCACTAAGTACGCCCAATGAAATATATGCATGCAGGGGCAGTGACTTTTTTCTAAGGTTCAATTCTAGTGCTCACTTTATCGTGAACAGCATATACTTGCGTGATACTTAACTTGTAGAATACTATGGAGTGCTACAGTGACTCTCGTACTTGCATGTTGCCACTTCTCCATCTTGTAAATCTCATCACTCTGTTCTGTGGAGGACTGACGGTCGCCTTTCTGGGTCTCTCCTCACTGAAAGGCCGTTTATTAGCAGAACAGTCGTTACCTTGCTCGCGGGGTCACCTCAACTTCGTGGTAATTACTTCTGCTCTGTGTGCAGGTTCTTCGCCATCAAGATGTGGTACCTGGAGAAGTTCAACTTCACGTACGGGTCTCCATACAACGAGCTGGAGGTGGTAGGGCACTACACGCAGATGGTGTGGTCAGCGACACACCGTGTCGGCTGTGGCTTCACCAAGTGCCAGAGAGGCGGCATCCGCGGCAAGCCCTTCTTCAACTACGTCTGCAACTACTGTCCCATGTGAGTGTTTGTTCCAGTACTGGCCGCTCGCTCCAGCCGGGGTCACGTGAGTTCACAGGTTGAGAATTCGTCGTGAATGTAGAAACCTTAGTGAGGAGTTTTGGCCGTTTAAGCCCGGGGAGAAAGTTTAAGATCTCTAGAGAATGAAACACTCAGGATGGGGCTGAGTAGGGATCAAGAAGTTTGGTATTATATTTACTTTTCTGTCGCATGTGAGTAGCGGCAGTGACTTGAAACTTTCGTTGAGCCAGTTCCATGGTCCGGACACCAGAGATTCAGGAGATCATCGTGTTATGGCGCTGTTACAGGTGCAAGGTTTACGAGCTGCAAGGATACTAAATCGGTGGGAGTGACGACATTTGGTAGTAGTAGAGCCTTCCCCTCTGGATGGAACGCGCCCAATAATGTCTTCTGGTAGCAGTGTCCTGATCTATAGGAGGCTCCTCTATCTCTCTCTCTCTCTCTCTCTCCCTCCCTCTCTCTCTCTTTCTCTGGTGGATGGCCCGGCGAGCTGGCTTGGTCAGACACAGTTGTGAGAGACGTTGGTTGAAGACCAACTCTTGTCTTGGGTGACAAAGTAGTTTCACGGTTGCCGAGACGGCTGGTTATGTTCAAGTCAATCGAGCTGCCTCCATGCAGCAGAACTGGATAATCAATCAAATGTGGGGCACTCCGGGGCGTTCCCCATGCCATGTCTACAGAAAGGGCTACTGCCTCGTAGGTTGAGCTTGAGTCAAGGGCAGTTGTGATGGTTTCAGCCAGGCCTTGACATTCAGACCGTTGTGGCTCAAACAATATTGCCAGTGTGAAGAAATTAAAATATTTGGCAGTGGACGAGATGGCCTCGCGCGGTATCTGACGGTTCTCGGGGAAATTTTCATTTCGCTCACCTGAAACAGTACTGCAAACGCATTAAACCTAGATTCCAGATAATGATGTTTGTAAGTTTTACTCATAGAGTAAATATGCGGTAGAGCGATATCGCTGGCTGCGCAATACTAATCTCTGTGTCCCAACATCAAACTGCTTTGCTGCCAACATGATTATTAGAAAGATGTGAATAGAATTTGAGTTTAGAACTTTGTTTACTAAACAAGTATATTGAGATGCTTTTTTTTTTGTTTTTCCGCTAACCAATTTGTAATGCTGTTTGATTAAATGCAAACTGTTAAAAGTATTTTATTAACATAAAAGGTTTACCATTAACTTTGACAGTTTTGATGCTTTGGGGTAGGTCAATGTTGGGTACATGCGCAGGAGACGAATAATAGGTCTACCTCATCTTTAGTCCAAGTTTTTAATTTGAAGTATGTAGTAAGTACATTTCTCTATGGCAATGGCCAAGAATTTGTTGTTGTAGAGCGCCTGAGAGCAAACATTAGTGGGTTTGTATTGTTCGTTCGAGAGCCGTCATTCCACGGCATGTCACAGTTCCATATATCACAATCCAAATGCTAAACTACCACATTACTGATTGTCGCACTAAAACGTAAACAATTTTAAAGGAAAGCGTCACTGTTAATAAACAATGCCTTCAGATGTTGCATATTGCGAAACCATTTTAAGTACAAACTGCAATTTTTTAAAATGCGGCACTCTTGAATTGTTCAGTTACCCTAATATTGCTGGCGGACCGATTGCAATGGCACTATAATACACAGTATGGCAGTATTGTCCTGCAACACAAAAATAAATAAAAATGCAAAAGTGACACATCTGGAAAACAATGAACTTAAGAGATCCGCATATGTGGAAGTCTTTCACTGGGGTATAGACAGTCCACGAACATGAAAAATAGACGTAATTTGAAATCGACAAATTTTGAATAATGGCGGTAGTGACTTAACTGTGCGTAATTTCACTGTAAAGAAAGGAGGAGCGTGTTTGAGGTTCTCTCACTCGCCCGACGTCAGGCAGCTTACGTGAAGAGCTGATGTCTCGCGAGCTTCATGGCGCAGTCAGCTGCCTCAGCCACTTCCACCCAGTGCTGGTAGCAACTTACAAGGGACGTCGACCACACCTCACACTTGTCTGTACTCGCTCCCCGTGCGTCAAAGTTGGCGTGTCTTCACACAAAACATAAGTATTAATAATCGCGGTGCACCATGATCACTGCACGCCTGCCAGCTTCTTCACATTGGTGGCGTAGTCCTCTCCATGTCCCTCGTGAATCCGCCATAAAGCACATGACATCACCCGCGCAGCACACTACGAGGCTTAGTGAGCAGTGAACCTCGAGGTCTAGAGAGCCGACGTTGGGTGAAGCGAGGTGTGGAGCAGCGCCAGAAAACGAGGGTGGGGGTAAACGCGAGATATCCGAGAAAACCTGCCGACTAGCGACATCGGCTGGCACGATTCCCATGCGCGACCCCTAGGCCTAGGAGGTAGTCGAGTAGTCTAACTAGCTACTACACTAACGCGGCCTCAACACGTCAAGTGCTGTTTCCACTTAAGTACATCACACGCCGCACAGTTTCTTGTTTGCGAAGTCTGCAGCCGTAATGTAACATGGAGGTGAAAGGATTAAGGGCGATTCACATTGAATTTCACACGAAGCGCGTTGCTTTAACTTTGTGTTGTCGTTTTGTTAATACTTGCATCGCGCAGCAATTTATCCACATTGAACTAACAGTGGCGTAGAGTAAATATTTCCATGCGATAAGTTGATACTGCGTCAGTATAACGTATATGTGACGTTAAGTCAGCCCAATAATATTTAATATTCGTATCTATGTTTTTGTTTTCCTGTATTCACTTTTATTGTTACTAACTTCCACATGGATTATTTCGTTAATATTAAGCTATTGCAGCAGAACTTAAAACTTTTTATGTTGTTTATAAGCGTGTTTGAAAAAAAAAATCAAATTAACCATCTAAAATACCAAATAAAGGAAATAAAGCTATGGCGTTTATTTAGGTGAGACTTGAGAGTTAATGCAGTTACTGGCTCATAGATGCAAATGTTTGAAATATGAATATTTATTATTTTATGCGAATTAAATGTATATACCGCATAAAAATAACACATTGTTTTACCGGGGTTACACATACAAGTAAAAACTGGGACGAAAATATACGCGTCATATTTTATTACGGCCACAGTTTGGTCTGAGCGGTGACATGAATCTATGATAGTGTGCGGAGGACCGTGCCAGCTGCCCAGTAGTGCTGTGATCAAAGCAGTGTATTGTAAAGTTCCACATGTGACATATAATGTCCTGACATCACACATTGATCCACGCGCTTCTACAGTACACGCATAACAACCGAACTAGCAGTCAACCGTAGGCGTCCACAACACTTTGTTAGACTGGAGAGACTTACAAACAGGTGTTCTAAGTGTCCGCCATCTATTCGCTGGCATGAGGCATCTCTTCACTGAACGTACTAATCTGGCATGAATCTTTCATTTGCTGTATCTCTGTAGACAAGTTCTTTAAGGTAACTTCACAGGATAAGGTGTTTCCTATTAAGGTATGGAGATGTTGCAGGCCAGAGTACAGAGCCATTACGCACGATACACTTGCCAGGGCAGGCGTTGTGAAGGCTGTTCCCTACGTGTGTAATGATAATGCGCCGTTACGCTGAAACGACGTGCGGCGTACACCAGCCTCTCTGTGTAGGGGAAGTGGTGATCCACACACCGACATGTAGTAGATTCACGAGGTCGTTGACACCAAACGGTTGACTATGTTTCCTTCAGAAATCATAATTTCTCAGTGCAACTACGGAGTTACTATCAGCTTTACTTTATATGTTGTATATACAGGAGTCTTTCAGAGTTCCCAGGTGCATCATATGTGCTTATCAAAGCTGAGCCGTTCATAATTCCAATGTGAACAGAGCTACGATATTATAAAAAAATTCTGACGTAGAGTAAACGAAAAGTGAACACAACGAGCTGTAATTTAATATCTATGTAAATGAGCCTTGGTGCGTCGTGCAGCAGAGACTAGTGTGAAGTAGAGAGACATTCGTAGCGAGATGTATGTGGTATTTGTTGCAAAGACTATTTTGAAGAAGAGAGAGTCGTAGCGAGGTGTGTGGTATTTGTTGCAGAGACTAGTGTGAAGTAGAGAGGGTCGTAGCGAGGTATGTGTGGTGGTTGTTGCAGAGTCTAGTGTGAAATAGAGAGAGTCGTAGCACAGTGGTTGTTGTTGTTGCAGATACTAGTGTGAATGAGGGAGGGTCGTAGCGAGGCGTGTGTGATATTTGTTGCAGAGACTAGTGTGAAGTAGAGAGGGTCGTAGCGAGGTGTGTGTGGTGGTTGTAGCTACAAGTGTGAAGTAGAGAGAGTCGTAGCGAGGTGTGTGTGGTATTTGTTGCTGATACTAGTGTGAAGTAGAGAGGGTCGTAACGAGGTTTTGTGTGGTGGTTGTGGCAGAGACAAGTTTGAAGTAGAGAGCTAGTGTGAAGTAGAGAGGGTCGTAACGAGGTTTTGTGTGGTGGTTGTGGCAGAGACAAGTTTGAAGTAGAGAGGGTTGTAGAGAGATGTGTGTGGTATTTGTTGCAGATAGTAGTGTGTAATAGAGAGTCGTAGCGAGGTGTGTGTGTGTGGTTGTTGCAGAGGCAACTACCGGGACAGGCTGGGCCGACCCTACAAGAAGGGCAAGCCATGCTCCAAGTGCTCTGGCCACTGCCGCCAACAGAAGCTGTGCACCAACAGTTGTCCGACTGCAGACATGTGGGCCAACTGCCGTGAGCTCAACTCGACGTGGCACAGCTGGTTGTGCAACGACCACACTGCCAGCGGCCGAGAGCGGCACGGCTTCTGCAAGGCGACATGTGGTTGCAGAGACAAGATCTTCTGAGACTGCAGAGAGTTCACCTCGTACACTGCCAGTAGCTCAGTTCCTTACGGGCTCGCAGCCTTGCTTCAGCTCGGCTCCTTGTGGCGACCGTCATCTCACATTACACGTTTCTATCTGTAGTGGGAGTAACACAAGGTCACTGTTTAACCCCTTCACGTTTCATCCAGAGCATACTCGTTCACATCTGACACGTTACAGAGAAGGGAGATCATAGACAGTGCAGTTCAAGTCCAGAATTTGGCGCCAATACTCAGTGCCTTTCCTTGGGCGATGCTATTGGTTGCTTCTGGCACATCGACTATTTTGCAATTGGGTGCTTCTTGTACGATGGATTTACTGAAACCCTTTCCTTAGGTTCCAAAGTTTCAGTTGTTATCAGAAATTCGTTAGAACTTTTCACACCACAAATTACTTATTTTGCAACGATCATCTGAAACAAAAACTTGATGTGTACGTTAAGGGGTTGAACTTGTTGAAGGACTTTGTTTCTCTCATATACCTCTTTATAATCAAAGACATTCCTCCAGTAATGAGATCCCGTGGAACAGGCTACTGAAAATTGCACGACGGGATTATTCACATCTTGTGTTCTGAAGCTATGCCGGAGCAAACTTCAACTCGCTAGACAACAGTGACAGTGAGCACGTTGTACAGTTGTGAGGAGATACTGGTGACTGCGATCTGTGACAGCCTGGAGTTTGCGGCGTGGGCAGTGCACGCCATGTAAGTGTGTGTTGTGCTGCCGCGGCGGCTCGTACACTTGGCGAGTGGCGCGAATGTGTGTGCATTTTGGCCGAGCTCAGCCGGCCAGCAGATCTGTTATTGCCGCCGCACAAGAAAGCACATATGTTTCTTCACCTCACCAGGCGGCTCACCTTGTTATAGGACGACGAATGCATACCTGACGTCTTTGTCAAACTCCTACGTAATGCTTAACATGCCGGCCTTACGAATGCATACCTGAGGTATTAAAATGGGTCCAATGAGCATTTTTACTCCCGCGCCGCATTTATACGGCTTGCTTCAATGACCTCACAAAATTCCTGCGCTAATGTAAATTAGTTTATTATCATCGCCGAACCAAAGGTACACTATTTTAGCATTATTGGAGCAGAAAACGAACTTAAATGTGTTACATGACAAAAATGTAGTAAGATAATATTTTACTCGGTACAAACTGCATCAGAAACTAATAGACTCAAATTTACTTACCTATCAACCTAATAACTTTAGTCAGTACTAAAATGAAAATAAGTATGCTGGGAAATAATTTGTAATGAAATTAAACAACAAATACTTAGTGAAGGATTCCTAAGTGTAGCTTATTGCAACTAAATGGAAAACACAGACCACACTAGCAAGTACGCGACCAGGCAGACAGACAACTTACTGTCCGCGACAGACATCTCGTGGCACTTGAGCTCCCCGGTCCTACAGTAATGAGGCTGGGCTCGGCCAGGCGCTGTAGTGGGCAGAATTAGTAACGGTGCGGTTATCTATATACTCTTAACTATATACATTTCCCAAGGTTTCTGTTGGATTATTTCCGTTCACGCTCACACCGACCACGCCAAACGAAGCTCTGCATATGTATGTTAGCGGAGATTCTGCATTACCGTTTCGGTGAGAGGTGAAAACTCAGTTTACTACCATACTGCTCTACGAAGAAGTCGTTGAAATGCACGGCAAGAAACTAGAAGATATATATATATATATTATTCGGAAATCATAAACTATCATGGAAATATTTGAAACTTTCTGAGTCATGTGTAGGTCGTGCCTGGGTCGTCCTCAGCACTCACTTACTCCTGGCTCTCGGACAAGACTACATCGTGATTGGCGAAATTACAAACGCCGTTGTAACATCAAATATTTACGAACACGTTGAAACTAAGTAGTTGACGTATGATATGTTTTCTCCCCCAGGAGTAGTCATCATTAGCGATCTGTTTGCGCTCTTTCTTTTGACTGATGCCATTAGTACCTGGCCACTCTGTCCTTGCTTTTTTGGTTCGTATATCCACTCATATGCTTCACTACTTCCTTTTCACTGCTATGAATTAACTTCTTATGTTTTCCTGAAAATGCACTGACTTCCATCGCCAACGACTTCTCCAGCTGAACATAGTGTAATGGGATAATGTTTTCAGGTGGCATGCCACAAAAACCAGAGCCGGTCACTCAGTTGTTTTCCCTCTCCCCAGCAAACCCCCGCATCGTAGCTCAAACAAGTGCCACCAGTTCTGGCGCAGAATGTATCTGTACATTCCCTGCTATGTTTCCTGTAAACCAGAAAGTAACAATGTACGGAGCTGTGAGCGTCTTGCCTCAAACTGAACGGCACATCACTGGGTGTTCCGTCCTTTACTCCATACATAAAATATGCATACACAAGACGCGTTTATAAAAATCATCTTTAGGGTATATATCGTAGAAACGTAGGTGAAATTTTTCTGCAACAGCAGCTCCAACATTGTTTCTTTGAATAACATTATGTTAATGTTGTCAGCGACACACTCGTTGCAGAAGAGCTAAGAGCGGTCTTCTATGATTTATGAGAAATACGTCAATGTTGGAGAGACTCACATACATCACATTTGTTTCTCACAGGGAAACTGATTTTCAGATAAAACATATGCGCTGTCCAATGATCGCAATGACCATATACTCGTGCGTACGCCCAGTACACCCATGATAGTTACAACTTCCTATATATAATGGAAAATGATTCTGTAATATTACTCTAAGTATAAATTATATTAACTTTGCAAAACATAACTTGGTATTCAAGTATGCATTCGTAGTACGCTCAATGTAATTGGCTTCACTTATTTTTGTAGAAGGTATTGTTGGTTTGTGAATTGTTTATTCATCCTGTAAGTATTTGCACGCAGCTTTTGCACCTATCGTCCATTGATTATATTGTTAAATATTTATTTCTCTATTTATGAAAAATTGTTGTATTTAACACATGCCATTTTACAAACTGGTTTAATAGTTATAACTATGTAATCTACCAATATCGGGTTATGTATAATTATTTTCTAGAATATAATACTTTTTAAATATAGTAAGGATGAAAGCAGTAGTATGACTAAATGCTCAAGTTTCATAAAAATTATATTAATATATTGTAAATACTTTTAACAAGAACTATTATAATTTGTTTTAAGAGTTGCCGATATTTTAAAGAACTATTTGCTATTTATTAATTGTAAAGATATCAACGTGGCATTTTTTTTAGTGGTTGTTAGATTTGTTTTTGTGCGTCCAATTTGAATAATTATAAAATTCATTAATAAAATTTGCATTATATTTATACATGTGCTCAAGCAAGTAATAGAATAAATGTGAAAATTTGTACAAATTAAATGGTGAAACACACGCACACGCGTATGCATGTGATTGTGTGTGTGAGTGAATGTATGGATACATGCATACATACTTACATACATAAATACATACATACACAGTTAGTTTTGTACCTGATTCCTATCAGCGACTGTAGCATGCAAACAAAACCACATTATGACAATTATTGTAATGACTAATTTATCACGGCAAAACTAACATCAGTCGGTTATTTGTGAAGAAAGCAGTTGTGGGTTGGTAATTACACAACACTTCCATACATTTATTACAGAAGTCAATTAACGTTGTATTTAAATTATTATATATAAGGAAACAAATTCTAAATACAGTATTTAATAAAAAAAATTGTTTATATTTTTTAGGTTAAAATGTGCAGATAAACCATTTTATACATTATATTTTTTTATATTTCATAAACATGTAAGTTCCTTGTTACGTATGAGCATTTTATATAGTCTCATTCTCTACGAGAAAATTGTGTCGTTTCTGTTCTGATAACAGCTGATTTGAAGATATTTTAGCGCTGCTACCGAAAGTTAGTTTAGTTGTTACGGTCTTTTCGATGTATTTGGAAAGAACTTTAACTTAAATGTGAATTAAGTATTTTTAATGTGCCATTCGTAATATAAATTTAAGTTAGGTAATGTTATAGATAACAGAAAAGTGAAACTTTTATTAAAATAACATTTGTAAATATGTAAATAAATGGATTTGTGTAATTCAAATATTAAGTAGCAAATAATAATTAGGATCAGGATTATAGTTTTAGTGTTGATAGTTTCCGTATGTGTATGTGTATGTGTGTGTGTAGTCGTACTAAATACGCTCGCTCCATCTACGAATGGAGTGAGTGCTTCCCTTCGGCAGGCTACTTGTTATGAGTGAAGGTTTCCTTGTCCATATATAAAGGAAGTATCATTCTTAAATACAATATCTGAACATAAAATGTTACTCCATTTGGAACACTTTTTTTTAAACCGATACCTCGGTACAATACAGTTACATCTCAAAATATGCTGTTTTTTCAGGAGGGACAGTTTTGCATTAATAAACTGCCTTACTCCAGCACACACTCTCTCGTGCTATATTATCCCACACAGAATTGTAACTGTCAGAATTTCAGTTGTAAAATTTTTTACAGGTAACAGAGGTTTCTGTAAAGGCTTATGTTTAGTAATTAATTGAAATTTGAGATTTATTGTGTTTTTACGCAGTTGTACTGAGTTATCAAAATGTAAAATGAAATTTGCAAATACATTCGGCTAAATTGTCTGTTATTTTTGCGAATACATTGTAAAGAGCGGCTTTACAATACTTTGAAATGAAGCAGTGATTTGATGTAAAGCTTCGACAATCGGAATACGAGAGTATTGCCACGGGCTGTGACTGACAACATATTTATGTTTCAAAAAGAGCTGTGTTGCTATTTTAACACAATATTAAACTGCCATTAGACACATTTAGGCGAGGGCTTCCCAGCGTGGAGGTGCTCGTTCTAATGGACGTATTCACAACATTTGTACATTTATAACGTGTTAATTATATGTACAGTCATTTGATGTAAATATATATTTTATATAATGTATTTGATGAATGTGCTATTTTCATGTATGAAATAAATGTGAAATATAAAACAATAAATTGGGATTCTCTTTACTATCCATGGTTTTAACAGGCGTAAATGCTCGCAACATTATCGCTTACGTTTTCTATAAAACGAATAAATCTGACTTTGCATTCATCGGCACCATTTAGTCGTCAATTAAGCTAAACATTCTCAAGAATAAGGACACCGCATCACATTATCAATTTTCCACCTAAAAAGTTTTATCTGGGCCGTACATTAATATGACTTTTCACCAGCTGAATTATGGCAATGTCGACTTTTGTACTACTTTTTCAAGGAAATGTAAGTTTATGAGATCACTTTCTGTCGCGTTATTATAGTTTAAAAGTACTAGGGTCTGGTAGGTTTGGGAACACACGGCTGCTGACAGAGGATCGAGAAGCTGATAGGTTCGAACACAAGTGCACCGGCTGACATCTTGGAAAATACCCGTTTTCTCCCTGAATTACGTGCTTTAACACAAAAATAGCCTTAAAAGTCCCCTTTCCCCCCAAAAAAAAACTTCCCATTTTTCCACTTAAAAAAAACAGTGTGCATAAGTATTAAGTGTTATATATCACCGGAATTATCTTTTCAAGGCACATATGATCGTGAAATCATACCGTCATTGTGTCTTATTTTTATATGTTCTGTTATTCCACCCTGTTTTCTCTCTTTACCTCTTTCCTTTCTCTCTTCTCTCTTTCATTCTATCTCTTTCCTTTCTCTCCTTTCTCTTTTTATCCCTTTCTTTCTCTTATTTTCTTCTCTCTCTCATTACATCACTTTTTCTCTTGTATCTCACTTTCGTTCGACACCACCATATACATAGTTATTTCATCGCCTTCTAGAGCTATGGCTCGTGAAGCTCAGTTTTGGCAATTTAGTTCTAACCCCAGGAATTAATTTTTTTAGGCCTTTATAAAAATTGCGATTAGCTTAAAATATTATTTTCTTCATATACCTTTTTGTTAAACAAGATTCGTTTATAACAGACTAGGTAAGATACAGAAATAAAATAAGAAATAAAATATCTGTATTTATTAATTAATTTTTAAAATGTTGTAACAGTAAGTGTTACTACCATGAACTGTTACAATAAATATGTCACAATCTCCGAAAAATCAAATGTGCACAACAATAAACTTTCTAGCATGACAGAATAATATGACGGAATGTACAAATTATTATATGTATATATATATTTAATTATTACTATTCATTACTTACTTGCCACTGCTATTAGATTCTTCCATAAAAGTGCAAAAATCAAAATTACGTGAAATTACGTAATAAAAATTAAAATCTGCATATTAATCAAAGATATGAAATAATACTACAAGAAAATTATTTTAGCACGTAAGCATTCATATATAAGAAAATAACTCCATTTATTGTCAGGAACACCCTTAGAAAACACACAACTTATTAGCCTTCGCCAAAGGTTTATGAATAATATGGTGTATGCTGGACTTATCTGTTGATGAGAAAAAAAAAGTAGTCCACAGCTAGATCTGCGGTTCTCATCCTGGGTTCGAATCTGGTACCTCACAACTCCCTGTCGACTGTGATTCGATGATGGGAGAGGTACTCCGACATCCTTCCTTTATTCATGGTCCTGGAGTCGACCCCCAACTCAACCACTGAAGCAGTGACTGTGTTCCCGAAGGTGGAGCTATTCCTCGTGACGTACCTCCTTCAGAAAATTGATGATAATGTCTGATGAGAAGTTACTTGGAAAATCAAACGACGAGGTTCTCAATCCCTCTGAAAGTTCGTCGACGACACCTCTGTTACTGACGACTCAATATTATGCTGTTACTTTCTTCTTTTGCATGCTTCTGTTTCTTAAACTTGATAACATTTAATCATAAAAAGAACACTTGTTAAAATTAAACACCAATATTAAATTAACTTCATTAAAAACTCATTAAATCGGAACCACTTACTTATTTTAATTCCATAAAGAAATACTTTTTAGAACAACCTTAAAACATTCCTAACATTACATAAAACAGTTCGCAAAACAAAATATTATCATAAATTAATACAGGGTTAAATATCACAAATTTACAACTAAGGGATCTGTTTAAGATTCATACAACTATTTTTTCCTTTTGAACTAGGTAAAACTTTACATATATGTACCACTTGTGATATTCAGATTACGCTGACACCACTCATCAAAGTAGGAAGAAAAACCAAGTGTTACAATGAATTTAACTTTAGTATTTTTAAGCACTTTTTAAATATAATATACATATGTAAGTACTTCAGACTACAACAAAAAAAAGACGGAATTCTTAAATTTGACATGCCATTCACACAGTGTATTTAAGCAGATACACTCTTTTCACATAATTAGTATAATCTGCTTATCCGCAGCTCAAGACAATATGCTAGCAAGCGTCCAACCAGAACTCTTGGCCATATATTCTTCTTCACGACAAAGTTTCATGACATTATATACAATATAACAAACACAATATACACCATAATTCGAGCAACTATACAGCTGAGGCCAGCCCATAACCTAACACCCATTATACTTCATCTACCAACCAACACAGTTTATACATATCAACCATACACCCACTATAACTCTAGCATACCTCAGCCATTCCACCACACAGATCATACAAAGTAAACACAAGCCTTACCAAAATTTTCCTACCACCCACACTATCTGCTCTACCAATCGTCATCAGACTAAATATACTCACCCCTCATACCATCCACTAGAATTCAAGCCTACCTCAGCCCAAACCCACTAAAATATGCCAAATATTGTAATTACAACATGTCTGTCATGGCATCATTACCTTCAGACACCAGCCAAATATCATACCGCCCATCAAATAAACCTACTTACCAAAAAAAATTAAAAATTAAAAAAAAATCTCTTTAAAGTCTTATTTTCTCCTTCTCCTCCTCCTCGTCCTCCTCCTCCCTCTCCCTCTCCTTCTACCACTGCCACCACCACCATCACCCCAACCTCCTCCTCCACCACTAGCAGCAGCAGCAGCAGCAGCACCACCACCACCACCACCACCACCACCACCACCACCACCAAATGACCCTACGACCCTAAAATGACTCGAACCATCGAACATTCGATATTTAAATTAATGTTACTTGGATTCAACATGGTGGTTGTGTGAAAACATAACATGGTGGCCGGTATCCGTCGATTATGTTGACAGATTGTAAGGGTTATTGTGATAGGAACTGACCTTGAATGTATGGTTGCTTGGGTAGACGTGATTGTATCCGACTTACTATTTGACTGTATTGTATTTTAAATATAATTCTGCTTGACCTGCTGATTTCCAGTCGCAGTCTGTTTGGAGTGCGTTCCTGATGTTTGGAAGAGTCAAATTTTCTTATGTGGCTGAAATAATACTAGATATTAAGGACATGTGTGTTTAGGATATGTATAATTTTATCTGGACTATGGTAGGTTAGGTTATGTTAGGTTATTTCAGATTTATTCTGGCCTTTGGTATCTTAAGGTAGTTAGGTTTATTGACTTTAGTAGGTTAAATTATATTATTTTGATAGATGGAAAGAATGTTTGTTTTTCAGGTTGGTCTGGGCTATAAAATTTGCTTGGTGTTATTGGGTTAACATGGTTGGTATGGTTATCTGCTCTGGTGGTTCGTTGATGTATTCAGATTGTATAGTATGTTAGTTTGCTCGCTTGAATGGATTTCGATGTCGCATTTCTGAGGCAAGCTAATGTCATGGTGAACAGCATTATATCTGTTTTGTTACTTAGTACTATTGGGTTATGAATATGGTGAAGTATGATGGAGGT
Source organism: Dryococelus australis (assembly GCA_029891345.1). Lineage (NCBI taxonomy): Eukaryota > Metazoa > Arthropoda > Insecta > Phasmatodea > Phasmatidae > Dryococelus > Dryococelus australis. The sequence goes on along the minus strand of CM056996.1, from coordinate 204,565,629 downwards.
ATGTTACCTGGTAGGTTTTGTTGGAGCAACTATTAACATGGATGGGTGGTATAATTATCTGGTTTGTTGGTTAATAGTGCAATTTATATTAATGTCTGGTATACTTGAACGTTGTCATCCAGTATATTATGTTTGGTGGGGTTAATGGATGATGTGTTCTAGTATGATAGATTAGTTATGCTGCAGTGTAAAACTACAATGTTATCTGTGTGGCATGACTGAATTATGGTGGAGTTATGGTCGGTGGAGAATCCAGTACTCCTGGCCAGCAGGGTTACCCATATTTTATTTCATATATCTGAGGTGTGGCTGTAAGAATTTTATTGCTATGGATGTTTGGTATAATAAGTAGGTTTATTTGATGGGTGTTATGATATTTGGCTGGTGTCTGATGGTAATGATGCCATGACAGACATGTAGTTACAATATTTGGCATATTTGAGTGGGTATGGGCTGAGGTATGCTTGAATTCTAGTGGACGGTATGAGTGGTGAGTAAATTTAGTCTGATGACGATTGGTAGAGCAGATGGTGTGGGCGGTAGGAAACTTTTGGTAAGGCTTGAGTTTGCTTTGTATGGTCTGTGTGGAGGAATGGTTGAGGAATGCTAGAGTTACAGTGGGTGGTATGATTGGTGGGTATAAGCGGTGTTGGTTGATAGAACAAGAATAATAGGTGTTAGGTTTTGGGCTGGTCTCAGCTGTATAGTTGCTCGAGTTATGATGGCTATCATGCTTAGTGTATTGGGTAGTGCGGAAGTTGAATCGAGTTTTTCTTTGGTTATATGAGAGGAGGGTTTTGGGTAGGTTGGTAAGACTTGGGTTATAATAGTTGGTTGTTATATTGTCTAGTATACAGAATGCTCAATAATTCCCCTTACAAACTTTTAGGAGTTGTAAAGGGGATTGAGTAGACTATCTTTTGAATAGGAACCGATGTCCGGAAATGTACCGTTCCCATGCTACAGCCATTTCAAATCAAAGGGGTTCGTCGGTGCAGGGGTGTAGGAACCACGTGCAGAAGTTAACACGTGGTGCAAAATTGGCTCGACGCGAAGACTGTACCCTTTGGAGGTGGTAAGGATGTAGTTGTTGCTCATGCAGACCTCACAGACGATGGTACGAGCAACTCCCATTTCACGCTCTGTTCCACATGATGCAGTACAGTCTCTTCCAATTCGGGAGTTCGACGTCTCTTTGAAGCAACACAGTCGTTCCTGCTGGCGCCGAAGGTACCTCATTCTCGGAGCCATTGCGTAATTGGGGCGAAAAGGGTATGCAGTGGCGTCGCACTCGTGATACAGCCGACGAGCTGCTCTTTCATTACCTCCAGCTGCGCCACACACGAGGATCATATCTGTGAATTCCGTAAACGTGTACTCAACCCTATTAATCGGAAACGCAAAGGCGCGTGAATAGGGCTCGAGGCAGGGCAGACGTCACGTGCCATCACGTGATTGTACGAAGTAATATACTGCCTACCCAGTTGCTTACTAACACAGGAAAATCCGCGACATTGCACTTTCCCTCAGTGCAATTTGACGAGTGGTACACCTAATTTGAAATGGTTGTAGTGTGGTAACGGTGCATTTACAGAGATGGTTTCCTAGTCAAAAGATCATCTACTCAGTCCCTCTACAATTCCTAGAAGTTTGTAAGGGGAATTTCCGAACATTCTGTATATTTGGCTAGTGTTGACCAGTAGAGCAAGAAGTATGAGCAGTAAGTAGATTTTTGGTTCGGTCAGTGTGGACTGAATAGTTGAGGTATGCTTGAATTCTGGTATGAACGATGAGTAAATTTCGTCTGGTGTTGTTTGTTAGAGCAGATGGCAGGGCTGTTTGTGTTTCGACTTGTCTGAACTCTATAGTTTCTGTAAACTTGAGGTATAGTGGGTGGTATGGTGCCTGCTTGTGCGTGTGTATGTGTATATATATAGTCGTAAACTTTGCTGTGAAGAAGAATATATGGCCAAGGTTTCTGGTTGGACGCTTGCTAGAGTAGACTGTCTTGAGCTGCGAAATGGTAGGTTTTATTAATTATGTGAAAAGTGAATATTCTGCTGTAAAGACACTATGTGAATGGCATGGAAAATTTAAGATTCTGTTCTTTTGTTTTTATTCTGAAGTATGTACATGTATATATATTAATAAAAACGTATTTAATTTTTTGCCGGTGTTGTATCCTGCTTCTTTCCTGTATACAGACTATGATGGTGCTTGGTGTAGTCACATATACATAGATTTAATAGAAGCTGAGTAGGGTGGTTATGGCTACAAAACAGTTGAGGCAGTAAATAAATAACATTATGTAATAATTGGATTTCAATAAAGGAGACCTGAAATTAAGTCGAGAAAACTTTTTGCTGTACTCTACATACAATTTCAGTAAACTTCAAAAAAATTAATATTAAATAAATTAAAAAATTAAATGATAAAGAAGGATCTTTTTTTTATTTTTTATTTCTCTATCATAACCAGTCTGTTATACACAGATCTCATTTTGAAAAAGCACTATGAAGCTCATATCATTTTAAGTCAATCAATATTCTTTTAAATGGCTTAAACAAATAAATTCCTGGGTTAGAAATGGTGCTTCTAAAACTGAATTTCACAAGCCTTGGCCCTAAGAAATTGCAAATTATATTCACCGATCACTATAAATACTTGCTTGCTTACAGCCCGACTTGCTTCAAAATTATTTAAATGAATATAATAATTTCATGTTTGACTTATGTACATATGATTCAGAAAATATCGAAATAATGTTAATACAACATTGAAGCGCTTAGCACTTAGCTCGGTGTGAGTTCGGTGGCAGAGTAATCAGTGCGGCCGACTGCTAACCAAGAGATCTTGGTTTCGAATCCAGTATGTATGTGAGCATTTTTTCTTTTCTTAAATGTTACCCATTGTCATATCAAATTGTAAATTTTTTATAATTTAAAATTTTTAAACCAAATTTACCTTAATACTTTTTTCCACATATTTTACTTTTTTTTTAGATTTCGGCAATTTCAAAATTATAAATTAAATAAATTAAAATAAAATAATTCTAATAATTTATAAATGTATCGATTTCTAGATGTATGACTATTTTTTTGACAAGGCTAGCCAGCCGAGTGCCTGATGGTCGTTGGCTTCCATTTCTTTCCCTGTGCGGTGCCTACCTACGGATGTTGCTGCATTATTCGCATGTCACAGCATGCGAGTCTGACTTACAGACCTGTCGGCGCACGCGTGCGTGCGCGGTTACAAGGATAGGCGACTTAATTTTAGTACAACAGTAAAAACTAATTGAATAAAAGAAAATATTTAACAATCAATTCATTCAGTATTTTTTTAAGTATTGAAATTAGAATATTTTTTACTAAGTCCTGCCGAGAATGTACTTTACAGTAATTTTTATATACCTTATGGTGTATGAAAAGTTACATCTTTCAATGCTTAAATAAATATACACACTCACGATTCGCGCACTCTAACAAGTTATGAAGTAACTGTGTAGGCAGCAGTGTCGAACGATTGTTAGAGACAAGAGAGAAAGAGATGGAATGAGAGAAGAGAGAGTAAGAGAAAGAGAGCAAAATATGGAATCGTAGAGCATGAAGACAATGACGGTATGACTTCATGATCGTATGCGCCTTGAAAAGATACGTCCGGCGATATATAACACTTAACATTTATGCCTCTAAACTTATTAAGTATAAAAATATATTTAAATAAACGAAAATTATTTTTAGAATAATTGTATTGTATCGATTTCTCAGATTATTCATTTTTTCGTCTAGATGCATTGAGGAAGCCACCCAAATATTAAAAATGGCTCGGTTTTGTCTTTCTGCGGATTTGGATTAAAACATGCGATTCTGGGAGAAAAAAACGCGAAACTTCCTAGATGTCGGCCGGTGAACTTGTGCCTGAACCTACCAGCATCTCGATCCTCTGCCAACAGCCGTGTGTTCCCGAACCTACCAGACCCTACTACTTTTAACCGTTCCGAAATTTCAACGCAAATAAACACTGCCAGTGATAATGTCGCACTGAAACTAGACTGGTGTTAAGTAGAGCCAACTGCGCTTCCTGCCGATATCGAATATATCGGAATAGTCGATTTTTTACCTCGAATTTATTGGGACTCGTGAATAGAGTATAGTTGTTTTTTTTTTTGTATACGATATATCGATTTGATATTGTAAAAGTATTCATATTCATTTGAATATTTTGTCATACATTTTCAAAGTCAGCAGCACTAGCTGCTGCATGCCCCGTGTTACACACGACTGGAACCAGCACACTTTATATGAGGTAAAAGCCAGGGGAATACCTTCTTGTGCGGCTCTTGGGTATGTGCAGTACTATGTGAAAGCATCTATTATTGAATGTGGTTGTTGTTTAAAGGAGTGAGCATCGAGATAAGAGAGCATGAAGAATGAAAATTATTTAGGAATGCATAATATAATGACGAAGAATATTAATAAGGTGTCTAATTTAAAGTATGTATGTTATATTAATACAGTACAAACAGTATACAGTACACTGAGTTACTCAGAGCCCATATTTCACCACCTCCAGCTAACACTGGAGCTTAGTCTGCAGCCAGTTGGATTGAACTGTGGCCAAGTGCAACCACTAATGTGTAACCTCTTGTATGGAATCTCAGAGGCCTCTGGTCTGATCTACTGTATATATGACAAACATTTTTTTTTAGTAATTTGTATATATATATATATTTTTTGACGTAAAATATTTATATTTAAAGGACAAATTGTTTTGTATCCATGATTGTTTTTATTCATGGTACATATTCCCGCTCACGATTTATCTCATCATCTGTGACTGTTCTCCATTATTATGTAGTTGTGAAATGTTATTTGCAAATCAACATATATATTTTTTAAAATTTAATTTAATTCAGTTATTTTTATTTCAAATTAAAATGTTCCTTGTTTTTATTTTTATTGTTCACTTGCATAGACATAATTATTTGGAGAGCATAAAAGTTGTAAACTACATAGTTTGTATATTAGTAGAAACCAAGATTTAATAAAATACTTTCTAAAACACAGTTATAGCTAAACAAATGGAATTTGAGAGTCTACAGTGGGCCAAAAATACTCCGAAACAAAATCTCTATGCACATTGTGGCAAAAATTTTCTCTATTCCAAAATAATCCTGCTAGCTTCCAAACTTATAGTACGAATAATCTCAACGAAGATACGTGCTTGTGTCATTACTTTCGTGTAATGTGTCAATTCTTTAAACATAATTATATAAAATAACTAATTATGATTTCCTAGTTAAAAAATTGGCGTAATTGAGATTGATATGATTTGTATTCACCGTGTATATTGATGGAAATAAAAATAATATAAAATAGTTGCTACGATACCGGAATATCGAGATTTGTATCAAAATATTAATAGCTATTATTGAAATACAGGCACTTTTAAAAGTATTTAGTATGTACATATTCGATATTTTTCTCCCGTATTTACATATCTAGTGAGGAGTGTAATGTTGTATGAGGCAGAATATTTACTTCGCAGCTATTAGGATCACTCTACCTCCACGGCAGAGATGGAAAGCAGATCATCATGTTATAGCAGGTTGCTGCTGCTACAGTGGCCAGTGTACCTTCGACACACAAGCAGTAGTTTTCTATGATCACTTGGCTAGATCTAGGGTTACTTCGCACTCGGTATCCAAAAGTAAGTGACATAATTCACTCTGGGAAAAGAGGACCTTTTTTTATTGAAAATGTGGAACATTTAGCGCAATTACGAAAAAAAAAAAAAATAGTTTAATCAAGTTGTTTATATTTCAAACAAACCATTTCCAAAAATGTATTATTGATACACCTAGGTTATCATCACCAGCTCCCCATGAGTGAAAATGCCAACCTCCTGACTATCCCAAGTTCAATAACCACCAACAACTTCGCGGTTGGAAAACAGTAAGGAAAATATTGTTTCAAAATTCTGTCTCTTAAACAGGTTAAAAATTCCTCATCCATCCAAAACCACAATAAATTAAATACATAGGAGAAAATCTGGTGTACTTTGCCACAGGAATCCTTTAACACACCCTGTGAAACAAGAAAAATTTCTTAATATCATTTTATATAGTAGAAAATTTCTTATATACAACTTTAAGATATATTGTAGGTACAATATAATTTTTAAAAGTCTTTTTTCCCTTTATACAGTTTTTGGCCTTAATTAATACCAACAATAGTGGTATAAATGGTTATTTAAAAATGGTGCCCCAATTTGATATTGCAAAAGCATTAATAAAATCATTCACACGAGCATAATCAAACCTTAGAAGGAATACATTATGAATTCTCCCAAATATATTTATGGCACATTGAATACGTTATAATTTAAAAGCAAATGCACCAAAACAGACAGTCCTGCCTATTAAATTTTTACACAGTGAAAACCTATTACAAAATATGGAGCGCCAAATGCCCATATTAACTTTGACCAGAAAGTATCTTTAATACAATACTTATCTTGAAGGTATGATGCAGACGGGAGCCGAATACCTCGAGATGACCCCAGCCTGGCCATTTGTACATCGGGATTTCACATCCCCTCTCTACCAGGGAATAAGTATCGCAACATTGAGATTTGTATAATCATTCGGCTTATAGCATAATAGCCAATATATATTCTTTATTTAAACTGGCGCATGAGCAGGACCCAAAAAACAGTATTCTACTTTTTTCTGATCTTCGTTACTGTGTGTCTTGCAATTTCGCTGATGCTTGGGGAAGGGGACGAATCAAGGAGCAGCGAAGACACGAGTCACATGATCATCATGCCAGCAGTGCTGTGGCGACACTCGCTGCGCCCTGCAGTATGAATATAGACGTGCACGAAGACAGCCGGCTGCCGGGCTGCGGTCACTGCTGGACGTCAGGCCCATTTGTCGGCATTCGGTAGTCGATTTTTTCGGCATGTGTGACGAGACTAACAAGCCAGCAGACGAAACCTCCAACTTCTTTAAAGGTAAAGAAACACCTTAATGTCTCCTTTTCATGCTGAACGTAATTATTTCCACCGGGATGCAGAAATTTTTCGATCGAGTTTCGTAACGTGCTTAAGGTAGACGTCTAGGCTTCTAATCCTCTGCCTCTTGAAGATGAGTTGCTCTCAGGAGAAAATGAAGCCAGCATCTTGGTCCCCGAAGACCCGTCTGGATGGCCAATCCCAGCGAACCCCCTGATGACCTCTCAGCTGGACCATCAATTCAACGGACCCCAAGGTTCCGCATAAATGTTCTACAGCCAGGATCCACTCCACCAAAACAAACAATAGAGAAACTCACATGAGCTACATATTCAGAATCATCTGCCTAATAATCTGAAGTCATATTAGCTCCAAAAAAATAATTTTTGTTAGCCGAACCTCTACATCGGCATATAAATTCTGACTCACATCGTCGTATTCCTTGCCCCCTTCCTTCCCTTTGCCTGGTTTAGCATTTCCTTGTAATTTATTAAAACAGTTAAAACACTTATAATACCCTTAACTCTAACTGAAGATGAAATAACACAAATGAAAATGACGTGATGTATCAGACTCCCGTCCTAAAACATTTGACAACATTTACACAAAAAATCTTTTTAATTGAAATGCATCTGCTTTGTTTTTCTTGTGGGAATTCTGTAAATTTTGTAGTAACACTGTAACTGGAGACAAAAACCTCTTTATAATAAATGGTCCCATATACTTGGGAGGAAACATTGCACTAAAATGTTATACTTTAGAGTTAATAAAATGTGCTATAAGAAGTACTTTATATGAAACCTTAAATGAAACACCAACTTGTTGATTATTCCTCCTAGCTAATTTGTGGGGGTATTTATGCAAATATTTGCAGCTTCATTCCATATCGCATCTAAATCTTTGTAGTCCACAGAATTCCAACAAAATTGATGTAACCTCTGTGTATGAATTAAGGGATGAAAACAGAATCCACAAAAATATTTCTGAAGGGACTCGGTTTGTGGCATCATGCCGAACATTAACATACGGATAACTGATACAAAATATCGTCTTACTCTCTATGAGTACTAGTCGGGAATGCGCGCAAAGCCACCTTAAAATTCCTTTTATCTCTTTCTACCAGGTTTGCCTTAGAATAATATGGCGATGTTTGCCCAAGCTCAGTTCCCCATGAAAACATCACGATTTTCATATCAGCACTAAGTAAGTAGCATTATCGGTTACCATATACACAGGTGAACCAAAGACAGAAAATAATCTTTGCCCAAGAATTTTATAAAGTTCGCATCATTTCATACTTCTTAAAGTATACAAAATCACAAATTTACTAAAGCTGTCAACTGCCACGAGAATGGAAGTGAACCCAGTCTTAGATCTTGGCAAAGGACCAAAATATCGTGATGTACTCATTATTGAAACTCCGCTATAGTAGCACTATATGATCCTACCTTCCGAGAATTTTGTGGCTTTACTTTCTGGTATTCCTTTCATCCACGTACCCTACTAACAACCTCTTGACTCAATCCTGGCAAAAAAAAAAATCCTTAATACAGGAAATAGTTTTATCAGGTCCTGGATGTCCTTCGAAATAAGTGTTATGAGAATATTCAAACATAACACTTCTCAAAGAGGTAGGTACAAAGATACCAAATATCTTTGTTTTGGTGTAGACATTAACAACTAACCCTTTCCGAATTTCATACCTAGAACTATTACCTCACTGAATATCTGAAATTATTTGCGGAAAATCAGGATTTAATTTTTGTGGTTCTTGCAACTTGAAATAGGCTTGTTGGAAAACCTGTGCTACAGAAAACTCTGGCAGTTGTTTTTGCACAGCTATTACCTGCGGTTCACTATCGACAATAAACTCCTCTGTGTCTAACATGCGTGATAAACAATTTGCGACACTATTGTCAACGCCATGTATGTGCTCAACAGTATATCTGTACTTAGTAAGACGGAATAACCATCGTGCAATGCGTCCTACAAGTATGCTAGTGTTTAATATACAAATAAGGGTTTGATTATTTGTCTGAAGGGTAAATTCACCATTTTCCGAATACTCAGTGATTTTCTCCATTCCGTATATCGCCGCTAGAACTTCTTTCTCATACACTGTATATTTTTGTTCAGCTGGTGTTGGTAAACGACTGGTGTATATGACTGGAGCAAAATCTCCATCTACTTCCTGGCATAACACTGCTCCTAGTGCTTTTGAACTACCATTTACTTTCACTGTAATAATGCTTTTCAAAATCAGGTAAAACTAATACTGGAGTTGACAAGATTTTTTCGTTCAATCGTCTAACAGACATTGCATCATACAAATCCTACTCATTTCCGTTTAAGTAAATTAAGGGGTTCCGCTATGTTAGCAAAATCATAAATAAATTTATAATTAAAACCTACCATGCACAGAAATCGTCAAACGCCCCACAAATATTTAGGGGTAGTAAAGTTCACTAATGAGTGAATTTTCTCTGTGTCCATTAATAGCTTTATATCTGATAACACAAACCCTAAATATTTAACATGCCTTTGTGCCCATGTATTATTTTCAGGATTTACAATCAACCCGGCATTTGTAAGTGCATTCGTTACACGTTCCAGATACTGTAATTGTTCCTTGGGCCCTTCCTTTCAATGCAGGTGTCCTACAAACAGCACCACTTCTTAACATCCTCCCGACAATAAAGCCAGCAGAATCTCAGTCTAACTCTGCCGAGGGTCTTATTAAGACCAAAGTACTCACTGGCTGCTGCATTATGCAGTTCTTTTAAGATTTCTGGAACCCTAAATTTCTGAATGACCAACTGTAACCGTGTGAGTTTTCCATCACTACTTGCCCAGTCTAAGTACACCATTCTTCAGTACATGGGAATGCCATTGTGCCCTGTATGCTTTGACTGCTGCGCCCAAGCTAGATATATCTTCCCATTTTTGCTAACAGCCAACTTCTTTCCACTATAATAATGGCTGGAAAGTGGGATCAATCAGCTGATCTTTTCTAACACCCTCATCACTCCAGGCAGGTGTCCCACCACAAAATAGAGATTCTTGAATTCTTGCCCTCTGTACCTTTGGAAATTATCCATTATTTTTTCCTGGTGTTCGTAATGACGACAGAATGGCACACATGGCCTCCTAGAAAGTTCATCTGCATTGCTGCGAAGGCGTCCATATATGCACTGCATTTCAAAGTCGTGTTCTTGAATATTCTGTACTAACCGAACTTTTGTTTTACTTTCGAAGTGTTTGGAATTTAGTAGCCAGCATAATAAGGCATTGCCGGTTATTAGAATAAAATTTCTGCTGTAAAGGTAGGGGTGGAAGTGTGAAATTTCCTTCACCATGAGGCCAGAAGCTCCCTGCATGTAATACAGTAATTTATCTCAGGCTTATGCAATAATTTACTGTAGTGTTCTGGCATTCATTACCTCCCATTCTGAACCCGAGATAATACAGCTCCAATGTGTACATCACTTGCATCAGTAACCAAAATGGACATCCCCTCATTTTTCGGGAAACCCTGGATGGTAGAGATATCAGAGTTTTCTTTAAATTACTAAAAGCATCTGCACTCTCAGTGGTCTAATATCTCACTTTCGTCTCAGTCAGCTCATGTAGTGGCTTGGAAATCGTGGAGAACCCAGGTACAAACACACTTCAGTTTTGTCAGTTGGTGTCGCCCAGTTTCTTATTACTTTGGTCTCCTCGGGGTCTGTTTCAATCCCATGGGCCGACAAAACATGCCCCAAGAAATTTATATTTATTGAAACAGGTGGCACTTCTTAAGAACCAGTATCAAGTTGTCTGTGGCTACTTTCTGAAATACAGAGTCTAAGCGAGATAGGTGCTTTTCTAATGTCCTTCCTGTCACAACTATGTCATCTAGGTAAACCTGACAAATATCTAATGGTAGAATTTTTCCCGTTAGGCGTTCGAAGGTGGCAGAGGCATTACATAACCCAAAAAAAAAAAACATTAAACTCCCAGGTTCATTTCCCATGGACATAAAATGAAGTCATCTCTTGGTTCTCTGGAACCACCTCGCACTGCCTGTACCCATTCTTCATGTACAAAGTAGAAACCATTGTAAACCTGCTAGGCAGTTTAATGTGGCATCTATCCTTGGAAGTGGATAAGAGTCATTCTGTGTCACATTATTAGGATGGCGATAATTTACACAAAACATCAGAGAGCCATTTTTTAAAACAAAAACTGTGGGGAATGACCATAGACTAACTGATGGTTCTATCATATCTAGATCCTTAATTTCCTTCCGAATTCCCTCAACTGCCTCGTGCGAAACTTACTACAGTCGTCGGTGGCTGCTTTTTGGACCTGGCATCTCCTTTATCAATGTGATGGCAGTTCACATTAGTCCTTCCAAGGTCATTTTATTCACATGAGAAGGCATTGCTATCTCTCTGCAGTAATTCAGAGACAGCCTTCTGCTGTCGCCGGGTAAGATTCTCCTTTCTTCTTACTAGCTGTTCCTCCAGTACTTCTGGTAGAGGACATTCCATTTGTTATATGCTAGAATCATGTGGACCATTTGGAAATATCTGTGCGACATCGTGAAAACTCCTATCACGTCTCCCTACTCAAGACGGATGGCACTGTAGGACAAATTTATCATTCTAACCGGAAAATTGTCAGAATTAGAAGAGACCAAACTCCTTGCTACAACAACTTTACCTGACAGGACATCAATCCTCTCTGCTGACTCAATTAGACCCAAACGTCTGACAAACTTTCATTGATACCAGTCTGTAATGACAATTTCACTAGAAGTGGGTAGCACTGTGGGTTGACCATATATTACTGGGCAGCTAATCAGGGAGGTCAAATCATACCGTGTTGAACCACCAACTCTGCGCTGCCTACCCATAGCAAACATGTAAGCTATGTAAACATGTAAACATGTGTACCATGTAAGCTGGAGTGCTGTATCGATACTCGGCTTTGTTTGCTCTTTGCTAAGGTGGCAACCAGAGTGCTCTATGCTAAGGTCACAAAATCTCAAGATCATATTTCTGTTACCGATAATTGGTGTGATCTCAACGGAGGGTGTTGCCTCGCTCTGGGTCCACCCCCATACACATTTATTTATTATTACTGTAGTGAAATAATATAGTTCCTTGCTGTCGTTGGTCTATCACTGGAGGAAAGGCCCGAGGATGTCTGGTCTTACTACTGTTATATCACCCCAGTGTCGACTATTATATGGCAAGGAACATCTTTCAGGTTTCCCTCCACTAGTATTGCATCCCAATCCCGTTTCACCAACCGTACAAGTAAGAACACCGGGGCCTCCCTCCAGCAGTCACAAACCTTCGCCCCTTAAGATCGTTGTTTACACGTTTTGCGAATGTTCCGTATTCTCACCTGCCTCTCGTTGCCTCTTTTCTCTCTGCTGCTTCTGTCACTGCTGCTGCTGCTGTTGTTGTGGGTAGTAAGCTCTCAGGTACCCTTTGCTGTCCACTTGACCAACATTCCGGCTGTTTTGGTGGGAGGCGGCGAAGCTGTGTAGCACGGACCCTGTAAGCGATTTCCCTTACGGCCGTCTGCATCTCCTTCAGCGTCTTCTTGATGCTGTCTTCGTCGCGTCACTACCCGTACCGTACCGGACTAGGTGCGGCTCCATATCTTACCGACTCCACCTCCAGAGCTCGGGCCAGGGCGTCTTGCATGTTGTGGCATGTGACCAGGTGTCCCACTCGCCATACCCCTGTGTCGGCGATGGCATCGATGAAGCCGCCGACTGCTATGACGTCACGCCCCTCCTCGGGACACCCCACCAGAGATAGGTGGGAGAGCCGCACAATGTCTTGCCATAGCTACTGCAGTGGCTCCCCTGGTCACTGGGTGCGGCTTCGCAACTGTGCATGGTGGGCATGTAGCAGGTATCGGTCGCCGAAAGGTAATTCCAAGGCCGATACCAGTGCGGGGTACTCTATTCGATATCGCTCTGGCAGATATTGTAGTATGCTCAGTGCGGGGCCTCTCAGTACGGTGGCGATGTAATAACCGGCTGTTCGGTTGTCCAGCCATATAGGATAGCGACTATTTCAAACTGGTGTTGGTACTCCCGCCATGAATGCCGGCCATCGTAAGGTGCGGACCCACTGCCGCCTGAGCGACACCTATGGCATGGATCTTCGTGCTCTCCTCCGCGGCTGCTGTTTTGGTTTTGTCTTGCACTGCCTTCTCACTTTTTTCGGCTGACGATGTAGTGGTTGCAGAACTCCACTGCTGAAGAAATTCCTGCCATTCCTTGTTCATCGAGCTCATTTCATTCTCGACGCTGTTCATCCTTCTATTGACACTGGCCACTTTTTCATTTACACTGTCCATCTTATTGTTTACACTGTTCGCTACCCCCCTAACGCATTCTATTTTCCTGTATATATTCTGAATTATACATTCTCATTTAGAGTATTTTAATTTTCAATTACAGAACTAAATTGGTAATTTACAGTTTCATTCACACTTTCTTTTACAGTGATAATTTTGCTATCAAGGATATTTACACTCGTGCTCATATTAATCATTTGGCTACCTAGCCCTTCAGTTTATACTCGCAGTGCTTTCAGTTCTGCTTACATTTTCCTTGTTAACATTCACTGCTTCAGTTGCACAAATCAGTTATTTCAATTAATTACCTTGTTTGAAAATCACTAACTACTTGCCTATAGTTTAACTTTATTTACAGTTGATTAATTAATAATGGTCCCCATCACTCTTCTGAGCCCAGCGTTATATGGGACATCTGAGGGGCGTATATGAGTTCGTGAGAGATGGAAATCTTAATAAAAATAAAATAACTATATTTGATTTCTAATTTATTTACGCAGCTGTTATTTGCACAATTAAATAATCTGTTTGCACTATTACTCTATTTATTTAACAGTAAGCATAATACTATCGTCTATTTTAACTCAAATTAACATTTTTCTTAATTGTCTCTGTTTACAATCAATTAACTCATACTCATTATTAACACATATTCAGTATAAATGTTGCTACGATTTGTAATGTCTCTCTCTCTCTCTCACGTATCTACTCCTATAGTCCAGTCTGCCAGCCGCAATCTTCACGGCTTGACACTCGCAATCATAGATCTCCCTTCCGCTGGTCACTTCTCTCGCTACTCGTATTCTATCGCTCGGAACTCAGCTACTCATAAACTCATAAACTACTCAACTCGGAGGCCTTTCACTCTTTTATATCATTCGCTCTGACCATCTGGAAGTTTAAACGCACCCCGAGTCACACTGAGAGAACGAGATCCGTAACCCAGAGCATTCTTCAGATAAACGCAGAAATCAATACAACCAGGGGCAGCAGCATGCACCGCAAAAATAAATATTGTGTCGGCTCGCTTTCTGTAACAGATACGATACGCGGCCACCAGCCTATAGCTCTCCTGTTAATTCAAAACAATCCTTTGCTTGCTGCCGCCGCTATCATAAAACTGCTGTCCAACTTCCACTCGCTCGTGCGGGATGCGAAGCTGCAAGCGCGTAACAACATGAAATATAAAGGCTACTCCGTGGGTCAATGATATGTCATATGTATGGTTGTACGCTCATCACTTTTGCTACCTATATAACACTCACTGAACTAAATAAATAAGTATAATGTGGGGAGTGTACCTAGGGCGAGGCGGCGCCCTCCTAGTGACGGGCTGGGAGCTGTATCGTCCCTAGGCATGACACGAGACCCTAGGATGGGGTGGCGCTGGAGCGCAAGACCGTCGGCAAGCAGCGTCGTGCATCATGAAACCCACATGCGAAAATCCGGGAGTGAACCTGCCGGGGATCGAACCCAGTTCGGCGTGGTAGGAGGCGAGCACATTCCCCGCTACACCACTGCTGCTCCTACGTGAACACCTCGAAACATTAGAAACTACTTTATTTCATACTAGCAGATCGGCATCGCTTCGCTCAGGATTTATGGAGTTATTAAAACACAAACCTATATATTTGCGACTACCCATGACTACCTGTGGCTACCTGCGACTACTAGCAACCACCCGTGACTACTTGCGACCTAGCCGTGACTACTTGTGACTAGTCGCGAATATTTGCGACTATACGTGACTACCTGCAACTACTAGCAATCACCCGTGACTACTTGCGACTACCCGCGAATACTTGCGACTACCCGTGACTACCCGTGACTACCAGCAACTACTAGTAACCACCCGTGAATACTTGCGAGTACCCTCGAATACTTGCGACTACCCGTGATTACCTGCAACTACTAGCAACCACCCGTGACCACCTGTGACTACCTGCAAATACTAGCAACCACCCGTGGCTACTTGCGACTACCCTCGAATACTTGCGACTACCCGTGACTACCTGCAACTACTAGCAACCACTCATGACTACTTGCGACTACCCTCGAATACTTGCGATTACCCGTGACTACCTGCAATGATTAGCAACCACCCATGACTCCTTGCGACTACCCGCGAATACTTGCGACTACCCGTGACTACCTGCAACTACTAGCAACCATCCGTGACTACTTGCAATTATCTGTGATAACTTGCGACTACTTGCGAATTTATAATATTAAGATACACTGAGCTACTGCGGCCCCACTTGGGATAGCTCTATCCACTGGGCTACTGTGGCACCACTTGAGAGTGCTCTTGCCACTAAGCCAATGCGCCTCCACTTGGGATCTCTCTACCAAATGGGCCAATGCGGCTCCACTTATTACTCTACCCACTGGGCCTCTATGGCTTCACCTGATATATGCCTATGTTAATCTGGAAGAATGTAGCGTTCAATAGTGAAAGTTATATAAGAATCGGCCCTGTAGTTTTGGTAGAGCATGCTTAGAAAGAAGCCAAATAACTCATTTTTCTCCGACATGTTTTAAATTTTTTTAGATTTCTCAAGGATAAAAAAAATTAAAGAGTGTAACTTTCTAATACTGAAAGAATTTTAAGAATCGACCGTGTAGTTTCCGAGATTACCTGATATATATAACAAATAAGCAAACTCACATTGCCTCTTTATAATATTAGTATATATTAGGACTACAACGAAGTGCTAACTCTTTGTTAACAACACCTTTAAGGTATATCAATGAAGTCATTCCGCCACTCCGCATACAAAATTATACTTAATTACCTTGTTATGTTTCAGAACGTTTCACTGTGCATTAGAGTGCAGTGCAGCTCAGCACATCCACGGTTTGTGACGTCATCAGTCAGTATGCCGGTGTTCGTGTATTACTCCTCGTCTCAACTGTACACACAGACAAGTGTCTTATTACTTGCTGATGCTGGGTAACGCAATTATCGCCCTTATCACCTCGCGCGAGAGATTTGTGGTCTTTTGAGTTTTTGTCCTGACGTTAATTTTTATTTTTTGCTCTTATTTGCATTAGCCACTTTTCTTGTACGTACTTCCTGAAATTTCCTGCTCCCCATCTACACATTTCAAATCCTACTTTCTGAAGATTGGTTCATGAGATCATTTTCCTGTCTGTGTGTCTGTGTGTTTGTATGCCTGTGTATATGTCCCTAACATCTCTGAACCCGCGAACCAAACTCGGATGTAAGGACATCCGACTTTTATAGTTTTCGACCACTGCGTCATTTTTAAATTTAGGGCATCATTTCATATATCGAGATACCATATAAAATTAATTTCGCTATTCGACAATTCATGACATACATAATTAATTACGAGAGTTATATTGTTATCCGTCCGCCGTTTTTGGAAATAACACTACATGAAAAAATATGCTTTAACGTCACGTCTCGAAAACTACTCAATAAACTCCCGACAAATCTGAGAAGTGTCTAATACTGTGACAGACCATGTTTTCATGTGATTTGAACCGATACGATAGTTATATTTAACATGGCTTCAATATAAATATTTTAAGTGAGTTTGGTACAAACACCATACATACCGTTTAGCCAACTTCAACCAATCTTCGTTTGCACAATGTATCAACTCTACAAGTCTGTTTTGTCAACCACATGAAACAATAAAATTTTTGTCTCATAATCTCGCAACACGATACACCGATTCCTAACAAACTTGGCAAACGCGAAGTGCTACGGTATGCTGTGTACACTGTTATGTTTTAAATTGTCCATGCAATAATTATAAAATATTGCGGGAATGTTAACTTTGTTTTGTTAATACGAATAACTATGAAATCATGTAACCAATTTCAACTAAACTTTGCTTGCTGGCTATAGTCTATATTACAAACATCAAATGTGTCTACACAGTGCTACTTATATTAGCCAGTTAAACAGTAAGATAGTGCCACATTTGTCATAATTCGTGAATCAGTGAACCGATTCACAGGTAATTTTGGGCGGCTCTTAACAACGAATTCCTGAGAGATCTTATATGTGGCCTATTGGTTTTTCCTTTGATTATGTTCATTTTTTGATTACTTCATTGTGAGGGTGAGGCGTGATGATTATGGAACAGCTCCAGAATGCAAGGACGGGGTGAACGGGAGACCCCCGAGGAAACCCCATCAGAGTAGCGACATCGTCCGGCACGATTTCCACGTGCCAAAGTCTGGAAGCGACCTCTCTCTTGGTCCGCCTTGGTGTGAGGCAAGCGTTCTAGCCCCTACACAGCGTGCCTTTCGTTTCAAATAATAGTCTGTAAAAGGCGTGCAAGATGTTCCTTGTCTGTATGCGAGCCTCGATGAACACGAGGCCAGCACGTTGCCATTTGTGCTAGTTTAGGTCATAATCAAGTCATGGGGGGGGGGGGGGGCGGTGGCTGAGCAGTTATACTGCTCGCCTCCCACCAAGGCGAATCTGGTTCAATCCCTGGCAAGGTCACTCCCGGATTTTCACAAGACGGAATCGTGCCGAACGATGCCGTTGGTCGGCTGGTTTTCTCGGAGTTATCTAGTTTTCCCCGCCCTTGCGTTCCGGCGCTGCTCCATAATCACTTTGCTTCTTCCTCATTGGCTCTCAAGGCCGCATTGTTATGAGCCTTGGCCGGCCCACCACTGCACTCAGCATTCAAATTCTGGATTGAGGCGCCTTAGTAGGACTGGAGACCACACGAGAGTAGAGTGTCCGCTATAACTGCGCTGTACCACGAGTGATTGCTGGAGAAAAGAATAATCGCAGGTTTAAACCTTTCTGAAAATCTCGCAACACTTACACTATTCATCTTCTAGAGCAAATGACGTCTTGTTGTCACATTTACTTAATGAGGCCAGTTATTTTCTTGGAATAAGTTTGGTACATGGAAGGCAATCTTAAAAAATGTAGATTAAGATAAGTAGATGTTTTGACGTGCCTTAACAACGCGGAAACAGCAAGAGCGCTTCTTATGAGCGACTTCGTTCCACGTTAAGTTGTAACTGCGATAGCGCTCAGCTTGTCATAGTAAGGCTACCATGTTCCTTCCACAGTACAGTAAAAGCAAGAGCGAAGGGTTGATGTAGGGCAACTTAACATAACCACCGAAGGACATATACGCATTAGTGGTGGAAATATTACTCTAATTAAGAGCGAGTTACTGCAATACAAATGTGCAACGGTCACTTCGCGAGTGTTTTTAAATAGCTCTTATTTATATTAAATGTGGCGATAACTGTTAAGTTATAACGAAGTTTGGAAGAGTTTATATATAATTTCCAGAACTAATAAGATACACTAAGAATGCAATAGTTCTTTAGATTCTATATGGAAGAGTAGTGTGCAGGTATACACAGGCATGTCAATTCACAGGCTGTTATGTAATTACATAATTCACAGGCTGTTATGTAATTACATGAATAATCGCCGCTTGGACGAAGAAATGAAAAAAACTTCTCATGATCTGAAATATGTCCTAGATGATTATTTTACAAAAACATTAACCAAACAATTACATAAATGTTTTGAACACGCATTCGAGAGTGATGTATTGCACAGTCATCTGGGATGATTGAGCCAGTTTAGGGCAACTTTGTAACACACGTTATCGCTATATACTGTTTACGATAAACTGTGCACTTTTAAAATCCCTGCTTAAGATCTTCTTGTAGGTATGTACGTTGTATGCAAAACTAACTCTGCCTTGGGCCTCATCACTTTATTAATGCGTCGGTTGAGGAAAAATAGTAAGGAATTAGAAAAATTAATACTTAATATATTTTTCTATCCTTAGATGTATATGTATTAAAAATCAAAACGATGCATTTCAATATTCACGAAAGTTTGCTTAACACTTTTAACTCAATGTTAAGACATGGAACTACTTTCTTTCCTTCGTTACCAACTTTGACGGCCACGCGCACGCCACGCAGTGTGGCCGTGGAAATACATGCAGGTTGTGGCAATTACGTTTCCCATAGGTTGATTTAAAAAATGCTGACTTCATCGTAAACAGCCTTTATAATTGAAGACCGAAGAGTCCCCACCTTGATATTCAACTTTCTGGTTGACTGTTTCATGTAGGTATGAATAACACAGTAAAGTGCACGGAATCTTCAGGCTTTCATTTGGAATCATATCAGGCAGGTGGTTCAAAGTTAGCCACGGCAGTGCAAAGTTAAAACCGAATGACTGTACCCACGCGCAAGGGAATTACCCCCCCCCCCTCTTGTAAGTTTTGAGACGAGATATTGTTCACATCCCCCCTCCCCTTAAATGCCATACTTATACCCGCCCCTGTGTTCATCAGTAGTGAGGGAATAGTTGCTAGTAACCAGTACATATTTGTAATTCCCGGAACACTCAGCAGTGGTATTCGTCCAAGTGGAAGGAAAATTACGATGGTATTACACTTTTAAAATTTTGTGACTTATTTAAAGAATGCTTGTTCACAGAAATACAATTTTACTATCGCAGAAGTCCAATATCTTCTATTTCTACCTCACCATAATTTTGGTTTTATGGTCATTATTTAGGCTTTGTTTTTTTTTTTTGCATGGAGAGTGAGGGAGTGAAGAGAATTCTAGGACGACCATTTTAAATTTAAATCTCTTATCCTCTGAACAATACCTATATAAAACTCGTACAGTATATTAAATCAGCCACTAATGTTTTTTTGCACTTACGCCACCCGGCTTGCGAGGGGTACAGGAAGTTAAGGTCGTGTCTTCCCCTAAAGAGTGTTCTTTGCAGAGAGCGCTCTCGCGTATCACTTGGCGAGAGCGCTCTTTAGTGCACTCTCGCACTTCTCGCCATCTAGGTTTGGGGCGATACTCTCCCAAACCAACACAGCATACTACGAAGACATGTGAAAGTTCTTATGGCACCTATATTAAGTGTTATGCGAACATATACGTGGACAATCAAAACAACAGTCACAAACTACGTTGCACCGCCAAGCGCCCTTAGTGAGTGCAATCAACACTTGTTATGGCCAAAACTGCTACACATCGTGAGAAAAAAAGTGAAGTTTAAAAGAAGTACTTTCAATAAAATGTTCCTTAGCAAAATTTAACCTATCCTCCATATGAATTGACATAAGTTTGTAGGTTTGAAAGAACATGGCAGATGCCAGACATCACGAGAGCACGAATCGAGTATACAACTTCACGCTCTAGCTCTTCGCATTATCTCCGACAAATTGAGACTGTCAGATAGCGTTCTCTGTGACGTCATACGCAAGAGCGAGAGTGCTCTCGCTGTGCCAGTAGAGAGTTTTGTCAGTTAAAGGGCGTGCACGATGAAGTGAGCACTTTCGATATCAACTTTTGTTAAATATAACTGCCCCTGCGTGCGTGTATTTCAACTGGAACACTGGCTGGCATGAGCCCTCTAAAGTTGTTAACGACGGAGAGAGAATGCAGTTCCATGTCTTAACGCGAAATTTAAAGTGTTACGAGGGCATATGACAATACTGAAATAATTTGTTTAACTTTCTGTATTTTTAATGTGTTGTAGTGTATGAATTATTAGTGTAATTGTAAAATATTTACTTTTCTAAAAATAGCACAGTTGTACTTGACCGACGCATGAATAATGTGGCCAGGCCCATTGCAATGTTATGTTTACATATGGCGGAAGTATACGGAATGTACATACAAGCAAGTCTATAGAAGGGCTTTCTAAAGTGCTTACTTTACCGTGAACAGCCTTCATAGTTGAAACGTAGCAGAGGGCGCTCACTATCCACCAGCTCGTGATAACGACTTCAGCGATGTCGGGAACCTAGATGATGCCACTGCTGCAGTCACTGACCACTCGGCATAGGCTGTCAGTTGTAGTTCGATTTTTACAAAAATTAAACTTTTCGGAGATGTACCCCATCACTGTTTACGTGAATTGAGGGAGTACGAATGGTCCACGATAATAAGCCTAAATTTTTGGAGGAATCAATTGATTTGTGAACTTCACATTTTTGTGAAATATCGTTCTTATATCGGCATCTTTATATGTAATAAATTTCCAATATTACATATACACAGTCGAATCACATTATTATGACCACTTGCTAGTCTCCAGAGTAACCGCCCTTCGCTGCACGGACATCAGCTAGACAAGCTGCCAGTGACTCCGTCAAGTGCTGATAGGTCTCCACGGGAATCTGGAGCTATGCTGTCTGCAGTGCATCTCACAACTGTTGAATGGTGCGTGGTAGAGGAGACAGACGGCGAACACGACGATCAACGTGGTGCCACAGATGTTCAATTGGATTGAGATCAGGGCTGTTTGGGGGACAGGGAAGAACTCTGAAGTCTTGATCATGCTCTTCCAGCCACATGTAGACACTTCTAGCTGTGTAGCAAGGTATATTATCGTGCTCAGGGTACCACCCAGTTGTGACAGGAGTGAATAAAACGTCCTGAGAAAACCTACACTGCAAGGGATTGCAGTGATCGCAGACAAGTGGCGTAGTGCCACTCTCTGTTACCTAACACGAGATTCTTGACTGCGGCATTCTGCCAAGCATTGAGTCAAATCCCTATCAGGACAAATGTGCTGTGCGCTGCCTCCCCCCCGGCCCCCCACAACATGGGCTGTGGACGGGTGGTGACAACGAGTGAATACTATTAGTCAACCGTTCAGCCAACTGAGTGTGAGTTGCCGCAAGTCCTTGTGGCAGAGCTCAGGAAGGGGAGCTCAGGAAGGTAAAGACAGAACCGGGTGAGGCGGTGGTTTCCGAACACTAGTCTCAGCCAGAAGCCAGAGAGCCTCGAGGTTAGAAATCTCACTACCAGTATGGGAGTCAACACCGATGTTGGCCAGGTCAGACTCCCGGTTCCTTGTGTTCGAGGAGCTACCTGTTAAACCTCACAAGGGAACAATGGCTAAAAAGCGGGGTTTCATGCAAACGATAACCCCAGCTAAAGGAGTAGAAAAGGCCAAAGTTTTGTACTACATAAAGTGCATGGCAGACAGCACTACAAACTGGAGCCAAGTACTTCCTCTAACAAAGGAGGAACTAGTGTGGATGAGGAAAATGTATCCTCTGGTTCGGAACCAGGAGGATAAATTGGCGGAAAAAACTGGTCTTTGACTCTTAAGATAACATTCAGAAGATGGTGGAGAAGCTTCTGGCTACAGCTGAGGGCGGCAGCAGCCAGCTGGAGAAGGAGACAAAGACAGCTAAGGAGAAGGAGAAGGACGCATTACCTTCCGACCAGAACCTGAGGTGAGAGGGCCCCTTCAGGATAAGTTAGCAGAGCAGACCATTAGTGCTCTGGAAGCACAGCAGGAAATGTCCAAAGCAATTGAGGAGGTGATTGAGTATGCTATGGACGAAAGGAGAAAGGCCAACAAGGAATGGGCAATTTTCCTCCTCCTCAGGGTGGTGACGATGAAGGCACTGCTTGACCTACGATTTATAAGGAGTGTTGAGCTAGAAGCGGAGAATAATGTACTGATGACAGTTCTCCAGCAACCAAGCCAAGGAACATCTAGGCTAACTCAGCCCCAGGCAAAGCCGAGTCCTTTGTGGACATCGTGAAGGACCAACAAGCCATGAAGGAAAGGTGTAAGGGAGAACCACAAGAGCAATGGCAGGAGGTCAAGGCGAGCAGGCGCACCATCCTCGTCTACCCTAAGGAGGGGGTTAGAAAGTAGGAAGAAACTAAGGAGAAGCTGAAATCACTGAATCCTGTACAGGAACAGCTTAAAACCAGGAATGTGAGACAGGTGGCCAGGAGAGGATTATTTCTGGAGGCCGAGGATGACAAGACTCCTCAATTCCAAAAACCAAGAGTGGATGGAGAAACTGGGACTCAAGGTAACAGAACCCAAAAGGAGAGGATCTAAGGTCATCGTGTTCGATGTTCCGCATGAACACAATAATACCGAGTTTTTGGAAAATTTGCAGTTGCAGAACTTCAGTGAGTCTAAGATTAGCGATGAACAGCTAAGGGAGAACGCAACATTGCATTTCAGGACTGGTCCTCGGGATAGAGACGAAGTAAACCTGGTCTTCGAAGGGACTCCTCCCCTGCAGAAGATTTTGATAGACAGCTACATGCTGTACATTGGCTTTCTGATGTGTAAAGTCAGGGACTATGTGGTACCGACCTGGTGCTTTGAGTGCCAGGGATACGGCCACATTAAGGATATGTGCAAGAGTGAGATGGTCTGCTTCTGCTGTGCAGAGAAGGACATAAGTTCTCTGAGTGTAAGGACAAAGATTCACGGGTGAAATGTGCAAACTGCATCAGGGAAAAATGCAGCAAAGTAGATCACAAGGTTGGGCTCTTCGGACTGTCCAGTCCATCAAAGAAGGTTGGCTATGGAACTTGACAGAACCCAGTATGACTAGTCCTACTGCGCTACTATGGTTGGGCCAAATTTACCTGCAGAGGGTTGTAGTTCCTACAATGGAACTGCACAAAATAGCGATGGAGCAACATCTGGACATAGTACTGACAGAGGAACCCTACCTGCTCAGGGGAAAAATATCAAGTCTTCGAGGTCGGCTCGCTCTTTTTGGAGAAATCCGATATCAGGAATCTGCGTATGTAACCCCGAGATAAATAATATCCTGATGGAGGCTCTGTCGACCATGCATCATGCACTTGTCAAAGTGGAAATGGGAGGGAGGAGTGTGATTATTATACCATCATATTTCTAGCCCCAAGACTCACTGGAAGCACACCTGAAACAGTGGGAGAGCATACTGAACAGAGCAAGCGAAAAGAACATCATTTTCTGGGCAGACATCAATGCCAAATCGGAGTTATTGAATTCTTCATGGACGGACGACCGAGAGGAGGAGGTAAATATGTACCACATGGAGAGAAACCTGCAGGTTATGGACATGCAAGGACATCAAGCGACCTATGAGTCGCCGGACCATGCTATGGAATCATATCGCGATGTAATCATGGCAACGGCATGTGCGACTGGGTGTGTTGGGGACTGGAGAGTATCTGACGAAGTAGACAGTGACCACAAACTGATCCTGTTCACCATCTGGATAGATGATAAGGGAAAGACCAGATCAGAAAGGCCCAGATATGTGACTGCCAAGGCTAACTGGCCCTCTGCGACAGGGTTCTACTCTGCAGTATTTATGAGTATAGAGGGAATAAACGCAAATGTCCCTGAACGAAAGAGCCAACAAAAAATAGGCGGACTAGTAATGAAAGCCTGTGAGGAGGCAATTCCCCAAACAAAAAGGAAAGTGGCTCATCATCCCTGGTGGGACAGTGAGCTTGAGGTGATGAGGAACGAGGTGAATTGCCTAACGAAGAAGTTAAAAGGACTTATCGCCCAGAAGTTTAGCAAAGAGCGGTGGAGTGGTAAAATTTCGCAAAATGGGATTACAAGAGAGTACTGAAAAAGAAAAGACAAATAACTTGGAAAGAGCTAGTCACAGACAGGGGGAATTAAGACCCATGGGGCTTAGTCTTTCGGATAGTGACAGGAAAGGTTAAGAGCTCAGAATAGCTGTCTGCACTTGAGGCTGATGGGCATTTGTTGCAGTCGCCAGAGGAGATCACGAGGCACATGATGGAAGTCTTGTTGCCAGATGACGTCAAATAGGGAAAATGGAGCATCCAGATACGGGGAATACAACAGACGCCCATGGAAATAGAGGAAACAGGGACCTTCTGCTTACAGGAGTTTGACAATGTGGTTAAAAGAACCAAGCTCAGGAAAACTCTTGGAATGGATGGTATGATGGTCGAAATGCTCCTCCGATCATATCCAAGGATACGCGAGGAGTTGTTAGAACTGTTCAATGACTGCCTACAGGAAAGTACTTTCCCTGAGGCATGGAAGAAAGGCCTCCTTAAAGTTATCTATAAGGGGAAGGAAGGAACCCGAGAAAGGCCAAATCTTACAGGCCCATAAGCCTGCTACCAGTATTGGGGTAAATGCTGCAGCATTTAGTAAGTAAGAGACTGATGGAGTACTTGGACCTAGTTCAAGGCATCCATCCTAACCAATACTGGTTCGTACGTCATTAAAGCACAGCGATGGCAGTCATGGAAATGGTCGATCAGGTGAGAACCTATGACCAGACATACATACATACTTGCAATATAGTTGGATATCTCGGGGGCGTTTGTCAACGCGTGGTGGCCGCAGATTCTGTGGCAACTGCAGTTGTTGAAGTGCTCCAAGAACATGTATGGATTGGTGAAAATCTTCCTGATTGAAAGAACATGTGCCCTGGATATGGGGACGCACAGGGAGGTGAAAGCACTTTCCAAGGGCTGCCCGCAAGGGTCAATCCTTGGATCACTGTAATGGAATGTGATCTTCAAGGGCCTGCTAAGTCTGGTCCTCCTGCATGATTGTGTGATTTATGGTTATGTGGACAATGGATTGCTACTGGTCCTGGTTTAGACACGGGGTGAATTGGAACAGAATGCTGATAGTGCCCTGCGGAGTATTCAGGGGTGGGCTGAGAAGTCTACATTGGATTTCTCAGCAGAGAAGATGAACACAATACTTCTGAAGGGAAGCCTGAAGCGAACTCGATTGAGCAGGTTCAGGGGCAGGGTGCTTAAGATGGTTAGATAACTTTAATACTTAAGAGTTATCCTGGAAAGACGTTTGGCATTCCATGCTCACATTGGCTATACAAGTGGCAAACAAGGCTATAGTGATGTTCTAGAAGCTGAGAGTAGTAGCTCCAGCTAACTGGGGACTCGGATACTGGACATTGAAGTTGATGTAGAGGTCGGTGTTCCTACCCATCCTCATGTATGCATGTGGGGCATGATTTCTGGAGACAGAAAGAGTCCATGGTAAAAGAAAGATCATACGGGCACAGAGATCAGCACTGTTGGGAGTCACGAAAGCTTATAGAACGGCCTCGAATGAGACACTACAAGTGGTGGCAGGGGAAATCCCTCTAGATTTGCTTGTGAAAGAAAGAGGTTAAATTGCCAGGAGAAAATGGAGAGGTATTACCACAGAGGAGATTGGGTCAAAGAGGGAAACCACACTGGCAATTGGGCAAACTAGATGGGAGAACTCGGAGAAAGGGAGACACTCATTCAGAATCTTCCCAAGTGTCCGGGAGAGACTGAAGTTGGAGAGGTACCCTTATTTGAGCCATTATCCGGCCCAGATCTTGACCAGGAATGGGATTTTCAGTGAGAAGTTGTTCTCAATGCGTCTGGCTGACGACCCCAAATGTGGGGTGTGTGGGGTGCCAGACATTCCGGCCCATGCACTGGAGTGCCCCAAGACAGAGTACCTCATACTGGAATTTGAGGGGAAACATGGACCCCTCCACCTCGGGGACATGCCCAGGGACAGGAACATGATTAAGGAAATAATGGGATATCTTGCCAGGATAGGTAAGAGAAAAGAAGAATTCAATGTCTGGTGGATGAGTCGCCGGCTGAGCAATGGATTCGGGGACAGTCCAGAGAATGAGGATGACACTGACTCTCGGAATGGGTGAAAACATCTTTCCGAGAGTTGTGTTACTGGATGAGTGTGAGGAGGGTCCTCTCGCCTCACAAGCAACATGTAGCCAAAAGCAGCTGATCGATGAAACAACAGAGTGGAGAGACAGGGAAGAGCTCTAGAGCCCCGTTCTGCAAAGCCTGATGCAGGGAATGGAAAACAAAGAGTAGGGAAGAAGTTTCCCAAGTCCAGCTCTGCGGCGAAAGACATACAGCTGGGGCAACAAGAACCCTTAGACTGGCATGAAGGTAGCCATAGAAACGGAGATGGCTGGCCCTGTAGTTGGAGTCGTGTGAGGTTTGTCCGGGAGGATTTTGAGTGTGCTGCTTGCAACATGAGCAAGCTCAGAAGGGATAGTAGGAGAAGAACTATCTGTGAAAAGAACCATGCTAGTAAGGTATGGGAAATGGGAGTACCTATGCAGGAAGTTCAAACTAGACAGCCAAGGGAAACCAAGGCCTATAGGGAGATCTTCCTCCATAAGGAGTTGCTAAGGAGAAATGCAGCAACCCTGGTCACACAAAGAACAGTGACGATATAGTGGCCAGATGAAAAGATCATGGTCAATGTCATAGTGCAGACTTGGCCTGTTCAAGGAGACCCGAATGACCCACAATGACTCTTTGATGAGATGGTACGGGGAACCATACTCACCAGACTGGAGGACGTAAACACGCTAATGGCTGCACTGGCCCTTGTTGTGTGGTGGATCGAGGGTGGGGGACAGAATCCTCTTCCCACAGATGGAAGCTGTTGACAGAGTTGTCGTCGCCGAGGCAGGCCTGCCGACCAAGCAGCAGGCTCTACTGAGTCTGCTCAAGGAATGTTATTGGCGTAGAGGTGAGCGGTTCGATGAAGTCGAGATCTTTAGGGATGCTCTCCGTTCATATGGGAGGCGTACCTTCGGCTATAGTAAACCGTTCACTGACTACGCTGTGGTCAGGTATTAGTCCCTCTTTTGGACAGTGCCCTGCAAGAAGATCATTGATATGCCAATAACACTAGTGGAAACACCCGAGAGGGAAAATACAGGATGTAACAATTACCTGATTACCTGGATGTGACTGTTGACGACATGGCTATGTATAAGGTACAAGAGCTGGATTCCACTCGAGGAAATCCTGATTGGGGGAGGATAAAAGCAGGGGGAGGGGATCGAAAAGGAACTCTATAGGCTTCCCTCTCGGCTGTGCCGAACTCAGGATGGAGGAACAAGAATGGGAAGAAAAATCATGGAAACCACCCTAACCTTCCCTTTACAAACCACTCAACCACGCATGGTTCATGTCATTCCCGGATAAGATGGAACTGGACGGGGAAACATGCCCAGAACCGACGACGACCAAGGCTGATGGCACCGGAACGAGAGATGGAAACTGATGGAAGGACCTTGAGGTCAAGGAAGTGAGAAAGAGTGTTATGTATTGCATGTGTGAGTGTAAATGAGAACGTACTGACAGTCTGCAGTATGGTTTTGACAAAGCCCTTTGCATTTGGGGACGAGGTGGTGGGGAATGTTTTTGGTTACCGGACATTCCCTAAAATTTAGTCTGTGCACACTCGAATGCACTAGGCCGAGAAAGTTGCTAAAGGGAATACTGCCATGCTTAAATTTAAAAAAAAAAATTGTGTTTGGTGCATAGGTGTATTAAGAGTCTGCTTTCTTTCCTTTTGTGAGTTGGGGAGCAGCTCTGGTTCACGTTGTCAGCATGGCGATTGTCACTCGACTCAGGTGTGGCATGTTGGGGATGGGGTATGTATGTGGTGAGTTTTGTGCAAGAGTTGTATAAGTGTAATTTTTTTTTTGTGTCTCGTAGACGGTGTTGGTAGATAGGCAACTTTGAAAATTAGTTTTATTTCGAATGCAATTAAACATTAGAGAATTTCAGGGTGTTTAAACGATTTCTATGTATGAATAAATAACACACAAGAGAAGTATTACTACCTGGTCTCATAAAGAAGCAAGTGCAATTAAATGTGTCTCCAGTACCAAACTATAATGTAATAAAAATCAATTAAACGTAAAGAGGTGGAAAACGTGATTTTACCACCCTGAGCAGTATGTTGGGAATAGTATTTACATGAGAGAAGTATAACGAATGAACACAACTACGTTACTGTCACAATTACGTGAGTTTGGAGGTGTCTAAAAATGGATTAATTAACGAAGCAAAAAAATGCCCCCCATAAATTAAATGGCAAACAATAACAAAATATATGACACTACTTGATGACTCTCGCACATACCTTACATCATACACATCCATCTGCCTGCGAGACTGGTGAGGGACATTAGAAACGTAATCCTCACGTTAAAAGAATTTGACTGATTATCACGTGTAAAAAAGAAAATGTTTAATACACGCCCATTCGCTCGGGAGCGTAGTGAAGCACTGTTTGATTATAGACTGAGGGGAAAAAATCGGAAATTTTAAGCAAAACGAATGTTTCCAAATAAATTAAATGAACATGTAATGAAATCGCACCTCTCCCAAAACACATCCGTTCGCCTCAGAGGATCGTGAAGGAAAGGCATCAGTGTATGACATGTGCCAAATTATATATGTGGAGCTTGTGGGTAAGTTGAAATTACGGCAGAAAACTCTGAATATGATTGACTAAACGATATACGCACTACTCATACGCATCCAGAACTATAGCTAAAAAAAAAAAAAAAAAATGTATCCCTACCAAGCTAGTATTAACGATGTGCAATTTAATTAGCGAACCCCAAAGACAATGATTTAGCACTTCCAGTTAACATGGACAAATAAAATTTTCCAAATACGTATTTTGAATTCTAAACATATACAATAGCATAAATGAAATACACATAATGAAGTCGCACCTCTCCCAAAACACCTCTGTCCACTTAGGAGGTCAGCCAATGAATTACTTGCACCTGCTTATAAGCTGTTATATATAAGTGGAGTGCGGCTGAGTTTAAATTTACGACTGACAGAACCTATTTCTCTACAAAGGTACTATTAGCGACTTGATTACACTATTCGCCGTACAAACATGTGAATGTATGAAAATTACACTACTTGATAAAAGCGAATTATTTAAAATAAAGAACGTACTACAAATTTCCATTAGGTCTGTAAAATTCACGGCACTAGTAGCGAAGCGACAGTTGAAAATAATAGCAAGTTACGTCTACCGAACACAGAAACGGGGGGTTTACACGATAAATGCATTATCTCACGAAAATTTATATTTTTTCCCCGATAAATTAAAAACTTATTAAAAAAATATTTCATACTATAGTTTACGAAGACTGTGAATGAGATCTGAACCCCGGAGCATAAAATATGGTTTACGAAAATCACGGCTACCACACTCCGAAGCCCGGTGAATTCGAGAGATACAGTGTCGTGTCTATGCAGAGGGAGGCTTGGCGAAGAACTAACATGGCGGAGCCCAGCGAGAACCCTCCGCATCGGTGCACCCCCTCCTCTTCCCCTCCAACATAGAGTTCGTTTTCGCCCGAAAAATAAGTTTCTACACAAGGCCACCACCCCCTCTCCTTAAACCAGCCAAGAACGTGTTTCCGGGGAAATGACCACTCCATACATCCCCGGCCCCCCTCCCCTCCAACGCAGAGTTCGTTTTTACCCTTTCCAAAGCTCCGGGCCACGAAACCTGGTACCCTTTCCAAAGCTCTGGGCCAAACACCCTGGTATCGATACTACACTGCAAAAACCTGTTTTGCGGCAAACAACCCCTCCGCTTACACCAGCCAAGAACTGCCCCTTACAACACCGTGCTTCGCAAAACCTGCCATCCTCAATGTCAGAAATGGTTTTTCGGATGACTGCTCTGTCCACGGAGGGCACTGCAAAGCCTTCACTGTCAATTCAAGGTTATGCAGCTCCCCACCCCTTACACCAACCAAGAACGTGTTCCCAGAGAAATGCCGAGTCCCCCTCCCTTCCCCTCAAACCGCTGCCTCAGCGATTAACGGAGGCCTGCTTCAAGGCCAAAGCAAACGTTTTCCTAGCGCCAGCAGTAGATTTTGAACTGACCTGGGCTAGCCCAACACTCCTCCCTACAAACTACTATTTTCGCTGGAACATTAAAGCTTCCTTATATTTTTCGAGATGCAAGAGTCTGGTGTATTCCCAGCGAAATAAACCAAATTCACAAGTACTGCCGTTAAAACTTTATTTTCCTCATCACTAAGTAATACATCCCAAATGTCTTTAACACACAATAAATTCAATTACAATATAAACCGTTTTCCACCAAATTTTTTCCCATTTCCAGCTAACTTTTTTTTACATTTCAAGCAAACTTTAAACTAATCAATGACTAATTTTCATACCAGCAAAACTATAAGACATAATTTTAACTCGCTAAGATTTTTTTAAAATAATGGAAGAAAAATGATCTTTTTCAAACACGCGTCTTTACACTACAAGTTAAATTTAGAACACCATTATTGGATGTAAGTAATACTCAAGTTAAAACTTTTCAACCATTAAAATCGTACATTAAGTAAACTTGTTCGAAAAATCTTATATATTCAATCGGTTTTTCTAAATATTTGTGCATGGGTTTACGTATAGTATTCCCACTTCTGAATTTTTACCATGAAATGCGTTTATATATTTTAACTTATTTACAAATAGTTTTCCCTAGAAATTAAATTTTCAACGTGATATTACTGAAATAACGCGCATCCAGCTTGAAATGACTGACATCGAAGCTGAACTCTGATAAATTACACAATATTTCAACTGATTTTTCCTAAAAGGGCAAATTGAACGTGAATGTAAAGGAAAATGGCAGTCATTTTGTATTCATTTACTATATAAGAAGGGATAAATAAATTTCTTCTCAGTGTTAAGTTGGCACATGCTAATGTCACTTCGTGTGCATATGCGTGCATGTGCATAGCATTAGCAGTAGTGAGACTTAGGCATTTACAATAATGACAGGTATCTACTACATCTCTAGGCATCCACACAGAGAACAATGTCAGGCATTCACTAATACGACAGACATCTACTACAGTTCCAGACATCTACTACAACACCAGGTGTCCACTACAACACCAGGCGTCCATCACGTCTACTACAGCTCCAGACGCCCACTACAACAGGCGTCTACTACAGCTTTAGGCATCTACTACAACTTCACTACATCTATATATATAAGGGATTTCATCTCTGCATCAGCTCGCAACAGATATAATGCATCCAGGTCTCTGCTGTGATAATTGTGACTCTCAATGTGTTCAAACATTCAATGCGATTTTAGCTTATGGGAAGGCGAAAACCTTATTGAGTTTAGAGTGTTCCCAACTGCGAGTGTTGCCGAAAGAATTCGTAATTTCTTTTGCGGGCCACAAAATAAAACTAGTGCGTCTGTTCCTTGATGAACATTTACAAGTGGATGAGGATATCGTATCCTATTTGCCATGTGAAGACTGTCCTAACTGCATGATTGCCTTTGCTAATGATGGGAACTTACAACATATGTGTAGGGATTGTATGTCGCAAAGACTGGAACAGCTACTTGAAATTAGAATCATTCCAGATATAGTAATTTACTCATCCGGAGTCAATGAAGTATATTCCAAGAGTAAGCACTGTCATCTTATAAATTAATTGAGATACTTTTTATGAGAGCGCCTTTTTGTACATATGGTA